>OV651828.1:16623668-16811168 GCA_927349885.1 Psylliodes chrysocephalus
CGTAAAAATTACAATGTTGTCAAGTTGATAATGAAATTGTCAGTTTCAGGCTTATTTATAATTTATAAATTAAGAGAAGTAACAACTTCTCGTGCGGCCTGGAATCTCTACGGGTTGCTTCGCAAAAAAATATACATAAAATAAGAAAAATTAAACTAATATTAACTAATTTACCTAACCTGTGAGGCCTGCGGCCTATTTTAAAGAACTACTTTGCAACTTTTCACTTTGCAAATTTTACTAAATTTATGTTTCATAAAAGAGAAATTTAATAAATTTAAAAGTAAAATTTGAAAATTGAAAATGAAAAATTTACAATCTGCAAAGTTAACAATATTATTTTACGAAACACAGATATTTTGAACTCGTACAATTGCAAAGTGCCAAGTGAAAAGTTGCAAAGTAATTTTATGAAATATACCCCTAGAGACATCTTGGGTTACTTTCCAAAAAAATATACATAAAATAAGAAAAATTAAACAAATATTGTAACTGCCCACAATAAGGTTTTCCAAAAGGGTTCAGTACTACAACATTACTCGTAGATTTAACAGATAACATTATAAGATCAATGGATGAAGGAAAAGCTACAGCACATACTCTGCTTGACTTTTCTAAAGCGTTTGACACTAAAGATAATCAGCTTATTTGTGCTGTAACCTACCGCACCCAGGTACCTTAATAATTTATTAATTCCAATTATTAAATACAATACTACATTCTTTTAAATTCAAAAGGCTTCATTTAACGAAAAATCTCCCAGATAATTAAATCTGATTTACGACACCTAATAAATAATATCTATAACCACGTCCGTAAAAGATGCACGTGGCCGAATTCTCAGGCAAAGAAAACACCATAAGCCGTATTTCTGTTTACGAAGTAATTATCGTTGAAATACTTATCTCGCTTATTTTTTTTAGTTTCGATGTTCAGACCGATATCGACAATATTTCGATACATAAAACTTTCAAGGCAAGTAATAAATAACCCACCCCCTTTTGCACCTACATTCGTATTTTCTATGAGAAGCAAAACGATAGAGACGTCACAGAAACGATTAAACTGCGTATAAAAAGCGATACCCAAATGAGCTCAGGTCATTCAATTTTTATCATTTGATGTGCAAGCATACATTTTATTATCTGTACCCAGTTATATAATCTGTACCTTTCCTAAACGCTCCTCCTAAACGACGTCTATCCTACAATACCTCCTATCCCCGACGGTGTCAACGTCTCGACGCTCAACTTCCTGCCATCCTACTCCCTACGTCTCGAACGCTGTCACATTCCTCACCATCTAAGTATTTCCTACCGTACACTCATTTCGACGCTCAACGTCCCACGCCTTATTTCCGACGCTTTGCCGTCCATAATTATTTCCTTCATAATATCACGTCCCGCACCACCTACTTAATTCTACCGTATATCTGTCCCAATACAGTACCGTATTAAATACCTTCCCTTCCATCACGACGCTAGACGTCTCGACGATGGACGCCTTGACGCCCCAATCCTGCGACGTACCTACATCGACGCCTTCCACGACGCTAGATGAAATTAGTACATAATTTAATGTCTGTATTTTCAATGGCGAGTCAAAGGATTTATTTAACCTTCTTTGAGATACCAACCCGGTTTCGTTTAAGGGCGGCCTGACATTTGCTGTAAAATATTATCAATTTAACCAATAAACCACATGGCGTTCAGGTCATACACCCCGAAAGATAGGATAACATCTGTTTTGGATGGGTGAAATTTGGAGTATTTTAATAGAAATAATAAAAATCAATATTAAGAAATATACAGGGTTATATTAAGTTATTTCAATAGAAATTATAATAATCAATATTAAAATACATACAGGGTTGTATTAAGTCATATCAATAGAAATTATAAAGATCAATATTTTGGAAATATACAGGGTTGTGCTATCTTGGATAAATTGTACAAACCAAGATGGTAAAATTTAATAGTAAGTTAACCAACTGGCGAATACGCTGTTCGTTAGCTCAAGGGGGGACACCTATACGCTAAGCAACCCGTTCTACAAGGTTTGAAACAAAGTATATGTGAAATCAACATAGTAAGGTAATCAACTGGCGAATTGGCGCTGTTTGTTACTTCCGTTGGTCATCACCTCTATACTCGTCGTAATATTTACCTAAGAGGGTGCAACCTGTATATATCTACAATAGAATCAAATCAACATCAACTCAATAGTTAATCAACTGGCGAATTGGCGCTGTTCGTTAACTTCATTGGTCATCAACCTAAATAAGAATAGTTAATCAACTGGCGAATTGGCGCTGTTCGTTAACTTCGTGGGTCATCAACCTAAATCAGAATATAAACAACAACACTATAGTTAATCAACTGGCGAATTGACGCTGTTTGTTAACTCTGTTGGTCATCAACCTAAATGGGATATATATTGATAGCAAATGAATATGGTCTGCGTTTGAACGGGACTCAAGTGAGATCTCAGTAAATAGTAACAATTGTAAGATACTTTGCTAATTATTGCATCACATTTAAAGTATGAAAAATAAAAAAGAGTTTAAATATAAATTTGTATGTTTTATTTATCAATTTGCACCAAACTTTGCATCGAATTCTGGTTTACTTTAATTAACATTATCACAACGTGGGTACATAAAATATCAATTAATTAACTAGACGATCACTTCTACTACTAGAGGAAAAAGGCCAAATTACAGTAAGTATAGAATTTAAAGTAAAACTTGTGAGGTAAATAGTAACATTTCAAAGAGAGTAAAGTAAAATACAAGAAGAACAAATCAAAAGAAGAGGGGGTCTGGGGGTGGGCCGTCACAGTGCCAAACTCAAATATTTTGGTTTCGATGAAACTTCGCTAAGATTTTTTAAATTTTATTTAAGTAACCGGTACCAAAACATAACGTTAGAGAAATCATCTAACTTTATGTGTGTAACATCAGGAATACCCCAAGGCTCTGTCTTTGTCCCCTTTTATTTTCCATATATATTTCAGACCTTTATAAATTATTGGAGCATGTAAATAAACACTCTTTTGCTGACGACACGCAACTATATTATTCCTTTAACCCATGTGAAGTAGATATAGTCTCGTAAAACATGAATTCAGATTTAAATGAAGTATATATATATATATATATATATATTTTCTATGAATCTAAAATCATGTAGAAGTGCTAAAAACTTATTATTATCTATGACTGCAAACTAAGGTTTCAGGACTGTAACGGCCTACCCCCGGTACCCCCTATTTTTTTGATCGTTATTTTACTCTCTGAAATATTATTATTTACCTCACAAGTTTATTTTACTTTAAATTATATACTTACTGTAATTGGCCTTTTTTTTTCCAGTAGTAAAAGTGATCGTCTAGTTAATTAATTGATAATTTATATACCCACATTGTGATAATGTTAATTAAAGTAAACCAGGATTCGATGCAAAGTTTGGTGGAAATTGATAAATAAAACCAGACAAATTTATATTTAAACCCTTTTATTTTTCATACTTTAAATGTGTACTATTTACTGAGATCTCACTTCAGTCCTGTTCAAACGCAGACCACGTTCATTTGCTATTGAGATATATTTTATTTAGGTTGATTACCAACGGAGTTAACGAACAGCGTCATTTCGCCGGTTGGTTAACTACTGTGTTGATTTGATTATATTCTAGATGTACACAAGTTATATCCTCTTAAGTAAATATTTGAACAAGTATAGAGGTGATGACCAACGAAAGTAACAAACAGCGCCAATTCGCCAATTAGTTACCTTACTATGTTGATTTCACATATACTTTGTTTCAAACCTAGTGGAATGGGTGGCTCAGCATATAGGTATTCCCCCTTGACCTAACGAACAGTGTATTCACCAGTTGGTTAACTTACTGTTAAATTTTACCATCTCGGTTTGTACAATTTATCCAAGATAGCACATCCCTGTATATTGCTAAAATATTGATTTTGTTAGGTGCTTGGAATCTCCTATTCAATACGACTTCAACCATATGTAACACTTGTGATTTTATGTAGCCTGGAAGGTCTTAAATAAATAAAACAATCATGGAGAAATGTGGTAAACACATTCTGTCATCGATTAGGGTACTGTCAACTCACCAATGGAGCACATTTTGAACACTTGATAAAGTAACCATTATGTTAAAAATGTTATAATCTTTCAATTATTACGTTTTAATGTAGTTGAAAATAGTTTGTATTAAAAAATTGATTGAGACAATTAGGCGTTGCCAGACTTATTTTATTTATTAAGACCTTCCAGACTACATAAAATCATAAGTGTTACATATGGTTGAACTCGTATTGAATAGGAGATTCCAATAATGACTAAATATACAGGGTTATGAATTTGAAAAACCAAAGTGACTAATAATTTAAGAGAAACGGCAAATCTGGCAACATTGCAAATATCAAATATCACCGTCTCCCAAAATAGGTGTACCCTAAATTTTGTTCAATTAGGACTAGCAATTTACAAGATAATTGGCCGTTTCCAGACTTTTGGGCCATTCTGTATAATATATTTTAAAATTTCCAAAAAAATTACTGGCCATATTTTTAAGTGGTAACAAAGGAGAATATGTTCAAAATGGACCAAAAAGACATAATCTATTTAACCTTCCAGCGAATACAGAACCACAGCTAGCGGCTGTATTAAAACGACTCTCAAAGGTATCTCAAAGAAAGTTACATAAATCTTTTGACTCACCATTGAAAATATAGACATTAGGTTATGTACTAATTTCATCTAGCGTTGTGACGGCGTCGATTTAGGTACATTGCAGCGTTGCGTTGAGGCGCCTAGCGTCGTGGTGGAGAAGAAGGTATTTAATAGGGTACTGCATTGGGACAGATATACGGTAGAAATATTTAGGTGGTGCGGGAAATAAGGCGTGGGAGGTTGAAAGCGTTCGGGAGATAGGAGATATAGGATAGACGTTGTTTAGGAAGAGCATTTTAGGAAAAGTGCTGACTACTGAACTTGAAACATACTGGTTACAAATAATAAAATTAATGCTTGCACATCAAATAATAAAAATGAATGAATTCGAACTCATTTGGTTTTGGGTTTTTATACCCGTTTTAATAGCTTTTTGTGACGTCAGTTTATTAGTTCCGTGTGAACGGGGTGGATAGAAAATGGGTGGTCGATTTATTACTTGCCTTGAAAATTTTGGGTATCGGAAACAACGTTACTATTCAAACGCACTTAGTATAAGTGCGTTAAGTGTTTCTTGGGCTGGGTTCCCGGACACTTGCACAAAAATTGGATCTCTTATGGACGTGGTTATAGATATTATTTATTAGGTGTCGTAAATAAGATTTAATTATCTGAAAGATTTTTCGGTAAATGAAGGATTTTAAATTTAATAAGAATGCAGTATTATATTTAATAAATGGAATTAATAAATTATTAAGGTACCTGGGTAAGGTAGGTTACAGCCGATTTCTTGATGGAACTCAGTCATTAATTAATATTGATGGTTTTCCTATAAAAATTACCATTTTAAATATAATAAAGTTGCTCTGTGAAATCTCTTCTAATGATATTGTATCCATTTAGGGAGTTTTGATTTTGAAACTTAGTTTAGGTACTTCTTTTATAGGAAACTCAAATTTTTGCATACTGCATAGTAATTACAGTTGGGAACAGAACACATGACTATTCTAAAGTCATAGAGACTGGAACAAAACACAAAATATAAATTAGAGTCGTAAAACTAATAATATTTTTGTATAAAATTTGTAAATATACATATTATCCTCAAAAATACTTTTATGTAATAAATGTTTTACCTTGGAGAACAGTAGTTGAATTGACACACATTCTTCCGATTTATTAAAGTCACAGTTTTATTTAAACAATTGTCTTAGGGGAATTTATAAATCGAGTTACAAAAAAGTAACATTTTAAAATTATTTCAATATTCAGATCTAAAAGTTATCTTTCACAATTTATTTATAAATTTTAGTAATTCTAATACAATGTCTATGTAAACACCAAAATCTAAATACTATATTAAATTTCATTAAATTAGGATCAACGTGATTGAATCTCAAAACTCAATGTATTTATAAACTAACTGCAATCTATGCAATAATCAAACGGGCATTTAGATTATTTCAGCAAGCAAAATATCATGTACAATCAAAAAACAACATCAATTTACAATTTATAAACATTATAATGGCCGTTCGGTTGAAATTTAAAACGTTTAAAATCGATGTTTATTTACTAAATCATATTAACTGTGAGTTTTATATAACATATTGAAATAATATTTACAGCTTTTGTAAGAAAAGTCATATATAATTCCATCAGTCATCAGTCATCATATAATTTAAATATAATTAGGTAAGAAGGAACACCATTGCTGTTAACGCCTTTCGTGGGATATAACGATACATACATTTCAATGACCTATATATTATTGAAATTTGAAATAATATAAATTCATGTAAATACTTTCCGGTATATTTTACCATATTTTATCATTATATTGTGCAGAAAGAACCCAGAAGTTAAATATATATACAATAGACCTTTTGTTACTCAAACACAACGATTTCAAAGTGGGCCTAGTTGAATGGAAAATTACATCTATTTTAAAAGCAGCAAATGGTAAAAAGAAAACTTGATTTGTATATTTATTTACAGTCAGTCGAGTAGTCAGTATTGCAGATCAAATTATCTCATGGATTTATTGCCATTTTTTCCGGTCCTGTGAGCGTTGTATCCAGTCCTGCACTTTTACCATTTTATTTAAATATTTTTCTATAGCTCGTCTAACCATTTTGTTCGCGGGCTAATACGCCCTCTTCTACTAGCTATTTATTTCTAAACCATTCAATAGCAAAAAATTTACATGGTGGTACAACGAGGGTAGCCATATGTGGGTATATTAAAGGATACAGAAAATTTAAGGTCCTTTAAACTTTAAACATCTACATTCTACCTAGTATTTATGGAACTATTTGTGATGTAAATATGTAAAGAAATTTCAAAATTAAACAACTTAACCTGTTAAGGGATTTTAATTTCGATTTCTGGGGTATTTTAATCACAAATAGTTCCAAACGACTCACCCTAGTTATATCTTACCCATTTTTCAGCAATCTACGATGATCGTCTAAATTTGTGTATGAGCAATAAAATATACACAACCAAACTTATACTATTTTTCATAATTTTTGAACATTTTTTGTTTATGAATAAAACTCAGTCCTTACCAAAAAGCCTTTTAATGAAAAATAACCTACATAACAATAAAAAAGACGTTAAGTTTCTTGCAAGAATTATTTCAAATAATGTCAAATTTAAATAATGTTTCTGATTTTTTAGTAACATTCTTAATTTATATGAAGATAATCTTTTGGTCCACTTTGAAATTCTACAAATAAAATTGACCGACGAAGCCAGAAAAAGAATCTGATATTGACTGAAAAGAATTATATAATAAAATAAAAGCTCTTAAGGTTTTTTTGTTTGTATAGATGAGTATAGAAATCCCTCAGATCTCTTATACAATATATATTTGAAAACGGTTTATTACCAACTTTTCCTAATCTAATAATTTCTTTAAAAATTTTTCTTAAACTTCCTGTATCAGTGAATTCAAGTAAATGTTCGTTTTCTAAACTGAAGGCAATCAAAAACTATTTAAGATCTACAATGCTTCAAGAAAGACTATCTGAACTAGGTATTTTAAATATGAAATGTGAACTTTTATAGACACTATTAATACAGATGATATTTTAAAACAATTTGCGTCAATCAAAAGTTAATTATTTATAATATTTTTGGTTCATTTTTCAATAACAAAAAGCTGTTGCTGCCTATCTAGGTACTTTGCATAAAAAGAAAGTACCTGTACATTTTAGTTCATTTTTAACCGTCTTCAAAAAAGGAGGAGGTTCTCAATTCGTCGATATATTTTTTTTTATGTATGTTTAGCGATAATTCTTTAACACCTTGTTCGATTTCTATTAAGGGGGTACCTCAGGGGTAATCCAATATAAATTTGATCAAAATCTAATTATGGGGTTTATGAAAAAATCATTAAAATCTTAAGTTTTTTATGTATTTTCAGCGATAATTCTTTATCATATTGTCCGATTTCTATGATTCTTTTTTTTTTGTTAGAAAGGGGGTACCTCAGGGGTAGTTCCGTATACAATTGATCAGGATCTGAGGATCTATGAGAGAATCAAAAATCTCAATTTTTAATGGCATCTGCACGATTTTGATGTCGGTTTTTTTTAATTAAAAATAATAATTAATGAATTAAATTAGTTTTCTGTTACCTACTATCTACCAAAGTAACTGTATATATAAGATTTGAGAATTGTCCAACTTCCTTTTGTTAATTTGTATGGAAATAATACCTTACTTCACTGAATTAAACTTTTTATAATGATAAAGCGTTATTTTTAGTAAATAAAAAAATCTGATGTATCCAACACATGACTTTCCTATCTAGGTATTACAGGCTTTTTCCGGTTATTTTGTACAATCTATTGCAGCATCTCTATAAATGTTTAGAGGATAAACTAAATATATACATTGTCCACATACATCTACCGTGAAACATTTTTCTATAGATATTCATTGAAAATGAAAATACTGAAAAATTTAAATTTAGCACTTTTCCTACAATTTTTCCATTACGGTCCATTTTAAAAAAATCATGTACAAACAAATATTATAGAGATCGATATCGCAAACAACTTTTATTTCAACAATTTTCATAAAAATCAGAATTTTGCACATTTTGTCAAATTTTTCGAATACGGACCATTTCAGGAAATTTTTACATAAAGCAAAAATTATAGATAATAATATTAGAAGTAACTTTTATTTGAACAATTTTTTTCTTCAAACATAAATAACAGATATATTCCATAAAATATAAAAACGGCCTCCCATAAAGTACCCCCCCAGATGTTCCGACTTTGTCCAAAATCTAATCATTTCACGTCAGGCCGAAATAAAACTTAAGTTTAAAATTTAATGTTTTTTTCTTTATCCATTTTTGAGTTTTCTTCAAATTTCGAAATTTACACATTTTCTCAAATATCTCGAATACGGTCCATTTTAGAGAAATTATCTATAGGATAAGAATTATAGAGAATTATATTACAAACAACTTTTGTTTGAACAATTTTTATAGAAAAAAATATTTTTTTACATTTTGTCAAATTTCGCGAATACGGACCATTTTAGGAAAATTTTGTATATAACAAAAATTATAGATAATAAAATAAGAAGTAACTTTCATTTGAAAAATTTTCTTCCCCAAACGTAAATAACAGATATATTCCATAAAATATAAAAATGACCACCTATAAAGTACCCCCCCAGATGTTCCGACTCTGCCCAAAATCTAATCAGCTCATTAGACGTTGGAACAAAGCTTAAGTTTAAAATTTGGTGTTTTTCCGTGTATCGGTTCATGAGTTATGCGTTATACAGACACACAGACACACACACACACACACACAGACATCATCGCGAAAATAGTCAAAACGGATTCAGGGGACCTCAAAACGTAAAAATCCGTCGAAAACTCGAGGTCGAAAAAAATCATGATTCCTATACTTTCCTTATATCTGTATACAGATAGGAAAGTAAAAATTATATTTAAGATGCTATAGTTGTATATTTTGTATAAAAAATTATTTATCTATAATTGAGTATATTCAGTTATCTCACAAGTTTTTTAGAACTAAAAAAGTTTGATTCTTTTTGTTTAATTTTTTGATATTACTTGTTTTACATATTTATAGGTATTTGTCAATAAAAAGCTTTTGAACCCTTTATTATTTAGTATAATTGTTTTATCTACTTTGATTTTAATTAAAAAAAAAATACGTGTGACACTCGGGGACTGCCGCGGTAAACCTATTGCATAACATTTTTTATCAACTTATGCAATTATAATTATTTTTTTATTTTATTTATGCAGTTTTTACTTTCCTATCTGTATAAGGAAAGTATAGGAATCATGATTTTTTTCGACCTCGAGTTTTCGACGGATTTTTACGTTTTGAGGTCCCCTGAATCCGTTTTGACTATTTTCGCGATGATGTCTGTGTGTGTGTGTGTGTGTCTGTGTGTCTGTGTGTCTGTGTGTCTGTGTGTCTGTGTGTGTGTGTGTCTGTATAACGCATAACTCATGAACCGATACACAGAAAAACACCAAATTTTAAACTTAAGCTTTGTTTCAGCGTCTAATGAGCTGATTAGATTTTGGGCAGAGTCGGAACATTTGGGGGGGTACTTTATAGGTGGTCATTTTTATATTTTATGGAATATATCTGTTATTTACGTTTGGAGAAGAAAATTCTTTAAATAAAAGTTACTTCTAATATTATTATCTATAATTTTTGTTCTATACAAAATTTTCCTAAAATGGTCCGTATTCGAGAAATTTGACAAAATGTAAAAAAAATATTTTTTTATTAAAATTGTTCAAATAAAAGTTGTTTGTAATATAATTCTCTATAATTTTTATTCTCTACATAATTTCTTTAAAATGGACCGTATTCGAGATATTTGAGAAAATGTGTAAATTTCGAATTTTGAAGAAAACTCAAAAACGGATAAAGAAAAAAACATTAAATTTTAAACTTAAGGTTTATTTCGGCCTGACGTGAAATGATTAGATTTTGGACAAAGTCGGAACATCTGGGGGGGTACTTTATGGGAGGCCGTTTTTATATTTTATGAAATATATCTGTTATTTATGTTTGGAGAGGAAAATTGTTCAAATAAAAGTTACTTCTAATATTATTATCTATAATTTTTGTTCTATACAAAATTTTCCTAAAATGGTCCGTATTCGAGAAATTTGACAAAATGTAAAAAAAATATTTTTTTATTAAAATTGTTCAAATAAAAGTTGTTTGTAATATAATTCTCTATAATTTTTATTCTCTACATAATTTCTTTAAAATGGACCGTATTCGAGATATTTGAGAAAATGTGTAAATTTCGAATTTTGAAGAAAACTCAAAAACGGATAAAGAAAAAAACATTAAATTTTAAACTTAAGGTTTATTTCGGCCTGACGTGAAATGATTAGATTTTGGACAAAGTCGGAACATCTGGGGGGGTACTTTATGGGAGGCCGTTTTTATATTTTATGAAATATATCTGTTATTTATGTTTGGAGAGGAAAATTGTTCAAATAAAAGTTACTTCTAATATTATTATCTGTAATTTTTGTTTTATGTAAAAATTTCCTGAAATGGTCCGTATTCGAGAAATTTGACAAAATGTGCAAAATTCTGATTTTTATTATGAAAGTTTTTGAAATAAAAGTTGTTTGCGATATCGATCTCTATAATTTTTGTTTATACATGATTTTTCTAAAATGGACCGTAATGAAAAAATTGTAGGAAATTAAAATTTTTCAGTATTTTCGTTTTCCATGAATATCTATAAAAAAATGTTTCGAGGTAGATGTATGTGGACAATGTATATATTTAGTTTATCCTCTAAACTTTTATATAACTAGATAGGAAAGTCATGTGTTGGACACATCAGATTTTTTTTTTTGCTTTGATATTCAAGTTACACTTTTTGAGCGTGGTGATCGATAAGAAAACAATTTTTACTTTCCTATCTGTATACAGATATAAGGAAAGTATAGGAATCATGATTTTTTTCGACCTCGAGTTTTCGACGGATTTTTACGTTTTGAGGTCCCCTGAATCCGTTTTGACTATTTTCGCGATGATGTCTGTGTGTGTGTGTGTGTGTGTGTGTGTGTGTGTGTGTGTGTGTGTGTGTGTGTGTGTGTGTGTGTGTGTGTGTGTGTGTGTGTGTGTGTGTGTGTGTGTGTGTGTGTGTGTGTGTGTGTGTGTGTGTGTGTGTGTGTGTGTGTGTGTGTGTGTGTGTGTGTGTGTGTGTGTGTGTGTGTGTGTGTGTGTGTGTGTGTGTGTGTGTGTGTGTGTGTGTGTGTGTGTGTGTGTGTGTGTGTGTGTGTGTGTGTGTGTGTGTGTGTGTGTGTGTGTGTGTGTGTGTGTGTGTGTGTGTGTGTGTGTGTGTGTGTGTGTGTGTGTGTGTGTGTGTGTGTGTGTGTGTGTGTGTGTGTGTGTGTGTGTGTGTGTGTGTGTGTGTGTGTGTGTGTGTGTGTGTGTGTGTGTGTGTGTGTGTGTGTGTGTGTGTGTGTGTGTGTGTGTGTGTGTGTGTGTGTGTGTGTGTGTGTGTGTGTGTGTGTGTGTGTGTGTGTGTGTGTGTGTGTGTGTGTGTGTGTGTGTGTGTGTGTGTGTGTGTGTGTGTGTGTGTGTGTGTGTGTGTGTGTGTGTGTGTGTGTGTGTGTGTGTGTGTGTGTGTGTGTCTGTGTGTGTGTGTGTGTGTGTGTGTGTGTGTGTCTGTATAACGCATAACTCATGAACCGATACACGGAAAAACACCAAATTTCAAACTTAAGCTTTATTCCAGCGTCTAATGAGCTGATTAGATTTTGGGCAGAGTCGGAACATCTGGGGGGGTACTTTATAGGTGGTCTTTTTTATATTTTATGGAATATATCTGTTATTTACGTTTGGAGAAGAAAATTTTTCAAATAAAAGTTACTTCTAATATAATTATCTATAATTTTTGTTCTATACAAAATTTTCCTAAAATGGTCCGTATTCGAGAAATTTGACAAAATGTAAAAAAAATTATTTTTTTATAAAAATTGTTCAAACAAAAGTTGTTTGTAATATAATTCTCTATAGTTTTTGTTCCATAGATAATTTCTCTAAAATGGACCGTATTCGAGATATTTGAGAAAATGTGTAAATATCGAAATTTGAAGAAAACTCAAAAACGGATAAAGAAAAAAACGTTAAATTTTAAACTTAAGTTTTATTTCGGCCTGACGTGAAATGATTAGATTTTGGACAAAGTCGGAACATCTGGGGGGGTACTTTATGGGAGGCCGTTTTTATATTTTATGGAATATATCTATTATTTATGTTTGGAGAAGAAAATTGTTCAAATAAAAGTTACTTCTAATATTATTATCTTTAATTTTTGCTTTATGTAAAAATTTCCTGAAATGGTCCGTATTCGAGAAATTTGACAAAATGTGCAAAATTCTGATTTTTATGAAAATTGTTGAAATAAAAATTGTTTGCGATATCGATCTCTATAATATTTGTTCATACATGATTTTTTTTAAATGGACCGTAATGGAAAAATTGTAGGAAAAGTGCTAAATTTAAATTTTTCAGTATTTTCATTTTCAATGAATATCTATAGAAAAATGTTTCGCGGTAGATGCATGTGGACAATGTATATATTTAGTTTATCCTCTAAACATTTATAGAGATGCTGCAATAGGTTGTACACAATAAACGGAAAAAGCCTGTAATAACTAGATAGGAAAGTCATGTGTTGGACACATCAGATTTTTTTTCTTTTATTGAATAAATGAGAAGTTAATATTATTTAAAATATTCTTATTATCTTACAATACATGTAGGTTATTCAGGAATTTTTATCATTGAAACTATAGCTTTATGGTAACTGAAATAAGAAACATAAGTTTGAGACAGCTAGTCTACACGCATACGTCTAGTCGCACGCACACAAACACCGTGCCGAAGTCTGCCGAACTCGTTAGACGATGCACGGCTTTCAACGCCGCACCGCTGTGCCGGTCGGAGTGAGGGGTGTTTATTTTCGTTACGGAATTTCTGTTTCGATTTTTCGATTTTATGATTTTACGATTTTTAGATTTTTTCGATTTTTCGATTTTTCGAGGGTATTAGGTTTATTTCGTTACGGAATTTCTTAATTCGGTCGCCGCGCTCAAAGCCCGCGATAAAATCTATGCAATAGATTAATAATGAAATAGTTAACACTAATAAAATAAAAATTAATACTTTATAAATCTTGCAAAAAAATTAATATCTAATATTTACGCCAGCCGGGAACATTTGTGATACCAATTTAATAGAAGCCAGAGAAAGCTCTTCTAGTTCTTGTATTCAGAAACGTTCCAGTCCGCAGACGTATATTTAACTCCGCTTCATACTAATACGAATAGGGTTGGATCATAAAACCTTCCACGGCTTTCAACGCCGCACCGCTGTGCCGGTCGGAGTGGGGCGTTTTAAGTTTTTTTTTTCGTAACGGAATTTCTTGATTCGGTCGCCGCGCTCAAAGCCCGCGATAAAAGCTATGCAATAGCTTAAAAACAATTAAATTTGTTTTGAAAGTTTGTGTATTTTTTACTAATAACCCTAACTAGGGGGCGCCAAAATAGGAAATGGCACGCAGGCGGCTTTAGTTCTTGTGTTTAGCTTCTAATAGTAATAAAATTGTAAAGACATATTTCAAAATTAAAATATTGTGAATTGGACCTATATATAACAATGAGTACCAGATTAAGCTTTTTAATAAACGCCCCAGTTATTTCACAGTGGATTTCTTTTGACATATTCTTAATTTCTGGAATCTCAGTGCTTTGTAAAGTGTTGTGAATATATATACACTTACCCCCCATGGATATGTGTTTCTGTACTAAAAGTAGTTACGTTATTAAAATTTGTAAGATTGAAACATGTCGCCTGGTTAGAAAACAGCCAATGTTCTGAAAAGCAAACAATTTTTACGTTTGTCATGTTATTAATAAGTAGGTTGTCTAATTGAAGTATTTTGATGGAGAATGGAAATTTCTGTTTCGTCGGTATTGGTAACTTCTAAATTTTGATTCATTTGTTTCTGGTCTCTCAGGGATTCCTCGAAAAAAGTGATTATTTGTGTTTATTCCATGGTGATGTGGTTTGGAGTTGAAAGGCATTACCGTGATCCCGTTTGGCCAAATGTTTTCTTGCCATAAACCGTTTTCTGTTCCTTGGTTTGCAGTGATCTTAAAAGATTTGTAAATTTTTGTTTTTGAATCTGGATTTAGTTCTTCACAGGAAATGTTGGTACATTCAAGTGTATCTCTAAGGTATTTTTGTATTTCTAAAGCATTATTATCTAAAGAGAATGGTTTTATAAACAGATTGGCTTTAGAAGTCAAGTTTTTTGAGTATATATTCTATCTGAATCTGTAAGAGTGTTCACATATTCTGGGACACTCTGTATACTAGTAATTATTACTTGAATAACTATATATTATATTTCCAGAAAGCAATCTTGCTACAAAGTATCTCGAAAATACAGAAACGCACATTATGATCGTTAACTATTCATTTTGAATAATAAACATGTAACTAAATACATATTGCTTAAAAAGTTGTTTTGAAACTTTTTTACTTGTTGAAAAATTGATGACTTCGTTGGTTAAAGCTATTAGCCATTTAATTGTTAAGAATAAAAATATAGCTGAAGTATTATTTTTAGTTTATCAACTGGTATTCTTTATTTTAACGATTTTTATTACTTCGCAGTGTATAGAGCTGCTGAGTATAAAAAATAAAAGTTAGGAACGCAAGTCAGTGTTGCCATTGATAAAAAAATTTCCTTAAATCTGTGAAAAATCTGCAATCAGTAGGTAAAAAGGGAAATTTTCTAAAATTTATTAAAAGACAATTTTAAAACACATTTATTCATTCTTCTGTATAGGAAGATATTTTTAATTTAAAAATATCTATTATAAACTTGAGTGAAAATATTGTTATTTAATCAATGTCAGTAAATAATAGTTACAGTTACATATTTACGAGTACTTCCTACTATGTACTTAACCATTTTCATCATTTGTTTCGTTAGTTCAACCTTTTGACATTAAAGTGAAACCATAAATATACATTTAAAGAAGTTTAGTCATACCTGTCTTATTCTTTTTTCGGAACAATCATTTGAATAGAACAAAAATAGCCTAAATATTACATATGCAAATGGTTTTCAATGCAGCACAACTAACTACAGATAGGAGTGACTTTGGAATAATTTTGAATAAGTTGGGTCGTAATCGATACAAATGTAGGTTCAAGAGGATTTAAACTATTTAAAAATAAGTAACAGTTATAGATATAAACACACCCCCTTGTAACGGTGATGTTCAACCAGATAGAAATTCTTGAAGATCAAATTCTCGTTGGGATGATACGTTTGTTGTGACAGTGAAAATATTTCATTTTATTAAACACAAATAGTAATATTTTTTTAATAATAGTTTCTAAAATTTATAAATTTCTCCTTTGTTCGGCCACTATTCTAAGCCTTGATTTTAAACCAAACTCAAACCTAAAATACTATCAATAAAGAGGTTAAGAGATCCTATACATTTGTGGTGTTGTCGATCCGTTTAAAATCTATAAAAATTATATAAGCTATTTTACGCAAAGACTAAACAACGAAAAAGTTGGTCATTGCGTTCAACTGAATGAATATATTTCATATTCATACATCGAGACAGTTGAGTTGAAGTACACGTTCATTCGGTGGTCTGATTAAATTAAAAATAATGTGATCAAAAATTCAATTTTATGTAGTGAATTTTATATTAAACAAACCGGAAAATTTAAAGCTATAAAACAGTTAAAAAAGTTAAATTAAATATTGCAATAATAAAACAAATTTTGATCAATTTGTCTGTGCATTATTGGCAAAACTAGTTTTTGCTGATAGACGTCAACGTTTTTTGGAGTAGAAGCCCAGATAAGTTAGTAGCGTAATATACCAGGTTAATGAAATTAATACATTAAATGATTCAGTTAAAATGTCCGAAGAAAACATAACACTTAAAGACGTATACATTTTATCGAAAAGCGTAAAGCAGGATCTAACGGAACATATAGAAAACCTAGAAATCACATCACAGTCTCTAACAACTGCAATTCAAATAGAAAACCAAAACTTAAAAGAAAAGGTTAAATCACTTGAGGAAGAAAACAACATCCTAAAAGTGAAGTTAGAAAGACAAGAAAGAAAAATTGAGTTAAAAGAGAGAAAAGGACTAGTAGTTGCACTAAAAGAAGCTAGAAATAAGAATCAAAACACAAAACCTAATAATAGGAATTGAATACACTGCAAGTGATATAGAAAAAACTATTATGTTAGGAAAGTACATAGCGAACTCTTCACTCCTTCTCATAAAGAATTTGTTAAAGAAAGTGACGAAGAACTAGAAGAGGAAAAAAAAGTGAAGAGGAACCACGTCATAACTCGAACAACTCAAATCAAATAGTAATTCAAAAACCTAAAGGAAAACCGAAAAAGACAGGGATTGTAAAACAAAACTCAACTATCTTACAGAAGCTTAGAAATAATTCAAACTGCGAGACACCAGGAAGAACACTAGATGTGGCTCCAATTACAATATTAAGTAATACCAAAAAATAAACTACTTATATGTAAATATCAAATTATTTTTAAAATTGATTTTAAATGTCCTTAGGTTTTAAATTTGATTTACAAACTCATATAGCCATAGCGTTAAGTTTTATATCTAATTTTTTTTAAATTTTTAATAACACATAATGGATCAGTATATTCATAATTTTGAGATTAAAACTATTTTCTCTAGTATTAGAAGATTGTAAAGTCATTTAAACCAAGAAAAAAAAATCACAAAAGAGCAGAATTTTAAATCAGGATGCATTAGAAAATAAATTTAAGGACATCACGTCGGTTTTGGATTTTAGAGAGAGATTAATCTCAAGAAAAGTTCATTTATCCTGTAGAAAAACCAGTAGTTTAAGTAGGATCTGCTCTAACTTTATTAGAAGATTTCCTTGTTAATAAATTGTAATATACCAATTGTTTCAAATGAAATTGAAAAAGAGTTAAATTCGAAATTAGATTTTTCATGGGTAAACTGTTATATTCATTCAAACATTGTAAGGTAATCTATAATTAAGGGAGTATGGAAAATAGGTATACCCTGGTAAGGGACAACGACAAAAAAATTACAAAAATGTATTCATCTTTAAATAGTGTTTGTTATTAATAATATTATTTGCTATGTTTGAAAGTTGAAGAAGGTCCACCTAGTTACCAAATAAGGAGACTAGAAAAACTTTTACATGACTGGGGACACAACAGGAATGCACACGCACAAGACACACAAACAGACGACATAACAGGGATAAGTCTTCAGCAACGTCTTGTTTAAATGATGATAGTATATTATCATCCTTCATTCGCTTTTAGAAGGCATGGCATATAAATCTATTGATCTTGGTGACTCTAATGTCAAGTTATATCATTTTAAACATTTTGCTACCCAAATTTCATGTTTAGCAGTGTATACAAGGCCTAAGAGCCTTAATCCAAAAGCTGACAAAAATATCTAGAGATATTGATGTTACCTAAGTAACGAACCATATTGCAACGACCAAAAAAATTGTTTGCGGAAATTTCAGTCATACAAACTTTTTGATTTTTTGCATGACTTCATTGATCACCCCGTATATAATAAACCTATGGTCCTACGATAAATATGCGTCATGCAGCTTAATCCGAAAAAAACTAGCTCTTAAAATCTGGAAGCCGCGTTCTAAAATTTGCATTCCTATTGAAAATATTGAACTTTAAATTTTGCCTAAAAATCTCTATGTGTAAGTTCGAGTGGCCAGCAGTTTATATTAATATATTATGAATATATAACAACTGTGACTTTCTTTGTAATTTGTCACAAAATGATAAGAGGTACATTCTAAACGTAGCAATTGTAGTTTGTTTATCTGTACCTTACAAAAATATAATTTATAGAAAAAGAGTTTGGTGTATTATTTTTCCAAGTTTAAATATTTAATAATCAATAGAATTTTCAATTTTTTTTTAACGAAATTTACAAGAGTAATAAAAACTATGTTCACTGCTTCTATTAAACTGATTAAAACTTCCTTTATTAAAATAATTATTTATATGATAAAAAATTTGATGGTATTGGAAGCTTCTATATTTTTTTAATAAACAGTGAAACAATAATTTTTGTTTCTCCTGTAAATTTGTATAGAAAAACTATTTATTTCTGAATCCATGTTTGAATTTCCCGCCCTAAAGTATTTTTAATTTTTAATTTTCCCGATATTTACTACTGGCGCCATCATAGACTTATTGTGGTTACAATCGCTCAAACAACTTTTACCGAAAAAAAAAAAAAAATACATAGAGTTACACGTCTCACTGGGTTGTCTCTGCTGGAACTGATTCATGCGAAAAACAGAAGCTCAGGAGAGAGATCCTTAAATCTATTTCGAGGATCGGGAAGATAGTAACTAAGATATTTAAAAAAAAATATAGTTATTTACTTTAAAATGTTATGTGCGATTCTAATCTTTTCAATCTTTTTGACAATCTCAGTTTAAATTCATCCGAAAATAAAAATATGACTAAAAGAGTTGAAAATATGACACCATTACCGGAGAATCATCCTATTAACTGGGATCTTCTTCTGTCTAAAATCGAAAATATTAGTCCTTATGATGGCGATGTTAATAATAAATTTATTTCTCAATGTGAAAAATTATTAATGCATATAGCAAATATAATAGAGAATTAAATGATCATATTTTTGATTGCATACACAGGATTGCATACATAGGAAAAGCCGAGTTTATGGTTGAAAATAAGGTAGAATTAATTGATGAAATGCACTGAGACAATGTTTCTCTGATAAACGTAATTTAAATTGTCTTATATGAGAGCCATGGTGGACCCCGGTACATTTTTATAAAAAAAAAATCAGATAATTTCTTAGCAAAATCTAAAAAAAAGGGCCTCACCTTATATGTTTCGCAAACCACGTCCTGCCTTTTGTGGGGAATTTCTAAAAACATAAAACGACCTTAGCTAAAGCTGCCGGGCCCCGGGAATTTATCGCCCTACCCCCCTCTCGCCGGGCCTGGCTCCGGGTAAAGGTAAAACTCTTCGAAACTATTTATTTTTAAAAATTCTGCAAAAAGCTGTGCTTTTACTTTGGGCTGAAATAAATAATACCTTTGATGAAATGTCGGAATGCAGTAAAACTTTAAAAATTATTGAAGCATCTACTATATCAGCTTTCCAAGAAATTAAGGTAAGACGTAGTGTATATTCACAAAATGTCCTGCATAGAATAATATTTTAAATGAAGGCCATATTATGAGTTTTTGTATAACTTTTACTACTTTCAATCACGAAACACAGATGGCGCCACAGTATGCTCTGCTGACTGCTCAATATATAGATTTCTTTATTAAAGGTAATCACTTCTATAATAATAGATGGCGCTTCAGGTCTTAGTAATTTTAAATTTAATTAGGATATTGTGTGATGTTGAGATTCAAACATCTGTGTGATAAATAATCCGAGAAAAATGTCTGTGTTTCAAAAAAAAAAAAAAAAATCAAAGCAGGATGATTGTTTTACGGTGTCTTCTGAGTATACAACCAAAAGATCACTCTCGAACTCCTGGTACGAATTGCGCTATAGGGATAGTTTTTAAGAGCAAACTAGCCTTAATAAAAGTTATAGAAGATTAAATTGTAAATATTTTTTTTTTGTTTCTCTAATACTTAATGATTTTAAGGGCAAACTTATATCTTTAATATTTTATCATTTTAAGGCAGTATGGAAAACGTGTAATGCACTTAAAATCATTAAATACAAAAATTCGATTTTTGTATTAAAAAAAATTGATCAGAATTTGATTCTATAAAACTTTTATGAAGGTAATTTTGCTCTAAAAAATGTTTCGGAAATCACCCTTGCAGCGTGCGAAATTTTTGTCATATAATACGCTGCAACTCGTTAAGTATTAGAGATAGAGATACAATTTTTTTTTAAAAGCTCTTTATAATTTGTTCTATTACTTTTATCAAAGCTATTTTGCTCTAAAAAATGTTTGCGAAACCACCCTTATAGCGTAATCGTACCAGAAGTTCGAGTGTGATTTCTTGGTTGGATACCCAGGAGACAGTCCTCAACCAACCCTGAAAAAATCATGCTATTTCTCTTTTTTGCGACCCCTATAAATCGAACACAACTTTATTTTGTCTTATTACTATTAATTTTTTAACGCCAAAGTAAATCTTATGAATAAATATGTATGTTAAGGAGAGCATACACTGTGGGCTGGCCCCATCCATGAGGAAACATATGTTTTGTGCACGTAAGTAAATGTTAATTTATTAAGAAAAAAATTTTTCCTATGACCACTTAGGAAAGTGACATATATCACACTATACGAGCCCCTTCCCATTTCAGTTGGCCCACCTTATAATTTTTTAGAAATTTGTCCCTTTGTGACAAAATAAAAGTACAACCTGAACTTTTTTTAAAAAAATTTATTTACCTACATAATTAAACTCTATTTACCAAAATATATACGTAAAAACCGATAAATTTATACAAAATGAGAACAAACAGAAAAATATTAACAAGAACAGAACATTCAAGAAAAAACAGTTTTAATGTTTACCACTGGGTAACATCGCCTTTATTTTTTATAACTGCCGAAATTCTTTGTGGCATAGTATTAACCAAGTCTTCACAAAATTGTGGTGTAAACGAATTCCATATCTCCTGAAGCCTTTCCTTTAATTCAGGGATTGTTCTGGAAGGATGTGTCCGCAACACTTTTTTCATCGCATGCCACAATGTTTCGATCGGAGACAAATCGGGGCTACTGGAAACCCATTCCAAAAGTGGTACGTTGTAATCTTCCATCCATTTTAGTGCTTTTTTTGTAGTGTGGCATGCTGCGCCATCCTGTTGGAATACAAAATCTTTCCCTGATGTCAAATATTTCTCCATGACCGGCAACAGCGATTCTTCTAAAATGTCTAGATACTTTTCCGTATTTACAATTCCTTGGATAAAATGGAGTTTTCCTACCCCTTTGGATGACATGCTGCCCCACACCATGACTGACGCAGGAAATTTGACTTTTTTCTTTAAACAGTCCGGATGGAAGGCTTCATGTTTTTTGCGAATTACTCTACTTCTACTGTCCCCAACACACACTGCAAATCTATGTTCTTTAGTCCATCTTAATCTATTTTTCTTTTGCCGTGGAGTTAAAAGTGGCTTTTCTTTGGCCTAAAACAAAATTGTCAGTTGTAAACAATTTTACAAAAAAAAATATTTATCCAGTATGAACTTTATTATTTTTATCGTCAAAAATGTTACTTTATAAGTACCAAATCCCAGTTTGTGGGCCTCCCGATGACATGTGGATCTCGAAATGCGCCTTCCAATAGCATCACTCCATAGAGCACTTAGGTCTAAATAATTGGAACGTCGATTCTTTACAATAATTCTTCGTAGCGCTCTTCTATCTGCATCTGTAACGTTGCTTTTTCTCACATATCTAGGCTTTGTAGTGACTGAACCGGTAGTTTTGTATCTTTTAACTATGTTTCTTACACTATATCTCGACAAATCTAACAAATTTGCAATTTCCGAATTTGATTTTCCAGAATTGGCATATTTAATAATAATTGAACAAATTTTCTCATCGATAATCTTTCCTCTACCCATTTTCACGATAACAACTAACCATAAAATGTAAAAATCTGATGTGTCCAACACATGACTTTCCTATCTAGTTATTACAGGCTTTTTCCGGTTATTTTGTACAACCTATTGCAGCACCTCCATAAATGTTTAGAGGATAAACTAAATATATACATTTTCCACATACATTTACATCGAAACATTTTTCTATAGATATTCATTGAAAATGAAAATACTGAAAAATTTAAATTTTGCACTTTTCCTACAATTTTTCCATTACGGTCCATTTTAGAAAAATCATGTATAAACAAAAATTATAGAGATTAATATCGCAAACAACTTTTATTTCAACAATTTTGATAAAAATCAGAATTTTGCCCATTTTGTCAAATTTCTCGAATACGGACCATTTCAGGAAATTTTGACAAAACACAAAAATTATAGATAATATTTGAAGTAACTTTTAATTGAACAATTTTCTTCTCCAAACATAAATAACAGATATATTCTATAAAATATAAAAACGGCCTTCTATAAAGTACCCCCCCAGATGTTCCGACTTTGTCCAAAATCTAATCATTTCACGTCAGGCCGAAATAAACCTTAAGTTTAAAATTTAATGTTTTTTTCTTTATCCGTTTTTGAGTTTTCTTCAAAATTCGAAATTTACACATTTTCTCAAATATCTCGAATACGGTCCATTTTAGAGAACGTATGTATAGAATAAATAGAGAATTATATTAAAAACAACACACACACACTGACAGACATCATCGCGAAAATAGTCAAAACGGATTCAGGGGACCTCAAAACGTAAAAATCCGTCGAAAACTCGAGGTCGAAAAAAATCATGATTCCTATACTTTCCTTATATCTGTATACAGATAGGAAAGTAAAAAATACATTCTGACAGTTCCATAGTAGTTTGTCTTGGCTTAAAATTTTCAAAGCCACCGTCGATATAATATGTTTATTTTGTAATACAAGTCAAATGGGTTTTATTAAAAACTAATAAAAACTTCGTTTCGAAATATTTTTGATTTTTCGTTAAAAATTCTAAAAGGAAATAATAAAGTGGGAGTTTTTCTATTTGATATTATTAAAAATATACTCTTTTATGACATTATGACCTAAAATATCATGTATTATTTATTATTATATCATGGTGCTTAAAAAATTAAGATTTTAATAGTTGGGCCAACTGAAATGGGAAGGGGCTCGTATATAGTGCCCTATATCACACGCGTATGAATAAGAATTTACTTTCCACCCGTGTATGAATATGCTACTTTCTGCATCAGCTGTCACAAAATGTCAAACACATCATTTCTATTTTGATCTATGTAATGTCCACATTAATACTAAAATCGATATGATTGTTAAATTATTGAAATTGTTGTATATTAGATCCTAGATATTTATCTTTAACAATTATTATTAAAATAATTTTAAAATAACTAAGTTATGTTTGCTTTTTATTCTGGTTAAACGCATAACCGATTTGATCATTCAATTGACGCAAGGCCTATTAGCTCAGGTGGTAGAGTATGTGAATATTTAAATAATCCTGTTAACAGTCATTAATGATGTCCTAATAGATAAATTTGCTAAGGATGGCCAAAATCAAAATATTGGTAGCATTAAGTAGCATTAAGAATAAATAAAAACAAATACTGCATAAAAAAAACTTAATAGTTGTTTAAAGTGCAATGTTTATTCTGTTTTGTATTTTTACCGCATCAAATAGATATAGGGTTGTCTCTGGCTAGACATAGGATGAAATAAAATAACTACATATCCCATCTTATTCTCACAAATTAGAAATTCTTCATTAACTGTTTATGTTTTACAACATAACCCGTTTAGTAACTTTTTGTGTAACATGTATTTCATGTTTCAGAAACATTTTTAGTGAAATATTTAACTAAATTATTTCTGAAATATTTCAGAAACTTGTGTGTGAAATGTTATAGGTTTGAAACATTTCTAAAACACATCTAAAATTATGTATGGTGTATGGGATTTCAATGCTTAGCTTGTACTCTAAATCTTTTATGTTAACTTCCATGTTTTATTAGGTAGATTTTGTCTAGCTTTTGTTGGGTAAATACGTATGTTATTTTAATCAACAAAATTGTTTTTAAAAATCCTGTATGTTTCAAAATATTTGTTTCAGTATTTTTTCTAGGTATTATGCCTAAATATATTTATGAAAATGCATGATTCATGTGAAGAATCGATAAATAATAGTAATTTACAAGATATTTGTCAGTATTTACAAAATAATCCAAAGTTGTAATAAAAAAAATATATAAAATTAATTTAATAAGTAAGTAATAAAAATGTGTGTCGATAGAGCCGAGACTAACGTACTTACTTATTATGCGGAAAGTCTGGGGTTTAAATCTGATTGAAAACTATTTAAATAAAATATTTTTTTTTTCAAGTTCATTTTATTTTAAAAATTAGAAAAAAGTCATACTTCGTCTTCGTTTAATATGGCCATCATATCCGTTATTGTTGCACAAACTATTGTTCTGTAGATTATACAGATTATCAAAAATAAATTGTTTAAACTTTGATCATTAATTTTATTTTTGGCCACTGTGTATTTTATCAGAACAAAAAAGACTACTTTTAATATAGAGTGTAGGTACGCAATAAAATAAGTTTTTGTACAAGCTAGTACAAACCATCTGTCACAAGTCACTGATAGAAATTTTATTAACTTTCCTATGGTCAATATGTCTTTAAACTGTTGTTTATTTAGCAAGTAGTAGCGTGTATGAGTTTGTTATAAATGGAAAGACTGGATCTCAGTTCCGCAACATACATCCTTCTTAAGTAATTTCATTCCATCACTGTTCGATAAATCTTTATAAATTATTATTCCTCTAAACCTTATTCTTAACTGTCAGACGGCGATTCCTTAAATTTTTTTATGCAGTTTCTACGAAGTCATAGACACACCCCGATGCGATGGATGCGAAGCGGTTTATGTATATCAAAATTCTGCCTTAAAATACATATTAAATTATAAATTTAATTAAGATCGTTTAGAATTTTTTGTTTTGGTTGTGTGAGGTAACTAAATTTTTGTTTATTTTAAGTTGATTACTTTATTTGCTAAGAAATGTAACTAACATTTCATTTTTACTAATGTGTAGAAGATGTTATTTTTGGATTTCTAAAACAATATTCCCACTATTTTTCAATTTTACTACACATAAGAAACTGGTTTGATTTAAAAGAAATAAATGGAAATTGTATTGAGAATAATAGGACAAACATTTTGACAATAACTTCAGGCAAAGCAAAAAAAGTTAACAAAAAATTATATAGATTATTTAATGTTATATAATACATCAACCAATGAGCTCTCCTTAATTCCGGTATCCAAGGATGATTCAGGCTTTTTTCGTACCACAGGTTTTTATTCTAATTTTTACTAATAAGAACGTTTTGCAGCAAAATTTAAAATTTACCGGGTCTCGAAACAATTTATTTCGTACTGACCTTTTCAAAGGGTCTTTTGGTACGAATCTACAATCGTGACTGGGTCTCAAAATACGCGTAAATATATTTGAATCAAAAACATTACAAAATGTCTTTGATTTGAATCTACACTAATAGGCAACTCAAATTACACGTGATTTAATGAATTGTTTAATAAATTACCCCTCGAAATGACAAATAACAATTTGAAATGATTAGGATCCAACACAGTTTATGCCACACAATGCAATAACCGGTCTTTTTAACAACATCATTACCAGTCAAATTATAAACAGCGTAATTTTTTTTATAGTAAGATATTGAAACCTGTGTTTGTGGACATGTTAGAACACTTTGCTACCAAAACATAGTAGAGCTGTAGACGGATCATTCTTACAGGCTTCTATGTCCTGTTTTTTTTTCTTCACAAGCTTCTAGCTTAGCTTTTATGTGCTCATTTTTTATTTAAATCTTCGTTTAATGCTTGTTTATCTTTTTTTGTGTTATATTCTGTGCACACGTTGCATAAATCCTTTTTCAGAACATCGAATCTCAGATTAAATTCAAAGTTAAAAATATGGTAGTAAAACCACTTCTTCTGTGTAGCTAATTTTTTTCTTCGCACCACTTTACATAAACCTCATACTTTTTGACAAGGATAATGTCCTTTCTAAATATTTTTTGGAGGAGTTACTTCTACAGTAGTGTGAAGGTATACGAGGGAACATATTTATGTCATCTCCGATTAATTGTCTATGCTCTATTTTCTGTGAGGCATCCTCTTTGGTACTACTTCCAAATCTTTGCAATGAGCCAGTAGCTCATTTCTGGGCATGTCTTTTAAACCAAAAATATTATACAAAAAGCTGAAATAATTACTGTGAGTATTTAGCGAATTATATCTGGTTTCCAAGGCATTTATTGCTTAATCTATAGTGTGAAAAAAATAATCTATTTTATATTTTTGTTTGAGGTCTTGAACGGGTTCATCCGGGCCCTCATACAAAAACGTTCTTGTTTTGCTTCTGACACGATGACGTCTTATGGTGGCATCGAAATTATCTTCCACGTCAATCTCTGAAGCAAGCTCGGTTGCTTTTAAAATGATGCTTTCAAAAGCTTCATCTGATCTCAGGTTTTCAAAGAAGAGTTTGCAGTTGCTAAGCATATCAATAGCTTGTGACATATTAAAATTTAGAGTTTGCAAAAGTTTGCTGATGGGGTTAATATGACTCAAAATTTTGTACCAGATCACAACAGAGCATATAAATTTGAAACGCTTCAAATTATTTAATAATCCGTTAACCTCGTCTCTGATTATATTATCGATTTTTGAATCTTCATATATGCTGTACAAAACATCGTGAATTGAACCAATTTGAAACTGCAGAGCTTTTAATGAGTCGACTCGACTTTCCCATCTCGTATCACTCAATGGTTTTAGGGTGTAAGTACCAATATATTTCAGTAATATTGCCCAACGAAGAGAAGAGGAAGAACAAAATGTATATAACTTTTGAACAATATTGAAGAAGTTGGCTGCCTCAAACGAGGATTTTGCCATATCTTTTACAACCAAATTTAGCGAATGGCTGCTGCATGGAACATAAATGCTCTGGGGTTTATATTTCTGATTCTTGTTTGTACTCCCGATTTTTCTCCTCTCATATTGGAACCATTGTCATACCCTTGACCACGCATGTTTTCAACTTTGGGCCTATTTTTCTCTAGTTTCTCTAGTAAAACCTTAGTAGTAATTCCTTAGTTGTTGATCTCTCAATGGGTAGAAAACCCAAAAAATGTTCGTTGATATTACCTTGAACTTCAGACTCTGATTCCTGTATGGAGACAAATCTTACCACTAATGTCATCTATTCTATTTTACTTGCATCGGAAGAACAGTCAAGAATCACGGAATAATACTTAGCCTTTTGAACTTGCTCAATGATGTGGTGCTTTATGTTGTCATGCAATAATTCAATTATTTCATTTTGTATAGTTTTTCCTAGATATGTAGCTTTGATTTCTTCTTTAATGAGGACTCTGCGAACATGTTTCTCCATTTTTGGATCAAACTCAGCCAATAACTGAATTAACTTAAAAAAGTTTCCATTATTGTGTTCATACAGTTTATCGCTTCAGACCAGTGATTTATCTCAGAATCAATGAGTTTCTGAGAAACTGCATCTATTGTTTTACTTATTTTCAATCTTTGCTTCAATTCAAGCCATGATTTCAAACAATCTATATGAGTTTTAGAATTTTCATGATGTGCTAAAGAGTCCCCTAAATGTTTCCATTTTTTAAACAGTACAGTACAAAGCGTTTTGAAATACGGAATATACCATCCATTCTCTTAAAACCTCTTCTCCATTTCTAAGCCTTTTCTTGTAATGTTTTGGTGAGAATCTTCTATGCTGATCATCAAAAGGAAAATCAAAATTATACAAAGGTGCAGCTGGACCACCAAAAAACTCTATCTGCTACACGCATGATTTCGGGCCATAATCCTGGGCCAGAAGAGATACTTTGGACGGTAGCCTTTTCTAAATGTTTCTCTGAGATCTGCACAACTTGCGAATTTTGATTTTTGGAACTGCACGGAACTGCACCACTACTCGCCAAACTCGTTTGAGATGACTTACCCAGTTCAGTAATGCTGACAGTTGCGTCCAAAGGGGGGTCCATATCCGGAAAGTCAGTATCTAGATGCTGGGCGTTGTTCAAATGTTGGTCGGTTGTGGGAGCGTTGAAACTACCTTCTTTCAAGAAGTTCTGCAGCGCATCTGGTCTGTTTTTGAAGCTGTGTTTGCTTGTTCAATCTCCGCTTTTTAAATTCTCTCCCAGAGGGTTTTCTCTTAGCATCGGACACTTTGGTTTCTGGAACAAATTAATTAAAATAAAAGATAATACTGATATTAAAAAAGCCATGATTTGATTTAAATTATAATTTCTGAAATCCCCCCTTGTGCGCCACTGGCTTAAAAAAATGTATTTTATTCAACTTCAGACTCAATTATCTTTCACTCGATACCACACAAGCCATGATTTGATTTAAACTCTAATTTTCTAAATCCCCCCCCTTATGCGTCACTGCCTTAAAAAAAATGTATTTCATTCAACTCCAGGCTCAATTACCTTCATTTGATACCACATAAGCCATGTTTTGATTTAAACTGTAATTTTTGAAATCTACCCCCCACCCTTTTTTGGGCTTATGTCTGATGGATTTTTTTAGTTTTTAAAAATGAAAACAAAAATGAAAACACTTACCTTTACAGAAGCCAAACGCACTGGACAATTTGCACAAGCATTTTTTTAAAGCTTTTTTGCACTAACAATTTAAACAAACTATTTTTTTTACTACTAACATGAGAAATCACCATTATTTACTCCATTCCTCTAATGAGAAGTAATATTTCTCTCCCTAGGTAAATAATGATAATAAAAAAAAACCTAGGTAAATAATGAAACTAAATTTCATTAGTTTCATTTTGTTAATTTGACAACTAAACTCCCAGACTACTTGATATTTTGAAATATTTGAAAAATAAGTAGGAAATAACTAAAGCTGGGTTTATCAAATCTAATCAAATCAAATATGATAATATATATCAGTGTAAACAGTAAAAATATATATTAACTAGGAAATTCAACACCGGCTTTAAAAATTATTAATTAATAACAATAAATCCATGTCATTAAAATATCAAAAATGCAATGGGATATTTCCTAGAATCATACCAAAATTTGACACATGCCAAATTTTTACATAAATAAAGCCAGTCTGATTAGAAACACGCTCCAGTCTGCTTGATATTTCGAAATATTTAACAAATTGTTAGGAAATTACTTATGTCAAAATTAAAATTGCTAATACATTAATGTTAGTAGTAAAAAAAATTCTATATATACCTCGGTTGAGAAAGCTATTATTTACCTCGCACATTATATCCCTCGGCGCTACGCGCCTCAGGATATAAAAGTGCTCGGTAAATAATAGCTCACTTCTCACCCTAGGTATATAATGTACTATTATTTTACACCAGCCGAAGTCTAGTGGCAAATAATGCATTGTTTTAAGTCTACTTCCTTTTTATATGCAGTTAAAAAGGGCTGTTAGATCTTGTTTCGCTTGGTTTCAAAATTGTTGTTTCCTGTACAGTCGTGTTGCCACGGGCCGAAAAACGTTCCACCCGGTATCTTCCTGTTGTTTCCTCGTAAAAATGTCCTTTCGCGTAATCAGTATTTGTCCAAAATTCATTATGAATTAGCGTTGATTATTCTTCACTGAAATTGTCCAAACATTTCAAATTTAAAGCGACAGTTTACACAGTTTCTTCTGAAAGCCCTAGCCCTAACGGCCTGGCCTCGGCAACTTTTGTATTCTTTTCCACTTTGTCGTAACATTTTTCTTATATTTTTCTTTCAATCTTTCTGGTTAGCTTTTCGTTTTCTAGTGGATTTTGATCTAAAAAATAAAAACGCAATCAAAATTAATCAATACATTAATTTAGGTAGGTAATAATAGTTTTAAAATACCTTTGAACATCATCGTCGTCTGGCATCCGTCTAATTCGACCGATGTCTGTTTTGCTTGGACTATCTAGATTCCTAGCACTTCATGTTCCAGGAATTTCGTTTTGCCTCTCATAAAAGTGATATTTTTTGTGACCTGAACCTTTGCTACGTATTAAAGTATCGGAATCACAAGAATTCTCATTGGTATCGACAGTAGAACCTTCATTTGCATCGATACTGAAAAAATTACAAAAATTCATTCTAACCTATAATATTTTAGAAATTAATAACTTATATTTTTCGTTTATTATTCATTGTAATTGGTTCATACTTCGACCCTGAGTCCTGGTAAGGTTCCAAAAGGTATTCTTCCGAATCGCTCATTATTTTTAACTTATTTTCATGACTTAAATACTGTAAACGCAGACACTACACATGAACGTTGTTAAAAATGTTCTGACTAAAATATTTATGCCAAATTATTCCATGTCCTAACATAATGCACATGGCTAAATCCTATTGGCTAGTAAGGACATAGACTAATATGGTTCAAACATTAAAAACTTTGAATGGACATAGTATAAGTTAGGCTCTCTGTAAGTATTGAACCGATTGGCGCAGAGTAACATGGAATATTTTGGTCGCTAGAGCTTCGGACATAGAATACTTTGATACTAAAATATCAATTTAAAAAGAAATGGACATAGAATAACCTGGTTCTCAGGCGATGATATATCGAGGGCAAAGTGACTAGAAAATTATATTTTTATAATTAGCTGCAAATGTTGTTTTCGAAGAAGCTTTTTTGTGAGGAATCTCCAAATTTAAAATAAATAAAGAAGTTCAAATATTAGAAGTTTATTTTTGAAGCTGGAAAATATTTTTTTTAACAGTGTTATATATTTATAATGAATTCAAATAAAAATAAGTTTTGTTGTTCTCTTTATATTTATTTATCAATTGCCTATTATATTACCTTAATGGAGTCTTTTAAAAAGATTTATTTATGGCAAGACACTGACAGTTTACTGTATAGGTATGGTCCTGGCATTTACTTGTAGTACTTGTAGTTTGTACAGATTTCGCAAAAAAATAATTAAATGATTTGCATATTTAAAAGGAATTGTATTTTAAATACATCTATTATCTGAACATAATATATAATACATAAATAAGTATATAAAAGTACGTTAATAATATAGATTTATTTTCTTACAGTGTGTAAAAAATTGTCTGCACAAAGGACCGCCCAAACCTGGACATTGCCCCACAAAGGACACTCAAGTTTCCCTGTTTGCACTAGTTTGCATGAACACCTGTGAAACAGATTCTCAGTGCGAAGGAATCACAAAGTGTTGCCATCACAGCTGTGGAGTAACTTGTCAAACACCTATTAATTTGAATAATTTTGAAGGTTAGTAAAAAAAAAATTAAAATTTGTTATTTATAATGGGTACCTTATAAATAATTAGACTTGACAACACCGTCTCTATATTACCAATATAATACCAAAATTCTCTAGAAATTCAATTTTACAGTTGTCGATAGAATCGGCCAGATTATTGGTGTTTTATGGATACACATATTCATTATGATATTTTACTTGGAACACTGTATTCGATTTAATTTAATTACTAGCGTAATCTATGAATAAAATATTAAATTTTTAGTATATTTTTTAAAATAATTTAAAACTGAGAGCGGCGGCCAAGCCTTAAATGCTTCTAATTTTTTGGTAATAGTCTAAATTGTTGAGATTTGTAGTTAGCAAACTAATAATACAATAATAATTATAAAAAAAAAAATCAAGATATGCGGTTTTCTTTTTATGTTATATTATTGATATATTATCAAAATTAACCGTTAATGTTAATCTAATTAAAATAAATAAAATGAAAAAGATTTTATTTACAGTAAAAGTAGAGGTAAAATAATTAATATAAGCATAAGTTTCCATTCCATACAAAAGGTCAGTCAGAGATTGAGAAGGTGGATATCAGGACCAACTTTGTTTCATAATCATCTAGTCATCGGTCAATAGTGTCGTTGTTTTAATAATCCTGTAAAAATAATATTTTCGATGTAAAAAATTTCCTCCTATATTATACACAATTTTCGAAAATGGGATAATATGTACACACTTTCAATGTATCGTTAATATGTTAAATTATGTTATGCTTTGCCAGTTTTCAACTCAGACCTATCATAAAGTTTTAAGGTTTCTCATAATAATTCCTACCATTTTATTACTTGAGAAGTATGGGAATCCGATTTTTTTATTTAGCAGACCAGTTATTCTAATATGGATGGATTCAAAGCACCGATGAGCGTTAAGAAGTATTTTATAGTTATGGTCCTTTTATGAATTCGAGAGAAATAACTAGGAGCGGAGGTATTTTACGGCATTTTCATTATTTCCTATCGTTCGGCAGAAAATGTTTAACCCAATACAATTTAAGAACAAAACTGTGTTGTAATAGAATTTACAAATTCAGTGTGTTTTTTAAAATTAATTGTAGGTAAATTGGTAGAATTAAAAATATTTATAATCTTCAGAATTGCGTATAAAATCAATAAATAATGTAATACATACGAGCATATCAAATATAATCACAAAAAAAAGGAAAAATAATTGTAATTAAAAAAAAAAAAACGTTTTAGACCAGTGAGCAGATGAAAAAGAATTTAGATTTTGGCGGGTTTCGGTCTTGTTTGTTAACCTGACAAGTGGCGCATAGGTTGATGGTCTCCTCTATGTCCCTTTTAATAGTTGGCCAATAGTAATGTCTTCGTACTTTTGTTTCTATTTTATTTGTTCTTCTGTGGTTAGTTTTGCCTTCATGATATCTCGAAAGTATTTGTTTTTGCCTCTCATTTGAGTCGATATCTTGGATGTTACACTTGACAAGGTAGTATGAAGAATTTTTGAAAGTTTTTCTTATTGTGTTGCATAGGACATGATATAGGTCTTCTTCTTAGAAAAATAAGGCATATTTTTTGTTAGGATCTAGGAAATCTTTGAAAATATCATCTTTGAGGTTATCTTTTCCAAATTGAGTATAAATAATTATTTTGTGACAGATGAAGCTGGGTTATGATTAACTACTTGGAGGACTATTTGGTTATTGTAGAAATCTATGCTCGCTCGCTTATGGGTATTTCAAGTATATGGTCTTCTATAGCAAAGTGTCTTTTTATGTAGCTATTTTCATCCTGTTGTTCCTGGAATAGTTAGTTGTTTACGATATCTAATTCTCCTAGTGGACCATTGATAATATCTTCTAGTGGGCCATACGTCGATTCAGAGTGATTATAAAAGGATAGTTCATCGAAATCTTTTGATGTGGCTTCTTAAAGACTTTCTTCGGAGTTATGTCTCCTTGTGTGTATCTTTATTTCGGATAAAGTACCTACATTTATATAGAATCTTTCATTTTTATAAATTACTACGTAATTAAATTCTTCCAATTTTAGGCGCCATCTTAAGAGCTTAGCATTTTGATTTTTAAGGAGAAAAGCCATTGGAGAGGGCGGTGATCTCATAGGAACTTGAATTTTCTTCCAGACAGGTATGGGCGGAAGTATTTCGTAGCCCATACGATAGCCAACATTTCAATTTCCTACAATCGACGACGATACGCCATTTGATCTATCCTGAGACATCGGGTTTTTTTGGAACAACCCAGATTGGCGAATTTTGACAGTTTTTTGGAAAGAACAATTTTTTCTGATTTTTTTTTACGTTCTCCATCTTTATTTATTAATACAGACCATTATAAAACTGAAATAAAATACAGAGAATTCTATTTAAAAAATATACATTTTTATTTGCCAAAAACCTGACACCCTGTATATACAAAAAGATTTTTAAAATATGTCTTGTTCAAATTCATATATAACTTTTATTTAAAACTTCTGCGTGTCTATAACACTAATTACGCACTAATGGGAAACCCTGTATTATATAAATTTTCAAACAATTCTTGATACTCTACATATATTTCATCTTATTTTTATACCATTTCCGTAATGGGGCTCCGATTCGATCTGCTAATATAGCTGCTATAGTGTGGATAAGTAATTACTATATTCGTAAGGAGAGGGCAATTTTAAACAGTAGATGGGAAGTTCCTTCCTCATTTGCATATTTCGCATCGATTTACAGTACTTATTTTGATTAATATGGACGTAATGATCAAAAAAATGACAACGTCCCTGAATCCGTATATCTGATTGATTCTTAACAAGCTAATGAAACTGGTTTAGATATCGAAATTATGGCCCAGTTTTTCAGTCGTGCTTCTCTCTGCTGAATGCTAATAGGACCACCAACATTCGACAAAAATTATTTATTAACATCTTAATGTTCTCAATAAGAAATGGCATCGACGTTTTTAAGTGGGTGCGTTTCAGTTGTGGCGGGGTTTCCACTTATAAATTTAAAATAAAGACACTGGGGGCAATTTTATTACATTCTCAGGGAATACAGGGTGTTCTATAGCAACAAAAACAAATTAATTAATGTTTAGTATTATTTTCCTAAAATCAATGAAAGCGTCATATTAGTCAAGACCTACTTAAATGATTTAAAGTTATTATTTTCTTATATCGTGGGTTATTTTGGAATACACCATATCGTCGCTGTTAAAATAAAAACTGTATTTCTTATTAGATAAAAAATAATAATTGCTAAAAATCCCGCAAATTTTCAAATTAAATATATTACGGGTAGCTACATTACCGACAGAGTAATAGCGTAGTTAATATTACAGGTAACTACATTACCGACAGTAAGATTAGTTCAAGCATCCGCACCTACAGGTCGCTGCAAGCAAACTTGTTGCCAAATTACTACAAAGATACGGCAACTCTTAACTATCCTTCCTCCATGGTTGCAACTTCAGCTGGCTTTTTTTCTCGTAAATCGGAGTCTACTTGGTCCGAATATAAATATACGTATAAGAAGTTTTAGAAAGGGGAGGGATTTTGTATAAGACAAAATTCTTTAATTCATTCTAGGCAATTCTGCTTTTTGGTTATGGTTTGGTGTTTAATTTAATATCGATTTTTCAAAAGTTATTTGTCTATCTGTTTTTTTTTCCAGTTATTACATTTTCCTAAGCAAAAATAAATAATCGGATAATTGTACCGAATGGTGTATAATACTAGTAGTCTAACTTTTAATATTTTTATATTTAAACCATAAACAAGACATACAGATAGACATAGTTTTTAAAAATGAAAGGTGAAACATTTGCATTTAACTAATAATTAAACTATATTATATAACTGTGAATAAATTTGATAAAAGTGTATTTGTTCACACCGATCATATTACATTTATAGAATTGTTCTACAAATAACTGGTTTTACAAATCTTTATAATTGGAACTTGTGTTCAAACGATATGCATTAAAGAGGCTTAAAAATATTTTATCTCGAAAGTAAAACTGTTAAAGATTTAATTTTTTTCTTGTGGTCATATTTTCTGGAAATTAATGTTTTATAGAAAAATAATTATGGCATTATAGGGTGATGAATGGCATTGTAATCTGCATTTTTTAGAGGACATGTCAAATTTATGTGACTTCAGCGTTTAACGTACCGCCGCCATATTTAATTTTTTTAAACGACAGCGTAGGTCAAGTGATACATCAGAGGAAAGCTTATTTTTTCACTTTTCAAGGATACTAAAAAGTACCACATTACTAATGTTCCAAAAGAGATCAGAAATTTTATCTCAGAAAATTAGAAGAAAGTGGGAACAATCTAGAGCACCAGATGATAAAACAACTTTAAACAACGCAATACAACGGCTAAAACGTAAAGTACGGCGCATTAAAACTAAGTCGATTGGCAAATACTTAACGTTTCTTCTTGTTTCTCTCCATATTTCACTCTAAAAATAAAATAAAGATAAAATAACAGTAACACATAAACAAACTTTAAGCCAAATTTACCAAAAAGTTGCTGGTGTGAGAAAAATTGGGTCCTTCTTGTATAAATAACTTGAGAGTTTGAGTAGAAAACGAAGGGTTTTTATTGATCACACATGAGGTACAAAGAATGTTAGTTTTATAGATAGAATATAGAACTTCTTAATTAACACGTACACAATTAATTTGATCGTTGCCAATTTGAATTTATAAAGAGATTTAATATTAACGTGTGTAGTGTGTCTCGACTGCCTCGTTCCGAAAGCTTGCATCACTCTTAGAACGGTAACTCCCATGTTAGAAAACGGTGATAGAATTTTAGCGCCACCTGGTGGACGTGGTTAATTATTTTTCAATTAAGTCCTTATCGGGTAAGAAGCCATATTAAAAAAGAAGAAGAGGAGAAAAGCGCGGGGCCATTCAAATTTGACAGTAAAAATTACTCGCATTAAACACTGTTAGCCAAATTAAGATTTGTTCACACAAACTACATTTTTGCGTTTTTATAGCGATATTCGCTATAATAAAGCAAAAATTGAGTTGCATGAACCAATCTTAACTCGACTAACAGTTTTTAGATAAAAAGACGAACATAATCAAAAAATTTATTTATTATATATATATATATATATATATATATATATATATATATATATATATATATATATATATATATATATATATATATATACATACAAATCCAATATTATAAAATGTATTATTTATGAAGTATTTGGCTGCTACTTAATCCAGAATACAGCATTGTGCCCCCAATATTATGAAGAATATAGAAAACACAGTATAAGTATAAAAATCTGATGTGTCCAACACATGACTTTCCTATCTAGTTATTACAGGTTTTTACCGGTTATTTTGTACAACCTATTGCAGCACCTCCATAAATGTTTAGAGGATAAACTAAATATATATACATTTTCCACATACATCTACCTCGAAACATTTTTCTATAGATATTTATTGAAAACAAAAATACTGAAAAATTTAAATTTAGCACTTTTCCTACAATTTTTCCATTACGGTCCATTTTAGAAAAATCATGTATAAACAAAAATTATAGAGATCAATATCGCAAACAACTTTTAGTTCAACAATTTTCATAAAAATCAGAATTTTGCACATTTTGTCAAATTTCTCGAATACGGGCCATTTCAGGAAATTTTGAGATAAAGCAAAAATTATAGATAATAATATTAGAAGTAACTTTTATATAAACAATTTTCCAAACATAAATAACAGATATATTCCATAAAATATAAAAACGGCCTCCCATAAAGTACCCCCCCCCAGATGTTTCGACTTTGTCCAAAATCAAATCATTTTACGTCAGGCCGAAATAAACCTTAAGTTTAAAATTTAATGTTTTTTCTTTATTCGTTTTTCAAAATTCAAAATTTACACATTTTCTCAAATATCTCGAATACGGTGCATTTCAGAGACATTAAGTATAGAATAAAAATTATAGAGAATTATATTACAAACAACTTTTATTTGAACAATTTTTATAAAAAATTATTTTTTGTACATTTTGTCAAATTTCTCGAATACGGACCATTTTAGGAAAATTTTGTATAGAACAAAAATTATAGATAATAATATTAGAAGTAACTTTTAGTTGAAAAGTTTTCTTCTCCAAACGTAAATAACAGATATATTCCATAAAATATAAAAATGACTATCTATAAAGTACCCCTCCAGATGTTCCGACTCTGCCCAAAATCTAATCAGTTCATTAGACGCTGGAATAAAGCTTAAGTTTGAAATTTGGTGTTTTTCTGTGTTTCGGTTCATGAGTTATGCGACACACACACACACACACACACACACACACACACACACACACACACACACACACACACACACACACACACACACACACACACACACACGCACGCACGCACGCACGCACGCACTCACGCACGCACGCACGCACCCACGCACCCACGCACCCACGCACACACGCACCCACACACACACACACACACTTACGCACGCACGCACGCACGCACACACACACACACACACTTACGCACGCACACACGCACGCACGCATGCACCCACGCACGCACGCATGCACGCACCCACGCACACTTACGCACGCACGCACGCACCCACGCACGCACGCACGAAGGCACGCACGCACGCACGCTCGCACGCACGCACGCACGCACACACAAACACACACACACACACACACACACTTACGCACGCACGCACGCATGCACGCACGCACGCACGCACACACACACACACACACACACTTACGCACGCACGCACCTACGCACCCACGCACCCACGCACGCACGCACGCACGCACGCACGCACGCACACACACACACACACAGTATCTTTGTGGTGGAACTAGCCCTATGTTTCTTTTCTCTATTGTTCTCTTTTCTGTGCGATAATTAACAAAATCTATCTTTTAGGCTTACCAATTACGCCCAGAGAACCCAGAGTGATCGAAGGCCGTCGAAAACGAACCGTTCACATAGAATGGTCCTCACCAGACGAAAACCCTGCTGGCTTCGAAGAAGAAAAACTCCTCTATCTTATCGAAGAACGACATCACCCTGGCAAATATTTCAACTCAAATCGGTTGTCAGAATGGAGTCCTTGCTCTAAATCATTTAAAACCAATCGCTTGCTGAAACATTTGGTAAAACCTGGAAGGTGGTATCAATTTAGGGTGGCAGCTGTTAACGAAAATGGTACCAGAGGATATTCAGAGAACTCGTTGCCGTTCAGGATATCATCAAGTAAGGTCCACTTAATTAATTTTCTAATAATGCTAATATTTAAATTTATTGCAATAATTGTGGCCAATAAATAGTTGAATTGTTTTTGATATTAATATATTTTGATACAGACTTAATTTGATACATTGAGGTTTATTAATTATTTCAGCTCCAAAACCACCAAAAGCTCCACAAAATGTGACGGTGGGGCCTCTAATAAAAAGTAATGGTAGTTTAAGTGCTGTTTTAAGATGGTCGCCTCCAGAGTCTGATCTGCCAATACAAAGATACAAGGTATTTTGGAGTAAGAGGCTACATGGAGCAAAAGCCTTGGATTCAGTTCTTGTACATCAACAAGTCTTACCCAAGGTAAATATATCTAACTATTTATGCATTATATAATATATAGGATATACCTGTTTTTTGCCGTAGCCGAGCGGTATCCAAATTGAATGGAATACTAATATTTTTAAGAAATAAAAATGTACATCTACAATTTATAAAGGGTGTTTCAAAATTCTCACCCCCACAGAAAACAAGCTTATTTTTTAGTTTAAATTAAAAAGAATTAATGTCATATTTTGGACCTTTTCTTTAAAAAATATTTTTTATTAAAAACGTTAATTAGTTTCGCTAATGAAATAAAACAAGATATAGTAAAATTAGATTATTTTTTAATTATAGATAGTAAAATTAATAAAATAAATAATTATGTGCATTATAAACTATCTGAAAAAGAATTTTGAATGTCTAGAATACATTGACAAGATACACCAACTGGTATTGTTTCCGCTGTCCAAAAAGGTCTTAAATCCTTTGGTAACGATGGCGAAGGTATTATTTCATCATTGTCCTTAAGATCCTTTTTTCTTAAAACTTTTACATTATACTTTTTTTCTACACACTGATAGTATTTTTCACAAGAATTTGGTTGGCATATACCAGTGTGAAGATACCTAAAAAGAAAATAAATAAACATTTATAGACATAATTTGAAAATTCGGAAAAGTCTACCCCAAAATATTAATAAAAATTTATATAAATATAAATAATAATTATTATTATCAGTGGTAATAACAACAAAATAATTACACAAATAGTTATAAAGATTGGTCCACAAAGAATGTTACTAAAGTAGTCCATGGTCGACAAAAACAGACATACGAGTCATGTCTCTGAAAACTGCGTACGGTTCTAAATTAAATAAAAACTGACACTTAAAAAGAAGAATTAAAGGCTCCGACATATGTGAATTTTCTTAAGGCCTACTTTAAATTACTTCTTATGACAGTTATAGCGACGTTGCTGCTATTTTTCTTTAAACTTACATAAATATTCTAATATACTATTTTTTATAAATGATTATGCAAATTACAGAGTGGACCACTCAAAAAAGTTCACCCTATTATTTGGCGGTATTCATTGGATTTTAAGAAAATGCTGAACCAAGTCGTTTTTTATTCGAAAAGAGACATTACAATACAGACACCTGTCATATTTTTTTGGTTGTTCATTAAGAACTATCCTACAAAATTTTGACTTAGGGAGCGTTCAAGTATTACGTAACGCAATTTTTGGAGATTTTTAACCTCCCCTCCCCCCGATATAACGCTCCGTAACGCTTTTCTGTACCCCTCCCCCCCTAATAAAACGTTACGTAACCACAAAGTGACTATTTTTACCTAAAAATCACAATTATGTCACTCCATTTGATATTTAAAAAAAAAAAAAACGTTTTAAAAAATGCGTGAGAGAATCTCTCTACGCGACTTTTCCTAAGGGTTAAAAAATAATAATGTTACGTAACGCGTAGTTCAAACCCCCCTTCCGCCCCTGTAACGCATCGTAACGTTTTACAAAACCCCCCCTCCCCCCAAATTCGTTACGTAATACTTGAACGCTCCCTTATCGGTGGACAATTCACCTAAAGTTTTCGAAAAATCCTTTAAATGATTTTCCCATGGACCCCACATAATAATAAAAAATAAAATTTCTAAAATACACTTACCAGAGTTTATAATAGGTAAATATAAAAAAAGTACTGGTAAAACTTTTGAAAAAATCAAACATAAACACATCAAAATATAATAAATTATCCAAATAATATTACAAATTCAATAAAACTCAAATAACTAATTAAAACTACATATTTTATATTATTTTGTAGGTCCAGTATCAAGTAAAATCGCAAAAACACGCCAGTGATACTTTTCGTAATCAATCATTTAATTTTTTTCTCTAAACACGTTCTTGATTAAGGTTGGGAATAAGGGTTGTCCGGGTGCTAGTTTTGATAACGCAGTAAACTCTGCAACCCTGAAGCATCCTACATAAAACGACTGAAGGGTACCTGAAATACACCCAAAGTAAACGCAGTGTAGATAAAATAATTCCAGGCGGTCACCGCTAACGGTGTAGTCACTAATAATAAAGTAAATCGAACACTACACTACCTTACACCTTGAACCCTACGGTACCCCGAAATAAAACGGTAATAAAAGAAAAGAAACATGAAATATTAACAAAATTATATAATAAAAATAAAATTATCCAGAAATAAAATAAACGGTGCTATAACAGAAAGATGAATTTTGAATTAACTAATTGTTTAACTTAATAGTTAAACAATTACTACCGGTACTCCCTACCAAGGAGGTGAGAGAACTGGTTAGTCATTGTGGAAAAAACAAAATCGAACTTCTTCTTGGATGTGATGCCAATGCTCACCATATAGTATGGGGGAGCACTGACATTAATAACCGAGAAGAAGCTCTTCTGGAATTTATTGCTTCCAATAAACTAGAAGTTGCAAACGTTGGACATGAACCCACCTTCGTAACATCTGTGCGAAGGGAGGTAATTGATATAACCCTAGGTACACAACGGGCATGTTCATTGGTCACTTTCCGACCATAGACATGTCCTGTTTGAGCTGCGTACTAAAACCTCGGGTGAGAAGACATATCGTAATCCTAGGACCTGTAACTGGGGAGCTTTCAAGGGAGAACTCAAACAGGGACTGGAGGACTGTCCTCCGATACCGAAGAATTCAGTGGAAGTTGAGTTTATGTCAGAGTTTCTGACACGAACCCTAACCAACACGTTTGAATAAAAAACTGTCCTTTAAAAATTAGGAAAGAGGATCGAGACGCTGGCTGTATGGTGGAATCGAGATCGAGACGCTGTATGGTGGAATCGAAACCTTTCCAAAAAAGAGCAGAAGTTCGTAAATTTTTCAACCTGTCTAAAAGGTCGGGAAACTGGGAAGCCTATAAGGCGTACCGGAGAGAATATGGCTATGCCATTAGGAAAGCCAAGGAAAATTCCTGGAAGAAATTCTGTCACGGCATTGAAAGCCTTCCAGAATGTGCCAGACTCAGGAAAACTCTACAGAGAGATAAGCAAGGATGCATGGGATCTCTGAAAAATCAACAAGGAGAACTCACAAAAACAGAGGAGGAGACCTTAGATTTACTACTAGAGTCGCGCTTTCCTGGATGTGAGATTATTCTTGACCAAGAGAACAGGAGTACTGAGGTACTAATTTCCAGGGCCACAAAAACAAACTGGTTTCTTGCAAACTCAATAGTAAACAGAACAAAACTTGTGTGGGCGATTTCCTTTCAACCATACAAAACAGCTGGACCTGATGGTATAATCCCGGCACTTCTCCAAAAGGGCCAGGAAGTACTTTAAATATTTACACTTGCTTGAAAAGTGAAATGCGTGGGGCCTCACAAAACGAAATTTTAAAAAATTTGATGTGTCCAACACATGACTTTCCTATCTAGTTATTATAGGCTTTTTCCGGTTATTTTGTACAAACTATTGCAGCACTTCTATAAATGTTTAGAGGATAAAATAAATATATACATTTTCCACATACATCTACCTCGAAACATTTTTCTATAGATGTTCATTGATAATGAAAATACTGAAAAATTTAAATTTAGCACTTTTCCTACAATTTTTCCATTACGGTCCATTTTAGAAAAATCATGTATAAACAAAAATTATAGAGATCGATATCATCGCAAACAAATTTTATTTTAACAATTTTCATAAAAATCAGAATTTTGCACATTTTGTAAAATTTCTCGAATACAGACCATTTCAGGAAATTTTTACATATAACAAAAATTATAGATAATAATATTAGACGTAACTTTTATTTGAACAATTTTTTTCTCCAAACATAAATAACAGATATATTCCATAAAATATAAAAACGGCCTCCCTTAAATTACCCTCCCAGATGTTCCGACTTTGTCCAAAATCTAATAATTTCACGTCACGCCGAAACAAAACTTAAGTTTAAAATTTAATGTTTTTTTCTTTATCCGTTTTTGAGTTTTCTTCAAATTTCGAAATTTACACATTTTCTCAAATATCTCGAATACGGTCCATTTTAGAGAAATTATGTATAGGATAAAAATTATAGAGAATTATATTACAAACAACTTTTGTTGTTGAACAATTTTTATAAAAAATATTTTTTTACATTTTGTCAAATTTCTCGAATACGGACCATTTTAGGAAAATTTTGTACAAAACAAAAATTATAGACAATAATATAAGAAGTAACTTTTATTTGAAGAATTTTCTTCATAAGTTATGCGACACACAGACTACATCGCGAAAATACTCAAAACGGATTCAGGGGACCTCAAAACGTAAAAATCCATCGAAAACTCGAGGTCGAAAAAAATCATGATTCCTATACTTTCCTTATATCTGTATACAGATAGGAAAGTAATTATATCACGTCGCCCATGCTATATAAAGAAGCCGCCGACGGTCGGTAGATATTTAGTTTTAATGCCGTTCGAATTGACTTCGTATGAAGACTGTATAATGAATTTTTTTTGCTGTCATGGAAAAAATTTAACCTATTAGCCAAACATAGGCATCGCGTTTAATTGTATAGGGGTAATATACACTTTTTTGTGCGTCATCGGCTTCAATTACTAAAGTTATTTCGCCTCGTGTTCTGTGTAGGCTTTGTTACTGTTTGCCAGCGCCACTTTAGGAACAGCACTGTTAATTAGAACCCAACAGTGAATGGTCAAGTGGGGAATTCTACCAAAGCATCAGAATTAATTTTAAATAATTAAATTAAATAAAAAAATCCCGGCCAACGGTGGGATTCGAACCTGGGATCCTTGGATCCGCAGGCAGAGACTACTACTGAGCCACCCACTCAATTTAATTAAATTAAATCTTTTAAAAATTGTCATAGATGATCATTTGCCTGAATATTCCATCGCAATAAATATATATTTAAAATTAAGGGTTTGGAAAAGAGGAAGGAAGAGAATTCACAGATGTCTGTTTTGCAAGAATGTGTCCATTTAGGAAGAAAAATCGAATATTTCAGCATTTTATTAAAATTCAATTAACACTTCCAAATAACAATGTGAACTGTTTTGAGTGACCCATTCTGTATTTTATTTTGACCAAAAGAGGTTGTGAAACCCTACATTGCCCTAGAATTAATAATAATATGATTTTGATTATTAAGTAGCTATTTTGGATACATATATTAGCTAGTAATTTCCAAAAATATTAAAAAGGGATTTTTTTTTAATTTCAGTGCCATGTTGGTTAAAATCTAGCCATACGATAGGATTTCATAAGAAATGTAAAGGGTTCTTTCAAAAAAAAATTAAGGGCCACTAGATATATAAAAAAAATTATAAGTTAAGAATCTGGATATTTGGTTCATTTAACATAATTTTATATCGTGCATCCGATGGTGACATCATCTTTTGTCTCATTTAATTGACATTAACACCATGTGCCAAACAGTATTAAATCCACCTTTTCTTTAATTTTCAAGCTATTGGTTACTCCTACATAATTTTTCCTGTTCCTTCCATTGGTGCTAAATATTAGGTCTTATTGTTTTTAGTTTTCAGTCAAAAGTTTCAACAAGCTCTCTAAAATTTTGTTAAATAGACTTAATACTCTTTGGCTCTAAGGTCCAGATGTATAATAATTCAAACAAAATTGTTTACCTAGGATAATATTCTTGTCCTAAATCAATTGGCCGGAAACTCATTTCGCAGTTACACCGTTTATGATTGTTTGTTGTTTTATAAATGGGAATAGTTTCCGAATTCACCTATAACAGAAATTTTTAGACTTTTGAAACTCGTGAACTTTTCTTTTTAGATAATTAATCCTGCTTAAAATAATAGAAACGTAAATGATTTAATAATAGTAAGACATGTATTTTATCAGAGAACATTTTGAAAGGTTTTTATTTGATATTTAAAAAAATCAGACATTTGAGTGTAAAATGCTAAGTAATCTCAAACATACAAATTTATTTTACTATTTTTTCTTTTTTAAACATAACCGTTCACTTGATCTGAAGTGACGCACTTCATGAATGAAAAAACCAAAAATGAAATATAACTTGAAGAAATAATCGATAAAAATCTATTAAATTTGTTAAAATCTTCGTTAAGAAAAAAAAAAACAATGAGAATAAAAAAAAATAAAATCAACACAATATATTTAGTATCTGAAACAAAATATTTATTCTTACCATTGTGCGGAAGGTTCTCTTAAATATTTCTGGAACCACTGAAACTCGGTCTATTCTCTTAGGAATTTTGGGATTGACTATTCTGTTCTCAGGATCATCGTATATCTGATTTTCAAGTCTATCATCCATCCATATATAAGCAAATCCATGACTTAATTGTAGAATCAGCAGCAACAGCACGTGTGGCGAGTTCTGAAAAATTAAACATAGGGTATAGGCAGGCCCATGACACTCCCTGGGCGGGAAAAAGACGCGCAGCTTTTACTGCGCTGACGTTTTCGGGATATAACCTATCACTTGTCATAAATCCGGTTAAAAACTCGCTACCATGCGCAGACAACCCATATTTCGTACACAAATATAAACTTTTGTTTACATTTTATCGAAGTAGTTTTTGTAATACATTCACAGCTTAAAAACGGAAAATTTGTTATTGTGATAGTGGATTTAGATCAAAAATACCCCAAATACACTTCAGTGTCTGTTTTATCCTTATTTCGTTTTATTTGAGGACATTGGAATAAATATAGAGTACTAAAAGTAATCAAGCTAAAAAGGTGTGTTATAAAAAGAAAATACATTGCCTTCGATTGATTTATGTTTAACATGTTTTCGTGAAGTATTTCCAACATGCTAGTTACTTGAATGGTTGTAAATTGTACGTGTATAAGTGATAAAAACATCTAGTGCTTTGTGCTTCCTTTTTTGTTTTGTTGGTGTCCCAGCCCAGCATTCCTAGCCAGCAGTAGTAGCAAAAACATTAACATTGTCTACATTCAACCCATTTACATGTACATGGTTTATCAGCTAAAAGCAGAATACAATATTTCTCTGCAAAATGTAAACAACGCTACAAGGAAAATTGCTCATGTATAAAATCAAAATATATTATTTTTAAAGGACTTATATCAACTATTATGTTAATTATAAATATTATAAGTATTTGTAACAAAATAATAGTTGTGTATTAATAAACCTGTTGCTACTCCAAAAAATATATTATTTATTGATTATCAGGTATCAAAAATATGTGTACCTATAGAAATTTGTTGAAATGTTCTATTGCTCTTAATCTTTTTAATGGTTCTTAATATAGTTGTAAATAAAAATCAACACTTTTTATCCATCTATTTAACACTTACAAACGTATGCATATTTTAAGTTGTAAGGATCCATAGTCTCTTAATGTTTTACATTAGAAATAAGACCTGTGATGTCACATTAAATCGTGAATATGAGGTAAAGGATTTGGGAGTTGTCTTTCAGTCTAATTTGAAGTTCAATAACCATTTTTTACACATAACTGAAAAAGTAATAAAAGCATTAGGTTTTTAAATCAGAAATACAAAAAAAATATGGATTACCACCAAAATCAGATTATATAATGCCTTAGTAAGACTCCATCTTGAGTATGTTTCACAAATATGGATGTACTTGGAAGCCACACAAATTGATCAGTACAAAAAATATTTTTACGGTACCTTTATGTCATAAAAAATACTTGTACCCTTATACCTAAGATCTCGTATAAAACTATGCTCAATAGTTTTATGATTAAATCTCTTTTACAAAGAAGAAAGCAACAGGCTGTGATATATTTTGTACTCTATTTTAAGTACAAAGATTGTGAATTGATTGACTATATAAATGTTAATGCGGCAAAGATTAATCTAAGAAACCCAAGTAACAAAAAATTTGATTTAGATCCAAGTAGTATATCTCCTTTTAACAAGATGATGGCTGTTACCAATGAGTTTCTTAGCGAGATCCAAATAGATATCTTTAATGTCAGCCTAAGAAAGTTGAGGACTGTACCAAATTAAGTTCACTAGTTATAAAGGTTTGTTTTGTTTTTGTTCTTAAATTTCTTGTTACTTAACTCTACATGTAACTACTATTAATTTTTTTATAGTATCCAATAAATAAATTATACCTTTATGGCTGCTTTCAAACAATTCTGTGTGTAGTCACTTAGTTTAAAGTCAATTTTAAATTAGTGGTTTTACAAGAATGTCAAATAGTAATATGTATTGTGTCTATGAATTTGCTGTGTGTAGTTTATGGCCAATATACATAACTTTGATATTCTTATCACAAGTGTAAAAACTACGAAAACCATATACATATAGTTCCCATTTTAAAATAAATTCAAATTAATTCATAATAAAAAATAACGATTTTAGTCTGCCATACTTGAACTCATTCACAAAAGCAAGTCACTGAGTATATATTTGTAAAAAAACTACACTAAATATGTCTCCCTTACAAATTTTTAAACTTAAAACTACATACTTTCCTATAGATTTTGCAGTACCTAAATAACGTATAGAATAAATGTTTACAATATACTAGAAAAGTTTTAGATTAGAGTAATTCTTAAGAAATAAAGCAATACCTCTATTTTGTTACTCTAACCTTGTGTGTTATATATTTCCCTTGACAAACTAACGTTATATTTTGAACTAAAAGTAATTAAACTTTTCACCAAAAAGTAATATTTCACGTATATAAAAAAATTTAAAACGGTTCTGTCCTTCTTACATTTGCGAAGACTGCCCTGATATCTAATCTATTTTCTTCTTCAAAATAATTAAGTTCTTCAACCGTTGTCTATAAAGGTATCTCACATCTCCCTCATACACACTAATTTGAAAAGCAGCAGAACAAAAATTCAACTAACCAGGTATACCAAGTCCGTGTAAAGAAAACTTTTCATATCCCGAAAACGTCAAGTGTCAACTAAAATTTCTACTTTTAAAGATCAAACGTGCCGCCTCAGAGTGCCAATACTGATTGGTATATATACTGGGGTATAGGTGGGGATTACCATCCATCTACTTGGTTATTTTATTTTAAACCAACTTTATTATTATTTTTCGGAATGCTAGAGGCTTTGATTTGCAGGATTTCTAATATTTTTTAGAAAAAATAAAAAATAATATTTGAAAAATGGTTTTAGGAAGCCGCGATTCCTCACCTTTACCTTAATAATTATTTCTCTGGACGCTCAACTTTAGTCTCAGGGAAAATTTACAGTAACAAACTACCACCAAAGAATACCCACTCAAAATTTTTTAAACTGCTGTATGCATGTTCTGATAGCTGTCTTTGTGACACCACAGGAATTAGGAATTAGAAGGACATAAACTAAAGAGAATAAACCAGAGTTGACTTAAACAAGTTATAGAAAGTGAAGGTTTCGATCTGGAAACGTTTCTACTGTTTCTTTAATTTCTTCCTTAAAAAAAACTGTCTACTAATGTGACTGTTTCAAAAAATTAAATTTTTTCCGGTTTGAACAATAAAATGATTTCTATAAGAAATCAAATTTTTTCTACTTTGGAAAATAAAGTTTCTTCCGATCTCTTTTTTAAAAAAATTAGGTATCTTCAGATATTTCTTCTATCGAGGAGAAAATAAAAGAGATGGAAAAGAAAATAGAGGCAATAAAATAAAAAAAAAAAAATTTTGTACGAACCGGATGATTAAACCAACAGTATATCAACATTTTTAATAATTAATTTAGTCCTAATCTTTTAAGGATCTATCCATTTAGTTAGAGCATTATAAATTAAAGTGTTGAAGATGTTTTTAAAACAAAAATTAGATGAAACATTTAAAAAACATTAAATAAATCAAATAATTCGAAGAAAATTCTTACCTTCAGTAAACGATGCACCATGGCTGATTATTAAATGGCGGTTTACTCCGGATTTCTTTATATAAGTACATGCAACAATAGCACTCTCAAGATCAAGCTATAAGGTTACAGTCTCTTAGTCCTGAATAAAGGAGTAATGGATCCTTAGGATTGTTATTTTGGTGCACAATTCAAAACAACATTAACATTGACATTGAATAAGTGTAGTAAAGCTTTCCAAATAGAGCACGAAGCAGAGGTCACTTTTAAAATGCTTTTGTTAAGGAAAGATAAATCCAAGTTTTCCCAAATTTTACCGACTAATAAAACTTTCATCTCAGGAAGAAACATGACACATTATAATGTACTGTTAATTTTCTTTTTGGAAACTATATGTTATCTATTCCCATCTTTAAAAAAATTTTTACCACTCATTCGGTAATCGGCGAGTGCAGTTGTATATTTTAAAACTCTCCTCGGACTCGAAAATAGCTGTCGTATGTTTTACATACAGGGTGGCCACTTTTTTAATTGGATTGTATTGGAAATTTCCAAATCATACTAGTTAGAAGGTCGGTTAAATGGAGAAAAAGTTGCGAATCTTGAAGCATCATCTAGCGGTGAAAATTAATCGAAAATATCGGGACCGGTTTTTGAGATATTTATTTTCAGAACTACCAAAAAAATTTTAGAAATTTTTTTTATTCGATAGCAAATTCTCTTTGATTTAACGTTTTCAAATTTTATATCCAACGTTTCCTATTCTCGGAAACACCCTAAACTTTTTTTTATGAGACTATTCCAAATTACTTTTCATCCTGCATCCAGTAGTCTATCATTCAATGACGGTTTTTGGGTGATATGGACCGTAGTCCAAATTTTATTAAATTTTATGTTAAACCAGTTAGATAAGTTTAATCCCTCTTTAAGAGCGTTATGTAACCAGTGGCGTCCATGCAGAAGGTACAAGAAATCAAAAGAAATAAAGATTGGTAAAGTTTTTTACTCAGAACTTCCCTCGATATAGATATTGTAAAGACAGGGAACTCCAATGAGGGGTATTTTAAATTTTTAGGTACTAATTTTCCAATTATTTATAAATGGAAAATATAATAACAGATTCAGTTGATTTAAAATATTTAAGTTGCTTTACCTGTTATTTTAAAGTAATTATACAGGGTGTTTCAAAAAAATTGGTCATAAATTATACCACATATTCTTGGGTCAAAAATAGGTCGATTATACCGTACTTTCCTATATACAAAAGTGCACCCAAAAATAGGTACAGGGGTATAAGATAAAAATTCAAATTAATTTTTTTAATGTTGCTTTTAAACCGTTTGGCATTTTTTCATGAAATTTTATATGACGTGTTAAAATACCATGACTAATAATACCGAGGAAGAGGCAATATTTTTTTCTTGATTTTTATAGGTTTTTGGAGGAGTCACCGCCCTTTTCTCCACTCAACTTTTTTGTATAAAATCTGTATAACATTTAATTACAAATTAAACGCCACTGGAATGCAACATCCATTTGAAAACTTTTTTGTCTCTTAGTATTTGTTTGTAAAAAGTTTAGTTTAAACGATACATCCATTTGAAATGACAACTTAAAAATATTCAATGGAAATTCAACGTATGAAAAATATTAAAATCAAGTTTATTTTTAAATTACAAACTAATGTTACCAAAATAAAAAAAAATTAATTTAACAGGTGTTTAAAATTACATTCTCCTCCTGTATACACTTACTACATAGTTTTAACAATGAAAATCGAATTTTGATATTTTTGCATACGTATAATTTACATTGAATATTTTTAAGATGTCACTTTAAGTGGCTGTATCGTCTAAACCAAACATTTTACAAACAAATACTAAGAAATAAAAAAGATGTTGCATTTCAGTAGCGTTCGATTTTTAATAAAATTTTATATTACAAAAAAGTTGAATAGAGAAAGGGGCGGTGACATCCTCCAAAATCCTACAAAAATAAAAAAAAATATATTGCCTCTACCTCGAATTTGTTAGTCATGGTATTTCAAGAGGCCATATAAAATTTCATGAAAAAATGTCAAAAGGTTTAAGAGCAACGTTAAAAAAATTCATTTAAATTTTTATTTTATTCACCCTGTAACTATTTTTGGGTGCACTTTTGTATACAGGGTGTTATTGAAATACACGTACATATTAAAATGAGGAATAGTATGTAATGACCAAAAACGATTGGCACCAATTTTAACTTCAAATTCTAAAATTTAAATATTGGGGAAGAGTCCCCTTTTCCGACCTACTAGTTTCCATATTTAAAGAAGTAAAATAAATCGAAATTGAACTTACCCATAGAAATTGCACTGTTGCCGTAGCAAAATCAATTAATTCAAAATAAAGTTTATTACAGTAATTGTTCAAAATGCCGTCCATTATTATTTACACACACTTGCAATCGTCTTTCCAAAGAACTTTGAACATTAGAAATTAGTCTTGGATTTTGTCGTAGTTCCTCGGCTACCGCATTAATTTTATTGGTTAATTGTTCAACACCATTAATAGGTTCATTATAAACCAGTTGTTTCATGTGACCCCACAAAAAGAAATCGCATGGATTTAAGTCCGGAGATCTCGGAGGCCACTTAGTAGGTCCATTTCTGCCTATCCACATTTGAGGAAATCTAATGTTCAAAAACTGCCGTACGTTTAAATCAAAGTGAGGAGGAGCGCCATCTAGTAGGTACCACATCCGTTGCCTTAATTGTAACGGTATCTCTTCTAGGAGTACTGGCAAAATATCTTCTAAAAAGTGGAGATATCCTGGCCCATTTAATCTGTTCGGGAGAACATAAGGCCCGATTAAATACTGATCTATTATGCCAGCCCAAACATTTATTGAAAATTTTCTTTGATGCCCAGTTTCCCTAATGGCGTGAGGATTTTCATCACTCCAAATATGCGTATTGTGCATATTGAACACGCCATCACGAGTGAATGAAGCCTCGTCAGTATACAATAATATTTTTAGAAAATCAGGAATATCAACACATTTTTGAATCATCCATTCACAAAACTCCACTCTCTTTTCTTCATCACCTGGATATAAGGCCTGGACTTTTTGGATGTGATAAGGATGTAAACCTTGTTCTTTAAGTGTCCGCCACACAACAAATGAGGACACTCCAATTTCAAGACCTAGTCTTCTACAACTTAATGAGGCCGGTTTTCAACAGCTTCCAATATTTCTTCTTCGGCCGCCAATGTTCTTTGTGTTCTTGTTCTCCCTCGATCTGCATTGACACTCTCAAATTTTCCATGGTCTCTTAGATGCTGAACAGTTGAAATAAACGTACGACAGTCCGGAATTCCCCGATTTGGAAACCGTTCGCGATACAGGATTTGTGCTTGCCGAGAATTTTCTCCAGCTGCCCCATAAACCAGCACTATATCCGTTAGTTCAATATTCATAAATAGTGGCATCGTAAAAAAATATTTAAAAATAATCGTAACAACACTTTTTACCAACTTGGAAATGACGCGCTCGTGTTAGCCAGATTCGTAAATCAACTAAAATTTTAATAATCTATAGTTTCAAAAATGTATAGTTTAAAAACAATCATTTATCAAATATTCTAGTTTTTTGATAACGAGGGTAGTAAAAACCAGTCTTCGGAAATAGAAATTAATTCGAAAATCTTGGCAACATGGTTATTTCTTACAAGACTAGTTTTCTTATCATCTGACAAAAACTTGCATATTAATTACTGTTGATGTTTAAAATAGGTAAATAAACCTAATTTATATAGGTCATCCTCAACATATCAGTGAAGTACGTTTGTTTTAGAATTAATTTTTAAAAATTAATAACTCCCTTAATAAGGGGTATTTTTAAAAAATAATATTTTTCTACATTCAGTGGGGATCTGCGCAATACCCAGTTTTAATATGTACGTGTATTTCAATAACACCCTGTACATATAGGTACGGTTTAATCGACCTATTTTTGACCCAAGAATACGTGGTATAATTTATGACTAATCTTTTTGAAACACCCTGTATATTGAAAACAAGTCTAGAAGGTTAAGTTACATGAAATATATCGTGTACAATAAAAATATGTAGACCTTTTTTTATTATTACAACCTTTTATTTAACTTGCAATATTATAGGTTAGTTTGTTTAAATCAAATCTTGTAACAGTATTTTAAAACAGTTATTCCGGACCGATTGAGCTGAAATTTTGCATAGTTTTGATGACGTCATTCTAAATCCAATATGGGGTACTCCCAAAGATGGCGGACTAGTTAATTTTTTTGCACTCCTTGATATGACTATCAAATGATGGGGTTTGCAGAGAATACGAGACTAAAATGATGTCACTCTAAATTCTGTATGGCGGATACCTCAAAATGGCAAACTAAATTTGTTTATCTGCCATCATGATACTATTATTCTAGAATTGAAAAATCTAATAATAAAGTTAAAGAAACTTGGAATATTATTAATAAATTGAAAAATAAACAAAATTCCAAATCCGTTAAGAACTACATCGATTTAGAAACATTTAATCAGTATTATTGCTCAATTGCTGAAAATCTGACTAATAATTTCAGATCGTCAGTTGATCCTTTAGATTATTTAAAAAATACCCATGTTAACTCCAACTTTACTCTAAGTTTTACAACATGTTTTGAAATAATGGAAATATGTTCAGATATTAAAAACAAAAATGCTGCTGGTTATGGTGATATTTCTATTAGAGTTATCCTAAACCTTCCTGAATCAGCAATGTTAGTCCTTGCTAGTCTGATCAACCAAAGTTTCGTCGAATCAAATTTTCCGTCATTTCTTAAGACCAGTGTTATTGTTCCTATACATAAAGGCGGCAGTAACTACGATCCTTCGAACTTCAGGCCTATATCTCTCATTCCTACAGTGGCCAAAATTATTAAAAAAGTTGTAAAAAAACGTTTGATTCATTATCTAGAAACTCACAAATTGCTGGAAACACAACAGTTTGGTTTTCAAAGGAACAAAAGTACTTTTGATGCGATATTTTCTTATCTTGAACATGCTTATTCTAGAATTAATGTTGACGATTCTGTAGCGGCGATATTCTGTGATTTAACTAAGGCGTTCGATTGCGTCAATCATACAGTACTGTTGGATAAACTTCGAATTTACGGGATCAAAAACGGAGCGCTGAGTTGGGTAAAATCTTATCTGTCAGTACGTAAGCAAATGGTAAGAGCGTCTCAGGATTCTCAAGTTTTAGATATTAGTTGGGGTGTCCCTCAGGGTTCTGTGTTAGGTCCCATTTTATTTCTCCTTTATGTGAATGACAGCTCAACTTGAAATTGCAGGTACTTTCACTCTATTTGCAGATGATACTACGATTTTATGGCACAGCAATGACACTTCTGTCCTATACAACACCATATCCTGTGACATTAAGAAAATCAAAGCATGGTGTGATGCCAACTATTTGCGTCTTAATATGGGAAAAACTAAAATGTTAACCCTTAAATGTTCCCTACCAAATATTCAGTTGGGAAGTCATATTATTGAATGTACTGACACAATAAAATTTCTGGGAATTAATTTAGATAATAATTTGAAATTTAGAAACCATATAGAATTGCTAAACAGAAAACTTTCTTCTGGATGTTTTGCAGTCAGAACTGTGGCAAAAGAACTAGGTTTTAAGGCAGCAAAAAGTGTGTATCACGCCCTAGTTGAGTCCCATTTGAGATATGGAATTGCATTTTGGGGAGGTTGCAGCCGCGAATTATTCAATACTGTTTTTTTGTCTGCAAAAGAGAGCAATACGATTTTTATGTGGAATGAACAAGCTTGAGTCATAGACATGAAATTTTAACATTAACATCGTTGTTCATTCTTGAAACCACTTGTATTATACATAAAAATAAATCGAACTATGCCAATACTAACGATCGGCTAACGCGACAAGTTGACAACCTGCGGTTGCCCATACCCAAATCTGAACTGGTAAGGGGCTCTTTAATTTATAATGGGATTAAAATGTACAATAAGTTGCCAAATGATATTAAATCGACGGAAACGGTCACAACATTTAAAATACTGCTTGAGATATGTTGATGACAAAAGCATATTATGCTTTGACGGAATTTTACAATGACTCTTAAATCGTTGTGACTGTTTGAACGTACATGTTTTTGTATTTATATAATTTTATCGATGTTGTGTTACGTATTTGTATTTGTAATTAACCTCTAATTTTATATTTAACGTTTTTATACAAATTTTAAATGAAAGTGTTTTCTGAGAAACATACGAAAATAGAATGAAGTAACTCTAAGTTTAATATGGCGTACCCATATATCATTCATCATTAAGCTAGGGCATGATTTGGAATCGAAGCTATTTGCTGCTGGCCAAGCATACGTGGCCTTAAGTAGAGTCAAATCGCTAGAAGGATTCCTTATTGAAGAACTAGACTGTACTAAATTAGCAGCCAAACGACCATGCAACAATTTTTTAGAGGATATACCTAATTTATGTGACGTCAGCGTTTTGCATACCGCCGCCATCTCAATTTTTTTTAAATTGCAAAGAATTTTAAAAATAATTTCAATGAACAAAATAAAATAATTTTCAAAACTACAGAAATCAACTAAAGTTTTTGATAGAAGAAGCAAAAAGAAGAAAATCTTTGAAAGTGCATTAAGGCAAATAACAAAAAAAAAATTAACCAATTTCTTAAATAAAAACAATACACGGTGATATTTCTGATAACATAAAATAATACAAATATATTTTCTGATCACTACACTAAAATAAGGAAAAGAATGGCAAAGAAAATTCCTGTTTATAGTAAAAAATAAATAAAAAATACGTGTGGCACTGCCGCGGTAAAGCTATTGCATAACATTTTTTATCAACTTATGCAATTATAATTATTTTTTTATTTTATTTATGCAGTATTTTTTTTTCTTTGATATTAATTCAAGTTACACTTTTTGAGCGTAGTGACCGACAAGAAAACAAATTTTTTTCTCTTATTGAATAAATGAGAAGTTAATATTGTTTAAAATATTTTTATTATCTTACAATACAATGTAGGTTATTCAGGAATTTTTATCATTGAAACTATAGGTTTATAGTAACTGAAATAAGAAACATAAGTCTAAATATCTGAACCGCGTCAATGGTGGTTCCATATTTTGTTGTAGATTCTTGTGGATCATTATTCATTTTTAAATTCAATTTTTCCGAAATTGTGTCTAAAAGAGATAGAATCAGTTATGAGCAGTTAGCAGCTAGTCTACACGCATACGTCTAGTCGCACGCACACAAACACCGTGCCGAAGTCTGACGAACTGAAACGACGTTAGACGATGCACGGCTTTCAACGCCGCAATACTGAGGTCCCATAGGAAGGGCATCAGTAATTATAATTGCAGTGTATTAAAAAAGGAATAAATTAAATGTAATCAACTACCGACGTATATTTATAATCTCGAGTGTAGGAAAATTTTTTAAAAAATTGTAGAAAATGAAATTACCTCATTTCCTAATAATTATAACATATTGTTACGTAGCACCCTGCAGCGTGCTGCGGTAGTCATAAGTAAAGATATGAGTAAAAGAAGACGGAGAATATTCGAAAAATGTCATTCTACGTCAAGAAAAACCTAGATATTTCCAGAAGGTTCGAGAAGGTGAAAGAAAGCTATGTAAGCCGATGATCGTGACGTCAATTATTAGTTTTATGATAGACGTTATACGTTAATGTTATCAGTTGTATTGTTAAAGTTGAGTTGCAATAAATTGAGATACCAAAAACCTGCATAACAATATTCTCAAACAACCAATATGGTTTTAAAGACAAACGAGTGACAGAAAATGCTTGCAAAAGGATTTTTAATTGCTATAGTCGTCTAGAATCAAATTATTTCATTGCCAGCAAAAAACGTAACAAAAAACATTATTTTGAATGTGACAGGTTACACGACAATTTTCACCACCGAGACATAGTACATGTTGTTTACCCCCTCCCCTGTACCCCTCTACAAATAGCAAATAAAAACACGACATGTCACCATAATAATAATAATAATAATTTTATGGCTAAATGCATTTACATAAAAATTAAGTAATTTCTAAATTATAGACTTCATTTAAATTGAAATTTATTAATTTATTTAATCAAACAAAGCTAGGAAAAATAAAAGAATGTATGCAGTGTATTGTTATTTAACATAAAAAAAATTAAGATATTTAAATTACTAAATCGTTACCAAGTTTAAAAGAAACTCATTCGAAACCGTTAACTACCAACCTTTATCGTGTACATGAAAAAGCAAATTAGTACTTAACAATAAAAAAATAAATAAAAGACATGTTAAAAATAATGAACGTTCAATAATAGCCCTACATGATTATTAATCTTTAATATCTTGATGTCTTTATTACAGGATACAACAGAATTTCTACTACAAGATCTGCAACCTAAATCGCAGTATTTTTTGCAAATACAAGGTCTCTTGCAATATGGTAAAGAACGACTAAAAGGCGAGAAATCTGGATTAGTACTGAACACTACAGATTTTATTAATGGTATGTACTTTTAATATGTACAGGGTGCTCCAAATTGGTATTTAACTTTATACACACGTAAAATATTGTGATAACATCATTTTTCAAATAAACTCTACTCGATGAAATCGATCTAAATGTTTTCCTCAAAATTTCTTGAACACAGGTTACCATTACATAAAAACGGTATCTATTTAGTTATTTTTTTCGAATTCTTTGTAAATTTGTAAGTAATGTTTTGATAATCATATTTTTTCTTTCAGTACAACTTAGTTCACTAACTTATGTTATCCCTATACCTCCAATAATCGTGCTCAATAACGATCGTTTAATAAAATTATTAAAAAAACTACACCACATATTCGTTATTTAATTTGTGAAAATCGATTAAATGTCATGGCGATTTTAAGCATAGAAAGTGAGTATGCTAAAGAGTGCGTTTTTCAACTTTAATTAATGACATGGAAATACAAAAAGCACATACCTATATAACTTATGAATTAAATGTGATATTCATGTGAAAAATATTTGCAATAGTTAGTAGATAATACCAATTTATGGTATTATGATTTATTAGTCATACTTATTAATATCTAGTAATTTTAGCTGGTATTAAAAATGTATATTATGTTATCTAAATATATAAAATCGTTTGTCCTGATGTCCTGATTGACCAACTGACTGACTGACCGATGTATCAACGCATAGTCAAAACTACTAAATCTAGAAAGCCAAAATAAATACCTATAAATAAAATTAAATAAATAAAAATAAATAATAAATAAAAATAAATAAAAATAAATAAAAATAAATAAAAATAAATAAAAATAAATAAAAATAAATAAAAATAAATAAAAATAAATAAAAATAAATAAAAATAAAAATAAATAAATAAAAATAAATAAAAATAAATAAAAATAAATAAAAATAAATAAAAATAAATAAAAATAAATAAAAATAAATAAAAATAAATAAAAATAAATAAAAATAAATAAAAATAAATAAAAATAAATAAAAATAAATAAAAATAAATAAAAATAAATAAAAATAAATAAAAATAAATAAAAATAAATAAAAATAAATAAAAATAAATAAAAATAAATAAAAATAAATAAAAATAAATAAAAATTAATAAAAATAAATAAAAATGAATAAAAATTAATAAAAATAAATAAAAATAAATAAAAATTAATAAAAATAAATAAAAATAAATAAAAATAAATAAAAATAAATAAAAATAAATAAAAATAAATAAAAATAAATAAAAATAAATAAAAATAAATAAAAATAAATAAAAATAAATAAAAATAAATAAAAATAAATAAAAATAAATAAAAATAAATAAAAATAAATAAAAATAAATAAAAATAAATAAAAATAAATAAAAACAAATAAAAATAAATAATTAAAAATTATTTGCAGTTCTTTACGCAAACCATGATACATCAGAAGAAATTTTGGATGAAATGGCAAGAATAAAACGAAGAATTTTCCTATAGGTCAGAGTTTTGCATTAAATATTTTTGTTTGTATTTTTTGCACTTAAGTTTGTAGAGCTTTTAAAGAAAAATTCAACGATGCAAACATTTCTTACTAATTTAAACGATAGTCAAGTTATTCAACAAAAAGTTTCTCTTAAAATTCCTCCAAATTTGATCTGAAAATCCTATTTTCTGGCCTTACGGACAACTCATTCATTTTATCCAATATCTTTCATTTTTTAACATATTCTTAATAAATTGGAAACCAATAATAAATTTTAAACCCAAAGTATTAAACAAGTATTTGCACCAGTGGCGCACCGAGGTAGGGTTTTAGAAATATTCTATCTCAATTATACCGTCAGATAATGACAGGTTCAGGTGACTTATTTTCGCATACAAGCCCCGAACAGGGTTGAAAAGTACATCGATTTTAAGTAGAATGAAAGGAAATTTACGAGTGGCTGCTGCGGATAACACATGGAAATTTCGATTTTCCCCTTATATGATTAATTAATTTAACTAAGCTTCGGAAAACCAAAGGCTTTATTGTTGCAAGTGGCTACGGGGTTGAAATAAGGGCGTCCGAAAAATATATTTTCTTGAATGACCTGAATGTATAAGTGCATTTTGAGGTCAGAAAATTTTTCTAATAAAGAAAATCGAATTTTCCATGTGTTATCCTCAAGAGCCACTCGTTAAATTTTCTTTTATTTTACTCAACATCGATGTTTTTTTTAAACCCTCTTCGAGGCTTCTATGCGAAAATGTGGTACCTAAATCGGTTACTATCTGCTGGACTATAATATTTATTTAAAAAGGTTTTTTTTAGCGTGGCACCCAGAAATATTTTTTCCGCAAATTGATAGAAAATTTTGACATTCCAAACAAGTATCCCTGGGGCCTAAACATATCTAGAACCACAGTTTAAAGAATATATATTCTTTAAACTGTGCTAGGACCAACCACATCTTGATTATACATCCATATCAAAATTTAATTCTTTACATTTTTTTAATAAAATTATTTTCTCATCGTAGCAAAAAAACTGATTTTTCCACTCGTAATGTAATGTAATATAATATTTCAATTTTTTATAGAACAAGACAACGCTCTGATCTTAGACAAGTCCAACAGTAACAAAATCGACGGTTTGCGAATACTTAAGTTGGTATGGAACAAAGGAACTCTGAAAGCCAGAATAGTTTGGAACCCTTCAAGTGATTTGTCAAAATATACAGTTACTTGGTGGTCGAGTTCGTCTGATGGCCCAATGAACGCTTTCAATCATTTTAAATTCGCTGCTATGACAAAGGTAAATATTTAGAATTAGTTTTTTTTTTAAAGAAATCCTGTTTCCATTTTTTTGAGTCGAAGGACATTGAAGACATAGGCACTGACTTTTAATTATTTCCCGGGAGGGGGAGTACCATGATGTGTGTCCAATAATGTGTTCTTTCTTCTAATTTATCACTGATCAATTTTTATTTTTTCATTATTTTTGTTCACGTTTCTCCGAGATTATTTCCCTAGGGACCTTGGTCTGCCGTAAAAATAATACGTTTTTAGTACAAAGAATTTTGTAATTTATAAAGTTAACATGTTTTTTTTTTCTTTTCCAGGCTAACTATTTCGACTTATTCGATCTACAATTTAATTATCGCTACAAAGTGAGTGTAAAAAGAGTGAATCTGAATGGAAAAAAATCGATACAAGATACTTTTGTGACTTTTACTACCCCCAAGTGCAGTGAGTTTAAAAGAAATCATAAGAAAATAAAATGTATATAAAGCTTGATTAAACTAAAATTATTATTGTGATAATATTATTTTCTGGCGATAACTATCCCTATTAGTTTTTTATTACATAATTTTTACCTGGAAAAAATATATTTATAACGAAAATTGTGTAACGAGTTTATACTTTTATGAATTTATAATAATATACAGTGCCTTTATAAAAAGTATCTTGTGCCGCACGGAATACATTAAGGGTGAGATTACAGAACGTCTGCAACTTTTCAGATTTGCAAATATGGCGGCAAATATCAAGTTTTCGAATTCCAAAAAATATCTGCAAATTCGTAATATTTATTGTAGTTTATTGCCCCCAACAACACTAAACCCAAATCCACCCTTAAGGAGGTTAGAACATTCTACAAAACTTGCAGATTGTCAATTTTTATTTTACTTTTTTTAATAACTATGAAATCTTTTATTCCTTTTGATTGAATACAGTTCGTTGTGTCAGATTATCGAGTTTTTAACACTGAACTCTATACTGTTACAGTTCAGTGAATTTTAAACAAAGTAATGGCTTTGGGTTTAGTGTTCTAAGTCCGCCATATTAGCAGATCTACAAAGTTACAAACGTTCTGTAATTTCATCCTTAGTATGTAGGTTATATAAGTTTATTCCAGCAATAAACTCCTGGCTATTATTTGATATATTTTTATTTTAATTGATACTTCTGGCTTTTCTTTTAAGAAATCTTAAATTTTATATGACAATGGGCAAAAATGTATGGGAAATTGCCCCACTTCCAATAAGGATAAGTTATATATCAATTAAAAGATATCTTTATTACGACTCATCTCAATTACTTGTCCGTTCCGAGTTATATCATCCTAAATATAACTAATTGCAAGATAGGCCAGTGCTTATATTCTGTTATTGTAGTGCTTATTATAGGAAAATAATAGTAATTATTACTTATTAGTAATATATAAACAATTATAATAGCCGGGTATATCATAAGATGCTGTCGAGTATTTGCTCCGCCACGTCTATCCCTTACCAAATGGCCTCAACGTGTTTGTTACACAGCCCCACATATGCTCTCCAACTGACCGGGACCAATGGTTTAAGACTAAGGTAATGGACTTACATAATAATACAATCATAAATATTGTTACCCCATTAAAATTAGAACGAATATAATGCCATTTGTAACACATACAGGGTGAATGGCTACTGGTTCATGCTTTTGTCCGTAACGTGTTGCCTCATTACCCTTAAAAGTAGTGTATAAAATGTTTTTAACTAATTTTTCGGGATTTGTTGATTCTTTTATTTTACAAACACGCCCAAAATTGGAAGCAGTAATTCGGAAAGCTCTCTCCTGCTCCCACAGTGGATTTGAACTCTGGCCTCTAGTGTTAATTTCTATTTCTTGAATTTCGATTTTAGATTTTAGTAATAAATCTACCAGTTTTTGTTTTCGATGTAAAACTTCTTCCTCCGTAAGATTTTCCACGATTTCTCCATAGTGTTTGTCAGCTTTGGCACCTTTTATTTTTTTTTCGAAAAGCTTTCTTAACTCTTTTTTGAGGAACCCTTTTTAATTTTCGTCGTATAGTAAAACGACTTATATGAATTCCAATACGATAATTCATACTTTTTGCTATTTCTTCTAAGTATTGAAATTTAGAATTATATGAAATAGCCGCCAACTGACAGCGCGTTTCGTAAGATCTTCTAGTGAACAAAATTGATCTGAAAAATAATGAATAATTTGTTTACTTTTAAAACATTAAAATATTTTTATATCTTTATATTTAGTATTTATCCTTAAAATTCAAAGTTTATAGGTATTTATTTTAAGAAACAATTACTGACTTTTAATTTGTTCCCAAAAATAGGCAACGTCCATAATTCTCCGCCCCTGAATTTAAATTTTTTTTTTAATAGAAATATTTTCCCACACAATTTCAATGTTTGCATCCTCAGTTTGTTGGGAACTTCCAGGAACATTTTCTATATTTTCACGACTTTTATTCCATCAAGAGTCGACCAAACTAAAATGTACAAATAATTTTCCATTATTTTTTTACCTCAATAATTTAAATATTTTACTTACCCTCTACCTTTTATAGAACAACTTTTACGTCGATTATTTCTTTTGTTGCCCATCGCGACACCACTAATAAAATATAACTAACTATAAAAAAACTACCTACTATACAAAACACGATACACCTCAAAATCTAAAACAATACTAATTTGCGTCGCCTGCATTTCGCAATCGCCTGCATTTCAAAATCGGATGAAGGTGTATCCTTCTTCCGAGTGTACCGAGTGAAGTTACCGACAATATTCGCAAGGAAGCAGCAGTACCCAGAGGCATATAAATACAACATTTTGAACAATTGTTTTTTAAATACCGTTTGATATTAAGAAATAAAATTTTTATAGCGTATTTATTGTGACATTATCTAGGACATGACATATCCTTTTGCTAAAATTCCAATTTTATGAGGTCACCGAATTTTTTCCACAGAAACAAAAAGTACTTTTCAGAAAAAAAAAATTGGGGCCTTCGACAACTTCCTACAATATATGATTTTAAAATTTCAGCCCATTTCATTAGAGCATTTTCGATTTATCGATGTTTAAAATTGAACTGAGGTGCTATTATACCCTTAAGTTGGAAACGTATGGGAAACTTTTTTATGAAAAAATTCATATGTGATAAAAAGTTCTACATGGTCCAATACTTAAAATGCAGCCATCAGATATCAATTTTTAAGCAGTATACGAGGTAGTCTATAAATATGAATTTTACTCAAGAGTTAAGTACCTTTATTTTTTACAATACAGGAGAATATTATAAAATAGAGGTATTTTGAAGTAAAAATATGCAATTATACCCATTTAGCATTAAAATTCAGGTTTGGTGATTATTTATTTATAGCTACAAATAATGTATAATGTAAAACGTAAATAATCACCTAACCTGAATTTTTATGTTAAATGACTGTATTTGCATATTTGGATATAATTTTTAATTCTAAATAAATTTACTTTATAACATTCTTCTGTATTTTAAAAAATAAGGTACTTTACTCTTAAGTAAAATTCATATTTTTTAACAAACCCCGTATACATCTTAAAAAAATTGATATATGGTAATTGAATTTTAAGTTTTGGACCATGCAGAACTTCTTATCAACAATCATTTTTTTCAGAATACCAATATTAAAAAAGTTTTCCATATGGATTCAACTTAAGTAGACACACTGTATAACTCGGAACGGACAGACAATTGAGAGAAGTAATAATAAAAACAAATGTTCTTCTTACCGATATCTTTTATCTGGCATACATCTTACTCCTATTGGGAGGTGGGGCAAAATTGCCCATTCTCCTTTACTAAAATCATCTGTGTGTTCTCCCGATTTCTTTACTCCTCTTTCTTTTGAAAGCCGTGTACAAGGATTTCCCCGAAACGATAGTGGATTATATATCCATTATTTTTGATCCTTTAGCAGGATAGGTCATCTATTTCTAACCTAAAGATCTGAACTTTGCCCTCATTTTTTTGGCTGACGATCTTCCACAGTGTGGTTCATTTCTATTAACTGTAGAACCTTCTCTACTGTTTATCCTTGACTTCTTTGCAGAAAGATAGATCTTTCCCGTTATTACTCATGCGCAAATCCTACTTCCTGTTAAAACTAAAAATTTATTGTTGTTTCCTACTCTGAATTTCAATTATACGTCCGCAAATGTCATTTTGACATTTTTTATTGGTAGGGGAACCAGTTACACTTTTAGGTGCATTGTTTATTTTTACTTTGTAGAACATGGAAATACTTTGCCAGTGTCTACAGCGATGGGATCCTTGATGAGGACATCTTGAAAAAATTCTGTTCAGATAATACCTTGTGCAAATGTGTACTAAACAAGTGTCACTGGTTCAGATACTATATAGCAAATAAAACACATTTTTATAAAATAAAAATATATTTTTAATCACGACTAAAATAGTTAAACTGGCAAATTGACAAAGTTACCTATGTGGCAAGCCTGTTAAAATTGAAATGACAGTTGGTCGGGTTAACCCATCGAGATAGAATAAAGTGGAAACGACATAAATACTATTTTGCGATGTGCATAGATGGAGGCACTTAGCGATGCCTGACTAACTGAAAAGTGTAATCAAAATGGTGGCTTAGAGTCGTACTTTGATTTATTTGAACTCAATAATTTTATATTTAAAGATTGAACAGAATAAAAATGTTTTTATATCATTTATATCTATTCGCACTAAAACTGGCTAGCTCCACTACCTCGAGTTTGACACATGACGTAAAAACGTAATATTGTGAAGGTACGGACACTTCTCGTATCGTTATAGCATCTCGTCTATATTCTATCTCAATGAGTTAACCCTTTTTTTTAAGAGGTGGAAATTTTCCAAAGACTATCTGGGACGTGAACCCAGACGTGCAGGATTTTACCGATTAGTGATAGCATACCTGTTGAAACCGCCTCTTGTGAGCATCGTCTCTGTCAATCTTTACATTATCTTCCTTAATTGGCTCTTTCCTCTTTCTCTATAAACTTCATAATCTGTATTATTTCTGTTGTTCGTTCAACTTATTTCGTTTTGTCGGCTATATTTGGACATAATATTTTTCGAGGTTATTTTGCTTCTAGTGACAATTCTATTACCTGTCTGTATCTTGCCCATCTGTTGCATTTGAAAAATGTGTGTCCGTATCCTCTTCATTACAGTATATACAATTATTATCAGGTGTCTTACTAATTCTGTAGGTGTAAGCCCTAAAAGAGTCGTATCCCTGAAAAATTGGCTCAGATAGTAATTTGTTTTTCCTTAAACGTGCAGTCTAATCAATTTGTGATATTTGCAGTTAACCTCAAACAGCTTTGTTAGTATTGCTGGAATGCATTTAGAAACCCCGCACGGCGCATCTGAAACCTATTCTAATGCATGTGGTCAGACGCGCCGTGCATGTTTTCTAAACGCACTCCTGCTCTACCTGTTCTGTCAAATATTTATTGATCTAAGTCTTTCGGATCTTTTAATTTCCGTATCATTTGTTCGTCTGTCGTATAATCTTGTTCTTTCATTTACAAGTATATCCAGAGAGATACACCCAGTGATTGCTTGCAGTGCTTCTCCTGATACCCTTCTGTACGCGGAGGCTACTCTGTATAACATTTTTCCCTGTACTCTTAACATCAGATTCTTATGTTTGTTCTTCCTTACTGGTTTGCCGATATTGATGCCACATACAGATTGCACCACCTCATATATCAATTGCTTTCTGGTGCTACTTCTCATGTTAGTCAAGATTCTTGATAGAGCTGTCAGTTGCTTCTCCGTCTTTTGTGCTATCTTCTTGACATTTGTATTAAAAATGCCTTTGTCATAAATTCATACTCCCAAATATTTAACTGGAGTAATTTAAATTGAATTCCTTCTCTAACTCTCTCACCTTGGATAATAACACTTTCTGTTTTTCCTGCTGCTATTTCAAGTTTATGTGATGTACGTCCATTGGTATCCAATTGGCGTTTTGAATTAAGTCCTCTTTTGTGTTAGTCTTTACGGTCAGGGCAAGATCATCGACATAGGCAACTGTGTTATATCCACTAACTAGGTCTTAGCTGAGAATCCCGTCATACAGGAAGTTTCACAGTGTCGAACCAAGGACGAAAACCTGTGGGACTCCCTGGGTATCCACTTACAGTGTTCTATCTCTCAAGTAGCCTCCAATGATGTTAAATATTGACTCATTTTTGCTTCCGGTAACTTGTTCATGATTAAACTTCAACCAGTCGTGTTAAATGCGTTTATCACGTCTATTAGAATAAATATACTCCAGGTATAATTTCCTTCCTTTACCAGATTCATTACAGATTCTATAATATCTACTGTTGATCTACCGCTACTAAATTCAAATTGTATTCCAGAGATAGCACCCTTCTCTTCCAGCTTTACTTAAAGTCTTCTTTTTATTAGTTGTTCGAACAGCTTTCACAATACATCGATTAGACAAATTGGCCTATAGCTAGTTCCCCCTTCGAGATTAAGATAACCTTTGCTCTCTTCCATGTAATATATACAAGTCCTGTAGATCCAAAATATGATTAAATATATTCAGCATTTTTATCGGGAACTCTTCAATTGCTATTTTCACTGACTCCGTAAAAACACCATCTAGATCAGGAGTCTTGTCTGTTTTAAATTTTTCTGCAGCTTCCTTAAATTTCTGAACATTAAAGTGGCTAGCACTAGTTGGTTTACGAGTTGGACAATAATCGTTGCACTCAGGAAATAATTTTTTAACAATCTTTAATTTTTCATATTTTTCCAGCTCATACGGAGAGTTAAAGCGCGCTATCATATCAGTAACTAGTTTGTGTTGGAGACAACCTCTACCATTATTGTTTCATCTAGCGAACATTTCTTCTACTGTGACTTTCTCCAATAGTGTTTGTTCGTTCGTACTTAGGATAGTCTCACAGGATCCGCTTGACGACAGTTGCATAACTACCAGAAGCGAAGGTAGCGGTCACCCTCCTTTTCTTTTCTATACTTTGCGGTGGTGTGGTGTTGCCTCCGTCTTACTTTCTTTTAAAAACTTTAGGATTGGTTTTACTTTTCTCTCTCTCTCGGATTTATGCTCCACCGCTTTATTTTTCACTTCCTACAATGGCATGCCCCACTGATGGGTCGTCCCTTTCATTAGGTTGTCCTAGTTGAGGTAGGGGAGGTTGCTTTCGTTGATATTCTGTTTTGAGGGGAGCTTCCCTTGCTGATGAGTGATAAAAAGAGGATGAAGAAGATGGAGCGTTGATAATCCGCTTCTCTTCTCCCTTTACCTATTTCTTTTGTTCTCCCATTTTTTCCTTGTGAGGTTGTCACACTTGAGAGGTTAAAGAAGGTTGATCGCTTCGGATGGCAAGGCCTCGTTCGATCAGATTTTACCTTTCATTAATACCTTAAAAAGTTTATTCAATTTTTGTATATTATATTCTTTTATAATGCGGAATACATTTTAAAAGAATAATTAAATGCCACTATACAGTAGTCTAAAGTAAGTTACATGCATCTCTTAATAAAGTTGTTTATACAAGAATGTAGAATTATTTACATCTATTTTTAAAATTGTTTAGATCGCTTAAAATGCTTTGCCTATGGAAACTAGTTTTTACGACTCAAACAAATATATATTCTTTTCCAAATTACCTAACACAGTCTCCTGTTTTGAGGTGCACATTCAGGTACTAATTTGACAGAAGCGGTTTGTTTTGATGCGCTAAATATGTGGCTAAAGTTATGACACTTTTTTCTGGGACACCCTGCATATGGAAGAGCAATCTATATAACTGCATATTTCATTGGTTTTGATTTCTAATTTCTACTGTTTTGTGTTTCGTGTCACTTGTCACTTGCTGATTTGTGTTAGAAGGCGAGTTCGGATAGTCAGGGGTTGGAGCGGGAAAAAAGCGGAGTTATTTTAGGGTGCTTTTAAATGACATTTAAGCGCATTAAACTGTCACTAATCGGACTTAACTTCACATTAGTAATCTATGGACTAAACCGAACTCTAAAAGGGCCGTGTGGAGTAAAAAGTGTTAAAGGAGTTAAGGAACTTGGCAGACCGAACGCAATGAGAGTAAGTGTTCTGTGCCCGGTGAATGACATTTTACGTTCTGTGTCATTGGAAATCTAATCTAGTTTGTTTGATTATTTGAAATTACAAATCGAAAACGTTTATCAAATTTTGTCACTATTTAATTATAATAAACAAAAGTCAACTAATTTTAGGTAAGTTTTTTAGTACATGAACCTTTAATTTTATTTTTATAACCCTGTTACTTCACTTTTATTTATATTTTAGATATTTTACTAAAATGAGTAAACCTCCGGAATCGCCAGAAAAATGCTGCATTCAGACAGAAAAACACAGTGTTTTAATAGCTCATGGATTGTGTTCATTGTTAGAACATCAGAGTTTAGTAGATATTGCTGTTTGTTGTGGTAGTAACATTTTACTTGCACATAAAATTGTTTTAGCAGCAAACAGTCCGCTCTTTAGGGTAAGTAGGCATGTGTTTTCTGAACGAGCCTCGTTAAGTGTAACTGGATAGTAAAGTATTTAAATAAGTTCTAATTTAAAAAGGCTGTCTCATTAAAGGAATAAAATAAATATTAAGGTTTGACTTACCAGTGGTACATTTTTAAAGGTGACCAGGTGGACATAACATCAAAATAAAGAGTTTTTATCCCCCTTTTTAAAATGAATGTTCCCATCGAGGTTCCCATTTATGTACTTCTGCTTGTTTAGGTAATTTATTGAACTCTGTTCACCGCTAAAATACAAGTTCAACAAAATATGTACATAAAAGTATCTAGTGATTAAGAAAGCTGCATTTATAAACTTCCTCATTTAGAAATATTAGATTTAAATAAATTTTGGTATAAATGCAGTTTATAGTGATTCTGCACATTACCAAACTTTTTAGTTTATGTGAAAGTTATGCCTTTGTCTCTTTGGAAGCTTAAAAATAAAAACAATCTTTTGGGTCACTTATTTTAAATCAGTTCTAAAATTTTCACTTCTACACTGTTTAAGAAAGATTACAACAACGAACAACTATCATGGGGTGACATAAATGGATTTTCCTACTTGTCAAAGTAGTTGAATTGTTTATTGTTGAAAGGAGGCAAGCAATATTTTGTAAGTTCTGGTAAAAATGCAACAAAATATTTCAACTCCACTTACCTCCTTTCTATACTAATCACAGTCGCATGTATGTGTAGTATTTATGTCCACATAACACATCAGTGTTTGCAGCCTTTTAACACAAAATGATTTAAATATGGAAAGAAAAATTTTTGCAGTAACTCGAAACATTAGAAAATAGTGCTAACTCCTGTCAACAATATGTGGTTCAATTAATGTGAGTTTTTGTATTAGTGTATTGTGGTTGATTGAATTATAAATAATAATAAACATACTTTATTGGCCATCAAGTCCTTCAATATATTACATACAAAATAATAAAAAACAACTTTATTTATCGAAGATAATATTATACATAAAATTCAAAATAAACCAACAATTCAATGTAAATATGAACTTTATAATTAATTCAAAATCAAATTAAACATAATTGTCCCTCATACATGTAATAAAAAAAAAAAAGAGAAAAATCACAAGAATAAAAGAAACAGTGATGTAGATGTTTAACATAGCAGATTGGTTAAAAGTATAACAAGTAAAAGAAGTAAAATAAAAGAGAAAAATAACAATTTTCAACTACCTACATTATTCATAAATTATTTAAGATAAATAATAAGTTCTTTTTTAAATTGACTAGGATTCTGAACATTTTTAAAATTTTGAGGCAGATGACTGAATTAATCGAACCCTTTATAATAATAATAATAATAATAATAAAGTTCTTCATTTTATTAATCCTCGGCGAAGTTCAGCAGAGCTGTTCAGCTTAACTGAGTACCATTTACAAAAAATAATATATGTATATTTAACAGTTTTAAAGGTTTAAAAATTAAATATTGATTATTAATTTGAACATCGTAGATAAATCTACAACACAATGTACAAGAAATAATCTATTTATAGAACTACTTTTATTAGTTGTTTATATACAGGGTGGTCCATATTTGTGGAATATATTAATTATTGGCTTTATTATTACGTCTTGAAAAAATTCTTGAACAGGTCAATTTTTATTTCTAAAATGACATTTTCTGAACAAAATTATTTATCTCCCCCTTCAACCCCTTCGAAGTAAAAGTCACCTCTTTCATTTTTTTAAATAGAAAGGGGTAGCGTGTGATACCTCATTTTAAAGGGTTTTTAATTCCCTATTCAGCAGTATAAGAATTTTTGTTTTTTGTACATTTATATTCAAGAAACATCAATTTTTATTTTTAACGATTCTATTAATAAAACTACAATTTTATGGTATTAAATGTTCAAAATGACTGCCATTAACTTCTTGACAATAACTAATGCAGTTATTAAATTCTTGAAGAACATCGTGTATGACGTCCAGGCCAATTTTTTCAATTTCTTCAGTGATTCTTTCTTTTAATTCGTCAATAGTCTCCGGTCGATTTAAATACACTTGAGACTTTAAGGTCCCAGAGAAAATAATGGCTCCACGCCTGCCAATCCATCTGTTAGGAAATACTTCATCCAAGTAGTCTCTCACCCCAAACAGCACAGTACGTCTTAAGTACGTACAGTTTTGGTACAGTACGTACAGGACGTAAAATGTACGTTTTAAGTAGGTACACAATAGTACGTACCAGTACGTACAGAAAAATACGTACTAAGTACGTACCTAAGTGTACGTAATCCTGGTTGCATACCTGTTTTATTGAAAAACCTAAGTTTTTACCAAATTTCTGTTGTCCGTAGGCCAAAAAGACAAAAAATGCAAAGAAGAAACACATTTTATTTAACCTAACATAAACTCTAAACTAAACTCGCGCGTTTTTTTAAGCAACCACGTTTCAACGGTTTCAACAGTTTGTTATTGTTAGTTTTTTTATGTTTAAGAATTTAACTATTAAGTGTTTCTTTAAATAAATAATTGTGTATAATTTATTATAATTGAACAAGACAGTTCTTAAGACTTTTAGACTTTTTAGTGCATGTTATAAGTACATAGTTTTGTCATTTTATTCTGGTGAGTGGTTTCATTTTAATTTTAAAAAATTATGTGTAATAAATATAATTTATAGATATGTCTCCCATCCCATAGTAAACATTACAAAAATGCTACAAAACAATTGAAAAAGTTTAAGGAAATGAATAAACAGGAGGACAAAAGAAGTGATATTTTACAGACCCTAATAATTTAATTTTGGATTTTGTTAAAAGGAGTATGGCTGCTACCTTAATATTTATAATCAGCTGGCAACAAATTATAATTGGCTGTAGTTGTAGTGGGTAAGATGTTTTGATTTTTTATTTTTGCATGCCAGTCGTTACATTAAAAACCTTCTATCCAGTCACAATTATTTTTGTATCTAATGAAATTGTGTACTTCCAACCATTGGACTTCAAAACTGGTGGAGAAAAAGAAATATAGGAGTTCCGATATTATACAGCAGTGTCAGGAACAAATTGTATTTCAAAGGCATAAAGCCAAAAGAGGTGGATACAAATTAGAGAGGTTTACATCCAGGAGTATATTGACAATGATAATTTTGAGCCGTAGAAACTATCGCTTATTTTACTCTACATCTTTTTGTTATATTGTTTTTATTATATTACTTATTATAAAAAGTACCCAAGTTAAGTTTCTAATTTGATATTATTTGTTTGCAGAAGGTGCTGTAAAAAGTAGCAAATGCAAAGAGAAGAAGGTTGCAGAACAGGAAATTGTGAGATGGCTAAGAAGAGCTGATGATAGTCTAAAAACTTTAAAAAAACATAGCAAAACAATTTAAATTATTCTTTGTAAAAAATTAACTTTTTTACTTTTTTTTTGTATTGTATTATTATGAACATTTTACATCATAAGTAAGTACCAATAAGGATGAAAAGAACGTCTAGAATATGTACTCTATTGGAATAAGTGCAAACATAGTACGTACATTAAGTACGTACACAGTACGTACATTAGGTACGTACAGAGTACGTACTTTAAGTACTTACTAGGTACGTACTGTCGTTTGGAAAATGTACGTATTATGTACGTATTATGTACGTACTTTGTACGTCTTATGTACGTATGTGTGTTTGCTGGGACTCCACGTGGAAAATGTGTTGGAGCACTATCTTGTTGGAACCAAACATTTCTATCTGTTTCATCTGAATTGTTATTATCATGATACAGAACTTGTAATTGAGGAACCAAAAAATTTGTTAAAAAATATAAATACCAATAAAGTAAGGCCCAATGATTTTATTTTCAATAATACCACCCCACACATTCACTTTTTTTTAGGAAACTGAGTGTGAGTCTCCATTATCCAATGAGAATTTTCTCTGCTCCAATAACGAGATTTTTGTGTTTAAGAGTAAAACGTTGTTTCGTCCGAAAAAAGTATTTTCTGTAAAAACTGCACATTTGCCTGACATCTGTTCATTATTTGTTCACAGAATTGTAGCCTTCGGTCTGGATCGTCCTCAGATAACTCCTGTACCAACTGAATTTTATAGGGATGGTACTTTTCTTTGTGTAAAAAACGCAAAATTGTTGTTTTGCTGACGTGTTGTGTTCGGCAGCAAGTTGTCTAGTAGATTTATGGGGATTTTCTTCAAGGGCTATCATAACATCTAATCGTTTATCCTCATCAACTTCAGGGGTTCACATGCTCAGTTCTACGAAATTTCTTTGCTAACTGTAGACTAAAATATTATGTCCTGGATATTTATTATTAAATAATTCACATACCCTCCCTATGCGTTCGTTTCCTAGCAAGCATTATTAAAATATCTATTTTCTGAGTTTCAGATAAATACGCCATAACGGCTGTTCATAAAATTGAACTAATTAAATAGTATAAATTATAATAGTCAATTATAAATAAATGTTCCTTGCCTACCCAGACAACACACCAAATCCCAGAGATATCCACAGAATATATTTTGTGGATATCCAATATATCCACAGGATATCAGAAATATTCCGTGGAACTAATATAGATATCCAAATGTCCGTCTATATCCAGAATATAGAAGATATCCTATGGATATTCAGCAAAATATCTAATGAGTATCTCCAGACAATACAAGAAATCCCAGATATATCCATAGAATATATTTTGTGGATATCCAACCAAATGTCCGTCTATATCCCAGGATATAGAAATTCAGATAAATATTTTATATTTTTAGTAAAGGTTCATAAGTAACCAATGGTTATTGAATAACGTCGAAAGAAGATAGAGGTAAAAAATATTCCCAACAATCTGCCTTTGATTTTGCCTACTAAGGAGAAAATCATCCTTATTAGGAATCTTCAGCAATAAATGGAATTTCTCGACTTCAGTCTCTAATGAAGTCTGTTTGTGAAACAATGTCGATCAAACTCAATTACGGCGGGTTAAGCATGAGTAGATACGAAAGTGGTATCGCCATCTATACTTAGGAAGCAAAATCAAAAATTACATCTAGTAGATATCCACGATGGTTTGCGTCCGCGCTTAGACTTTGATATATTTATATTTATAGTGGATGTCCATGGGATATTGAATACACCTTAAAAAAAATTAATTTTAAATATCTCAACGGTACTATTAGCCACAATGGCGAGTACAATGGCGTAATTTTTTAATAATTTGCTATATAATTACAATTATTTATGGACATTTGCATGTCTATAAATTACATTTCATGGATATAAAATAGATATCCACCATGGACTGGACATTCAGTGGATATTGGGATGTTCAGTAGATATCCAAAGGATTTGGTGTGCTGTCTGGGTATTCCCTTGTAGCAGAATAGCAAAAGTTTTTCATAACTTTTTATTGCCATTTTTTTACATGGTCTAAGATAATATAGAAATATTATTAATAGAATAGTTCGGGGACTGGCTAAAAGCTTTAAAAATAAAAATTGATGTTTCTTGAATATAAATGTACAAAAAACAAAAAATCTTATACTGCTGAATAGGGAATTAAAACCCCTTTAAAATGAGGTATCACACGCTACCCTTTTCTATTTAAAAAAATTAAAGGGGTGACTTTTACTCCGAAGGGGTTAAAGGGGGAGATAAATAATTTTGTTCAGAAAATGTCATTTTAGAAATAAAAATCGACCTGTTCAAGGATTTTCCTCAAAACGTAATAATAAAGCCAATAATTAATATATTCCACAAATATGGACCACCCTGTATAAAATTTGATGTGTGTTTCTTTGATGTATTTCTGCGACCAGAATTAGTTGACAGTTAATTAAGACATTCAGGCAACAAATTGTTTATTATTTTAAATATAAAAACCATTGTTTGTACATATATCAGTTTTTTTAACACTTAGCCAATTTAAGGTGTCTAATATAAACTGAATACTGGTATATTGGTTACAACCTAGTATCACTTGCATCGCTTTGTTTTGTAGGACCTGTAGTCTATCAAAATTGGAACATCCTGTATACATTAAAGAACAGCAATAGTAAAAGTGGGGTAGAATAAGTGTATTATACAGTCAATTTAGTTTAAATTAATAGATACAGTGACAATAAAAATACTATTTTTTTTCCTGCCTTTTTACAGATATACTCAATGTGTTTATTAAATTTTAGTTCTCTATCCAACATAACTCCTAAATACTTTATTTCTTGGACCATTTTTATTGTTTCGTTATTTATTTTAATGTCTAAATTTAAATTCAAAAATCTATTGTATAGAAAGTTATTGTTAGTAATAAAACATAAATTTTGATTTCATTTCATTAACTTTTAATTTATTTTATTTGAGTTTAGATGTTAATAACCCCATTTCATGGTTGACGGTCTCAGTAACTTCAGCAAAATCATCCCCATAATAATAGATAAACGTATCTGCAAAATGTTGTATTTTACATTTTTTAAGAACCTGTCCCAAGTCATTTATATAAAGTATGAATAATAAGGGTTCAAGCACACTTCCCTAATTGTGGATTTGATACCTCATTATTAATTTGAGTTACTTGATATCTATTTAATAAGTAATTATACAACCAATCATAGACATTTTCCCTAACTAAATCCATATTTTTTTTAATTTTTGAAGTAAAATGTTATGGTCAGTTGTTTCAAATGTACGTTTAAGAACAATAAAAACTGCACAGATACCAACTTCCGGTTTATCAAGAATATTTTTCATATCTGAAACAACTAATTGTAAAGCTGATTCACACGAATGTGCTTTCCTAAAGCCCGATTGATAACTGCATAGTATTTTATTTGAAGTTATAAAATCCATGATTTGATTGTACACAACTAATTCTAAAAGTTTTTCACATATAACATACACCGGTTTTAAACCTGCGCAAATGTTGCCAATTTCTAAAGAAGGGTTAACGGAGTGGGGGAACTGGGCGGCGACACGCGGCGACCCGAACTCTGTGACAGGGACCGGACTTTGTTTATTAGCATCTTAATGAACTATTAGGTTTATTTAAAAGGTGTTTAATCGAATTTTGTATTATGAAATAAAATTAACGTGATTTTTTAATATCAAACAGATGCCACGACATTTTATGTAAAGAGAAGACCTTTTATAGAATATTTCGTTAGCGTTTATTTACTACGGACTTTTCTGCAAGAGATTACAGTAAAATGTTGAAATAGAATATATTGTTAATAGAGCAAAAAATGTTACTCATTGTCTACGAGTATTATAAAAATAGCATGTGCGCAGGCTAATACTGCAAATCTACCCTTATGAGTTGAACATTATATTTTTTCTACGGCTATTACATATTATTAAAAATTAGTCAAAATGAGAAAATGCTGTTTTGTATTGTAACCTCAGAAAAAAGTATATTAAGGCTTCTTTCTTTAGGAATATTAATTATTATAAAGGATGAGTCACATAAAACTCTAGAAATGCATATGTCTGAAACCAGATAACATTTTAAAATTTAAATCTATTAAAAGTCATTTGGTCGCTAAGGATGAGTGATTATCGAAATAAATTATCGATCATTGAAAATAATCGATTATTTTCGATCAATAGATTATTTTCAAACAATATATTTTTTGCCATTTCCTTTAAAATCGACTACTTGATTATCTTTGAAAAATCAAAAATAATCGATTAATTAAAAAGCCAATTAACCGATAAATCAGTGTTTACAAAATATAATATAAATAGAATTATCGTTTATTTTAAATAATCGATTATTTTCAAATAAACCATTTTTTTTTCGTCCATGGAAACAGATTATTCGATAATCTTTGAAAAATCGAAAATAATCGATTAATCAAAAATAATCGATTAATTAAAAAGTCGATTAACTGATAAATCGATTTAAAAAAAAAACAGAATGATCGATTATTTTAAATAATTGATTATTTTCGATCAATCGATTATTATCAATAATCTATTTTTATTGTATTCCCTTTAAAATCGTTAATTCGATTATCTTTGAAATACCGAAAATAATCCATAATTCCTAAATAATCGCCTAATCGAAAATAATCAATTAATTAAGAAGCCGATTCTATGATAAATCGATTATTACCAATAATCTATTTTATTGTATTTCAAAAATAATCGATTAATTAAAAAGTCGATTAACTGACAAATCGATTTTCAAAAAAAACAGAATGATCGATTATTTTAAATAATCGATAATTTTCGATCAATCGATTATTATCAATAATCTATTTTTTATTGTATTTCCTTTAAAATCGATAATTCGATTATCTTTGAAATACCAAAAATAATCAATAATTCCAAAATAATCGCCTAATCGAAAATAACCAATTAATTAAGAAGCCGATTCTACGATAAATCGATTTTCCAAAAAATAAAACGAATTATCTATTATTTTCTAATAATCCTTTTTTCATATTTCCTTTTATTTGAAATTGATTATTCGATTATCGAAAATAATTGATTATTAAAAAGCTGATTATCCAATAAATCGATAATTTTAAAAAAATAACCAAAATATCGATTATGTAAAATAACCGATTATATCCAATGGATTATTTTCATATAATATCTTTGAAAAATCGAAAATAATCAAATAATTTAAAAACCGATTAAACGATAAATCGATTATTTTGAATAAGTATACTTTTTTGTATTTCCTTTAAAATCGATTAATACATTATCTTAAAAAAAACGAAAATAATTTATTAAAAACAGCGAATAAATCGATTTTCATTAAAAAATATCAGAATTATCGATAAATCGATTATTTTTATTTTTGTAACCTCTATCGGTCGCTTGCTTTTATCTGAGCATTTAGCTCCAAAATTTAGAGATTCGGATTTTTTGATCCAGTTATCTTTGAAATCGCATTCGATTGTATAATAAATAAATATTGCTAAATTTTGGATTTTTTTAGTAAACGAAAATTATGTTCGAGTTGTTTAGGGGTTTGTAATGTAACATTTTATTAACGTGACTAAGGGTCGATTTCACCGTTGTGTTAAACGAAGTTTTAAATGACATTTTTACATTAACACTGTCATTTTAATCTCCGTTTAACACAACGGTGGAATCGGACGTAACTTTAGTATTTTTTTTTTGCTTATACTAGATTACTTTGTTTTAAGACTTAAAATTCAATGTCCGCAAATAAGATGAACCTTGAAATTTTAAGTAGGTCATCCTGTATTTCATCTAATATTCTTATAAAAATACCTTATAAAAATAAAATTTAGCTAGCAACTATGATTCTTTACCTCTTATTTATCTACCAAAAAGGGCTAAAAACTACCTTTAGAAAACATTCTTATAAAACTACTTTTTAAATACAAAATTTCGTTAGCAATAATGCCTATTTACTATTTATTTAAATTAAATGTTCAAAATTTTACCCTTTTGTAAATTTATGTAAGTAATATGATATCTGATTTCTGATGCTTAATATTTATAGAAACCCCTTAATGCGGATCTGAAGTATTCAGCCCAGAGAATCATGGCGCTTTATGTCATTACACATAATAAGGCATTTCGTAAATGTTTACATAAATAGCTATTTCATTCCTCGCGCAGGGTAGTGTGTTTAAAAATGATAAGCATTTTTTAGTAGATACTTTAAGTACTCTCTTTGTAATTCACCCCGTATAAATAATATATGTATAGTAAATATAAAAACAACAATATGTTTTATTATTTAATCTGTACATTGCATTACCAAATTTTAAAATCTCACACAAATCAAAAGTCAGCCCTGGCAAATAAAGCATAACTGATTTCGAATTACAAGAGAAATATCCCTTGCACCTGAAACATATTTACTAGTATTTTCGTACGCAGAATATAGTCTTCTCACTCATGGAAAATTTTTAGTTATTTAAATACAAATGCATACTCTCTTCACCTCGTAAATTTATCTATCTCGTCCTTGCATAGATATAGTTAAAAATAAGCACATATATGTGTATTTAATAGTTACAACATATGCTGCGTTTGAGAATCCACATCGGATGCATCTGAGATGTAAAAAATCTTTGATCACGTGATTCAGTATACGTAAATGTAATGGGACAGATGTGTCCGATGTGGATAAAAAAACGCAGCATTAGATGTTATATATGTCTGCATTAATCAGATATAACTATATCGCCACGCTCTTAATAACCAATCACAAAACAGTATATAATTGCATAATCTGGTCCCTCAACCAATCACAACGATAACACACAGCTGCTAGCATTTTTACACCTCATAACGAACAAACAACGAGATCTACTCCGACCGTCGGCAGAGCAACACATTTTTTTATTTTTTATACGTGCGCACATTAAAACAAATGATATATTTCAAACCTGCATGACCGTCATAAAATTTTAAGCATTTATAATATTTATTATGTAATGTCATACAATGAAAAGTTTATAGTTTTGAATAAACTCGTTAGTTGAAGTAATCATTTTAATTTCATTATTCCAAAATAAATATCGGGCAATACAACAACAAAAATCATACATTCTACAAGTTATAAAAATATACAGTCCATTTCGCATCTAGCTGACAGAACGGAACCCTTATTTCAGTGAAGATTAAAAGAAAAAGAAATTGACGTCATTTGAAAACACAATCTTTCCTTTATTGGATTATATTTATTTCACAAACACCCTGTATAGTATAATCATTTAATTTTAGGAAAAGTTTGAGCAAAATCCGAACATTGAGCAAGTTATACTGTCAGGCACAGAATTCACTGTCATTCGATCCCTTATAGAGTTCATGTATTGTGGTGAAACATACATAAACGAAGATCTCATCAAGTATTTAGTTGCTTTTGGAAGAATGTTACAGATGGATATATTAGAGAATCTAGCCAATGAACATAATTTTTCAGGTACCTACCTAAATTTTTTCACAACAAAAAAATTGATAAATTGTTTGACAAAAGTTAATAGAATGTTTATGGTGTTATTTACTAAAATATCTCTCATATAGATTACTAGAGCAAAGAGTAGATCATTACATTATGAATAAAACACAAACCGTTACAAGTTAAGTTTATTATATGGTTCATGATTGAGCAGTTCGTTTGGTACTGTTACCAATGTTGGCAAAAAAAATAAATATTCATTGTATTTAAATTATTTTAAAAATCTTCCAGATGATTTCATTGTATTGCCGCAACCCCAATTCCTCACCAAGAAACCCAAGTATCCTGCATTTCCGTTCAGTACATCTAGCCCACCTCCTGCATGTTCCACCCCTCTAAAACCCTTGAATTACAACGTCAACCTTTACAAACCCACGAAAAAACGGAAAGTCCGCGACGAAGCCGAGCACCAAGCGTGTCTTAAGGAAGCCTTGGCGAGTAGAAGAGCAATAGCCAATCTAAAAAAAGAAATTGGAATTGCTCCCCAATCGAGTACATTCATCATTGAAGACACTTGTACCGAAACGACAGTGGAAAATTTTATACCGAATTCGGGCGAATCAGGTTTCGTAGAATTGGACCTTAATGGACAGATCGTCTTACCAGAAAGTCAACAGTTTGCACCTGAACTGGGAAAATCCAACATTATTCAGTTGACATTGCCGAATGGCGAACAGAATTTGACTGCCGAGAAAATTAAGAAAATATTGGGAAATCAGGCTAATTCTAACGTGGAAATTATGTTTAGGACTAACGATGGAAATTTTGTCACTGTTACTGACGATGTCTTGCAGAATTTGCAGAAAGATGGTAAGATCTGTTTCAAATTACTTATTTGTGTAGTAGATTAGATTCTTCTGTACCTGAACAATATTATATCTACTGTAAAATACCTATAAACAACGTCAATTAGTATTTAATTGCAAATTGTTTTTTTTATCATTTTTATTTTCCGAAATATTTTTAAAATCATATATAAGGTATTATATTTTTTTTACAATCAACATGTTTTTGATACATAATTTTGTACGAGCGCGAAAAAGTTCATACAAATGATGTTTAAAAATTGTTTAATTGTTATAAATAGCAAATACACAAATCCGTGTACTAGAAACATTAATCACAGTAGAATTATTGGTAGCACCAATAATTTTTTTCTGATATTTGATAATTACTACCATTTTCTTTAAAGATGTAGAAACCAGTTCAATGTTATTTCTCTCAATGTACATAATATAAAATAATAGGAATGCTTCGCGAGGGAAGTATACATATAACAAAAGAAAAGGAATAATCGATAAATCACGCAAATAAAAAAAAAAAAATCCTGCACCGTACTCATGAACACCAACAGTCATAAACACGTGCCTTCAGTGTGCCTTTTGTTTTTTTTTTTTTTCTATAAACTTTTTTTAAATTAAACAGGGGGCGTCCATTAATTACGTGAGGTATTTTTGAGGATTTTTGACCCCCTCTCCCCCCCTGGTGAGATTTCGTAAGATTTTCCTCAACTCCCTCCCCTCTCCCCTAATCTCTCTCGTGAGATTTTTCAAAATTTGTGTTTTGGGTGTAAATGCGTTGGATTATTAAAAAAACAAACACAATGTTTTATTACTTTTATTTAAGAGCAATCCAGTCCCTTCTGACGTCACACCGCACGAATCTCATGACCCCCCTTTAAAGTATTTGGAACCTTATTCGCTACATAAATTTGGCTATGTTGTGTGTCGTACCCTGAAGGGTCCGATTACAATTCAGGTATAATTCGTTGGCTATCGCCGCCTACTGGGGGTTAGTGGCTTGTTAATATACGAATGTAGGAATACTATTTTTAAACCAAACATCTCAAATATTTTTTATTTATTGATAGTTATAGATAATATATAGGGTGTCCCGAAATTAGACGGTCATATTTTAACAGCGTAATCTACATCCTAAAATAGTAGTAAAAGTTCATATAAACAGGTCCGAAAACTTTTCTTTTCCGAGATACAGGGTGTTAAAGGTGAAGTCCTGATACCACACTTTTGTAAATATTTTCTAAACGTTTAAAGATAATTAGGTAAAATTTGTTACAAATACTTACCTTTTTACGCTTCATTTATTGGACTAAACCCCAGTTATTGATCATCTTCTTAGGTGGGTAAATTAGGGGGAGCTTAGGGTAAAATTGCCGTGTGTGTCTGTGTGTCTATATCTACCATAACTCACGAACCGATACACAGAAAAACACTAAATTTTAAGGTCTCTGCCCAGTACACCTTACCATACTAGGACCGTAACCGTATCGAAACATACAAACAAATATTCTTTGCATGTTTTGATATGCGATAATGCCCACTAGACCGTTCCGTCACCGGCCAACACCATAGCGTGCCATGACAGGACCGTCAACAATTTCACAGCGAGAATATTTTGCAGGTTCCTACACGGACCGTCTATAGCAAGCTATGTTGTAAGTGAGGATAAAACGCTGCTGATTCGCTGCAGTGGGCATAGTAGTGACCGGAGTGCTTTCTTTCGTGTCTGACACGTTCCTGTTATGGTCATGGTATGGTACGCTGTAGTGGGTAGAGAGCTTTAAACTTAAGTTTTATTTCGACCTGACGTGAAATAGTTAGATTTTGGAACATCTGGGGGGGGGGGGGGTACTTTATGGGAGGCCGTTTTTATATTTTATTGAATATATCTGTTATTTATGTTTGGAGAAGAAAATTATTCAAATAAAAGTTACTTCTAATATTATTATTTATAATTTTTGCTTAATGTCAAAATTTCCTGAAATGGTCCGTATTCGAGAAATTTGACAAAATGTGCAAAATTCTGATTTTTAAGAAAATTGTCAATCTAAAAGTTGTTTGCGATATCGATCTCTATAATTTTTGTTTACACATGATTTTTCTAAAATGGACCGTAATGGAAAAATTGTAGGAAAATTGCTAAATTTAAATTTTTCAGTATTTTCGTTTTCAATGAATAACTATAGAAAAAAGTTTCGAGGTAGATAGATGTATGTGGAAAATGTATATATTTAGTTTATCCTTTAAACATTTATAGAGGTACTGCAATAAGTTGTACAAAATAACCAGAAAAAGCCTATAATAACTAGATAGGAAAGTCATGTGTTGGACACATCAGATTTTTTGACTATAAAATTTGGAAAACCAATATTTTCTGTATAATAAAGCTACATTTGTTGCATCTCGCTAGACGCGCCATTTTCAAGAGAAAAGCATGTTACCTTATTCGAGTGTAAACAATAATTAGTAGGTCTGTAGAATTAGAAATTTTATTTTTTTTTTAACTTTGAAAAACCGGTAACTAAAGAAATTTTAGAAAATATTTCATCTGGACTTCACTTGTAACACCCTGTATCTCGAAAACGAAACGTTTTCGGACCTATGTTTATATAAACTTTTACTCCTATTTTTAACCGACTTCATAAAAGGAGGAGGGAGGTTCTCAATTCGTCGCAATATTTTTTTAATTTTTTTTATGTATGTTCAGCGATAATTCTTTAACACGGTGTCCGATTTTAATGATTCTTTTTTTGTTAGAAAGGGGGTACTTCAGGGATGGTCCCATATAAATTTGTTCAAAATCTAATAATTGGGTCCATGACAAAATCCTCAAACTCTTCATTTTTTATGTATGTTTAGCGATAATGCTTTACCACCTTGTCCGATTCATATGATTCTTTTTTTGTTAGTAAGAGGGTACCTCAGGGATGGTTCCATATAAATTTGGTTAAGATGTGATGATGGCATCTGCACATTTTTGAAGTCGGTTTTTTTAAATTTTTAATTTCTAATACTTGTTTTCTTATTTATTATAGATACAAACTAGCTACAGCATTGAATATTTTATAAATAATTATCATATACATAAATAATTGGATAATTGCAAATAAGTAAAGTTCTTTTTAGCTAAATGATTTTAGATTTTAGTTATATTTAAATTAATAAAATCTTAAAATAATTATCCTTGTTTAGTTAATATCCATTATTGCAATTTAGATCCATAAAGACCTATCGAATTTAGGTTTTTAAATTCCACCAGAAGTGCGTTAAATATTTTAGTACCGAGGTATAAAACAGTATTAGTTTCGAAAGCAAATATAATTATTATCACAGTATAACACTGATTCGTGATTCGTATCCGTGATCCGAAAAAAAGGATTCGAATCCTTTTTTTTTTGAAAAAGGATTCGAACATTGGATCCGTGATTCGAATCACATCTCGTTAGATCTAGATCTAGATTACGCTGTTAAAATATGATCGTCTAATTTCGGGACACCCTGTATATTGGAAATTCGAAATAATAGTTATGACGTAGCGGTGTTTTTCTAATTGTAATCGGATCCTAGGTATATGGATACGGAAAGTGATGAATTGGAGATAGGTAAATTGTATTTATTGTATTAAAGGAACAACAAATATAAGTGCAATTAAATAAGTATATTAATATAACAATTTTTTAAAGTCTGTATTAAAAAAATTTTTTCTCTTTTACAACACAAAATATACAATACTGTTGAATCAAAAGTTTCTCTTGGCAGCAGGTGGTTTTTGTGACGCGACAATTATGATGCTTTGCATCTCATGAATTAAAGTTAATTCTCTTTCAATCTTAAGGTGTTCATACCCCTTATAATTATCGGACAAGAATATCTCAAAATATTTAAATTTTGGCAAAATAAATTAGGCAATAATATCTATAATATGCATATATTTTAATGTTTTAATTCCTTCCAGTTTCCCAAAAAAACTAAAAGGGCTTTAATTTTGAAATATCCTAATGAAAATAAATGCATTCGTCGACAGCACTATTCTTAATATAATCCCCAAATTTAAGCCTCTAATGTCTTGTTAATGATTTCTTAAAAGTCGCCAAAATTAGTGTCTAAAACGCTTCGTTAAGTGCTATCTTCTAGTGTAAACTGGTGTAAATTATTGCAAAAAATGAATAATGACAGAGTGTACGATACGATAGTTACAAGCCCGTTACACTGTTTTCCACTCAATTTATTAAAAAAAAAATAATAATAAATTAGGGTGTTAATTTTTTTTCTCTGAAGCTATTGGTTTTGGGGAAAAAATTCAAGAATAAAAAAAAATTAAATAAATCAAGGATTGCATAAAAGTTCATCTCGAAAAAAAGTTTTGATATGAAATATAGTAAGTGTTGCTAATTTCACCCCCCTATAATGTAACAGAAATATTGAAAAAATACCCGTGGTTAGTCCTTTGAGATTACAGAATTTCAAGTTTCTAGCTTTACTGAAAATTTAGAAAAAAATAAAAACTCAATTTTAGTCACCACTTTTTAAGGGTGATATCTCGAAAAGGGGTGGGCTGAGGAAATTTTGTTATAGAAAAGACCCATCTTAATTTCATACGAGCACTCAGTTCCTGAATTTTGTCACATGTATTTAGAAACACCCTGTATATTACACATTTTTTTAAGCGTGCAAAATTCTTGACAATCTCTTTTCCCTAATTGGCACATGTCGTATTTTTCTAGGATTTACTAACTCTGGCAGCAAACAAATAAAATAGAAATTTGTCAGCTGTGCATTTTTGCCTTTCAGAATTTTTCATTTCATAAATTAACTAAAAACTAAATTAAACAAAAACCTAACAACGCCTCAACAACAAACTAAGACGATCATAATAATTTCGCAGCTCTTCAAAAACAACTACCTATTTTTCGACACAGGAATTAACAAATTTAACTAAACGGCAGCTACCCTTTTAACCACGGGCTTCAAAGACTAGCAGCGTTGCCATATTCACTGGTATCATTGTTTAAATAGAATTAGTATCGGAATGAAAACTATGTTAATCTTCGGTCCTGTTTAAAATTGGTAATCTTTTTGAAAAAAAGTTATTTAGAAAATAGTTAAGAGATTTGTTATAGAATGCCGGTAAAGAGCCAAAAAATTAAATTTATTAAAAAGTTGAAATTTTTGTTGTTTTTCTTAAAAAATATAAGTTTTTCGCGGTTTAGCGAAATCCTTGGTTCATTTTTACAACGATTGGCCTGAACCATTTTTTTTTTTACAATTTTTTTTAACTGCCTCAAATGTAAAATTGATTTTTGGTGGAGGAGCGCCCGTCATGTTTGCTCTTAAGACTAAACATTTCTAGAAACATTCTTTACTTTAATTTAATTTTCACGCAATTTTACACCGTTTTCTACTAGAAATAAAAATACGTCAGATTTACAAAGATCCCCCTCTCCCCCAAGTGACATTTGGAAAGATTTAGCTTGGTCCCCTCCCCCCTTGAACACCTCACGTAATTAATGGACGCCCCCCAGTTACATTGGTTTTAGAAGTGGAACTGTAAAAAAATATAGTGTACAAAAATGGCTAAAAAAACTATGTGATTTAAAAGTGACCGAGTTACGTTGGGAATTTGAAGACCGCGAGTTGGAGACGACAGGGAAGAAAGCAGAGCTGGTAAAGCGGCTTAAAGAAGCATTAGAAAGTGAGAGATTGAATCCGGAAACGTATCTATTTTCGGATGATGTATCTTCTGCTATAATTTCTTCCTTGAAAACAGAAACATCTTCTGTGAAAAACGAAATTTCGTCTTTAGAAACCAAAGTTTCATCTGATGTCTTTTTTAAAAACAAAAATTTCTTACGATTTAGAAAATAAAATATCTTCTATGAAAACCGATATTTCTTATACCATTTCTTCATTAGAAAGTGAAGTTTCTTCTGATCTTTCCTCTATAAAAAATTATATTACTTCCTTAGAAAATAAAGTTTCCTTTGACAATTCTTCCTTAGACAATAAAATTTCTTTAGAAACAAAGTTTTTTCAAACATTTCTTCCTCAGTCAAGTTTCTTCCTTAGAAGAAAAGGTGTTTTCTGAAATGTTTTCTATATAAATTAAAGTCTCCTGATATATCTTCTTTAGAAAATTAAATTTCTTCTGTTAAGGAGAAGATAATCTCTTCCATTGAGAAGAAAATAAAAGAGAATATGAATGAATTTTAACACGTAGACCAGGCCAAATATAGTGCCACGAGGTGTATTCAAGGCTGAAATTGGAAGGGATTATAAATTCTGCTCGTGTTAAAGCCCCAAATTTCGACAGAAAGGTTTCAACAATTCGAAACAGCTGCCAAAGCAAACAAATGGTTTGAAAGAGGAAAGGCAGTAAATCTGATCATCGGCCTTCGAGGAGATGCTTTATTTAGATATTCTTTACTTCTAAACTGACTGACTGACTAAACTTGTGTAAGACACTGATGATTTTGAACAATTCATAAAGAAATTAAACATACGATATAGCCACGAAACCGTGGAACATTTGTATCAATCACAGCTAAAGAATCGCAAACAGAAACGAGGCGAGACTCTTCAAGAATACGAAGTAAATATTGCCAGGTTGGTACTATTTGCTTACGCATCAACTCCAGAAAATATGATGGAATACCTAGCTGTCCAAACCTTTGTTGATGGACTGCGTAACCATGAAATGCAGAAAACACTCCGTTTAGCCCGTCACAGAACATTGGTCGATGTCCTGTACGCTGCTCTAGAGTATAAAGTAGCAACGCTTGGTTCTGGTGGATACAATAAAGTAAGGACTGCAAAACAGGAAGAAGAAAAACTGAACCAATTAGTTAACATGATGAATAGCCTTACTAACAAGAAGATAAAGACTATCAGGTGCTGGAATTACGGTGATTTGGGGCATATACGTATTTAATGCAAAAGATAACAACAAATGAAGACAAGACGCCGCAGGAAAACTAAATTGGGTCGCTCTAGAGGAGACATTTACGTCCCGAAACCGTTTCTAAGACCCTCTCATACTGATAGCCCTTTGAAATGATAATGTATACATAGACGGAGAGGTAAATAGTAAAAACTATACACTGTTAGTAGATACTGGAGTAACCGGGATCATTATACGACCAACATCCATAAATAACCACAAGAGGCTTTTGTTGCTACATATGAAAGTGCCAACATCCATGAGGAAATCCAGGTTCAATTAAAAAAGGTACAGAAAAAATTCACTTATACTGTTATTGTCGCTTCCAGTTGGATTTTAGGAACAAAGTGATGAAAATTGGTGCCGAAGAGATATTCCTACATCCATATGGGGACAGTACCGTGTCAGTTGTTGTAGAGGAGGCTACAGTGGTACCTGGCAGAAGTAAAACCTATAATGGCTACAAGAACCTATGGAAGAAGGAACATCTGTCATGATGGACTCTTGGAACCACGATGAAGAGGTTAAACGTAAAATTCGGATCGGAAAGGTGTTGGTTACGACTACTAAAATAATTCCAGTACGTCTTATAAACGTTAATGATCACCCAATTTTCATCAAGAAACGTACCAGTATCGGAACTTGTATACCTGTAAGTTCCATAATTCGTAAGACAACAAATTCTGATAATTCCAATGACAAATTTGAGCAAATCAGTTGCTGTTTAATCATTGAATCGATTAGAGAAAAATAAAGAAATTTCTTCGACGATGTCGTGACATTTTTGTGTTAAAAGGAGGAAAAACAGGAAGCATTTCTGTTGTAAAACATAAAATCATTCGTCAATCAGATCGAAGATTACCAAAGGCCAAGAGAGAAAAAGCTGAAAGGATTGTTTGGGAAATGGAGTAAAACAGGGGGATTGAACCTTCTACCAATCCATGAATCTCTCCGGTAGTCCTAGTCCAGAAAAAGGATGGTAACTAAGAGGTTCTGTGCGGATTAGTTGAACAGCGTTACCAAGAAAGACAGTTATCATCTGACTTGAATGGACGTTACCTTTGCCACATTGACCGGAAGTAAACTATTCTCTACCTTAGACTCAAAGTCTAGATACTGGCAGGTGGAAATGGACCCAATAGACAAATAAAAGACAGCTTTTACCACCGGATCTAGATTGTGACAATTCAATATTATGCTATTTGGACTGTGTAATGCCCTTGCGACATTTGAAAGACTTATGGAAAATGTATTGATAGGGTTATCCTGGAAAACATGCCTGGTGTATTTAGAAGACATCATAGTCTTGGGGAAGACATTTGATGTACATCTAAAAAATTTAGATGTCTTTAGAAGGCTTCAAGCTGCTCAACTGATGTCAAACCGCAAGAAATGCTAACTATTTCAAAATAAAGTTAATTATCTGGGTCATATGGTCAGCAAGGATAAAGAAAAAGTCGCTTTTATTAAAGAGTGGCCACAATCAACTGATAAACATCAAATAAGAAGTTTTCTTGAGCTATGTACGTACTATTGAAGGTTCATCAGGAAATAACGCGACTTACAGAAGTAGCAAGATAACTCTGCTGGGATGACGACCACCAAAATGCCTTTGAAATATTAAAGAAGCATTTAACAACAGCGTGTGACGAAGTCACTAAATTTTATTTTTAATTCATCTTAAAAATGTATATTTCAATTAATTCCCGCCTGAGAACATGTAGAAGTTCCCCCGTATTTTTGTTTCCCAAAAATGACCGATTTTCAACAATTGCGAGTACCCTCGTAGGTTAAAATATCCTTTTATTTGCAGAAATCCGAATGGGCATTTTTAGAGTCGATTTCGTATGAATTATCTACTTTTAATTGTCAAGGTACAAGAAGGACATTTTTTTGTATTTCTGAATTGTAAACAGTCGGCTGTAGTAGTGGTATCCCCACTTTGTCGTACTAGTCTTCCATCTTTCTTTACCGAAAAAGCATAAATTGATGGAAAGCTAAAAATGCCGCCTCTTGACTCCCGACACCCGAGAAGTACTGATCTTTCTAAAAATTATAGTGACGACGCCGTATAGTGCCGTGACCGTAAATAAGTAGTTGGTTAACCCGTTGGATTTGTTAAGGGTACCGTAGGGTACGAGGTGTAAAGGAGATAAGTGTTTTATTTTTTTTGATTAATTCTAGTATAGTGATTACCTAGCAGTGACCGCCTGGAATTATTTTTACCTCCACTGAGTTCACCTTGAGTACACTCTGGTGTACCACAGGGTCGCAGAGCAAACTGCGATATCAAAACTGGCGCCTGAGCAACTCCTATTTGGGAATCACCTTCATAGCGCCACACAGACTCGCTGATTCACTGGAGGTGAACCAGGAGCCTGTCACAAATGGCGCCCGAGCAGGGACTGTACTGCTAAAGGTTTTCCACCCCCGGAATAAGGTTAGAATTTTTTTTCTCTTTCCTATTTCTCCGAATATATTTTCTGTTCATCTTCTTTTCTCAGAATTTTTTTTTCTCTCTTTTCACATCTGTGAGAAAACCGTTCTACCCCGCCATGACACCCCCACTGCCCTCCGTTAGGCCCGTACCTATCCAAACGCACGAGTGGAACCTCTCGTTTGGAAACCGTAATGATCCAGCCGCATTTTTGGAACGCCTTGACGAAATTTGCATTTCCAAGGGAATTTCCAAGGACCGACTACTGCCGTACATCCCCGAACTACTAACCGAAGAACCCGCCTTGTGGTTCCGTAATAACCGAGATAATTGGCCAACTTGGGAGGCCTTCGAGGACGATTTCCGTATATTCTTTTTTTCAGTATCCTATCAGTTGGACCTGGAAGCCGAAATTAGCCGTCGATTGCATCGTAGGATCGAACTCGTCACTTCCTACATTACCGACTTGCAGACCCTCATGAGGAGACATGGGTCGTTTACCAGTGAACAGCAATTAGAGAGATTGTACCGTAATCTTCTGCCCGAATACAGGCAACAGATCCGCAAGACAGATTTCAGTGATTTGTCTACCTTTTGGAAAGCCGCAAAAGAATGTGAACTTTTGAGAAAAGAGTTAGAGACCGTGCCAAGTAACTCCAGAACCAGGCAATTTGCACCCCGTTACCAGGCTCAAGAGTCTGCATACCACCCCAGTGCCAGTACTGGCTACCGTGGTCCCCGGTATCAAGAGCGATTTGAGGCTAACAACGTTGGTTCTCAACAAACCGTCTTCCCACTGAGAAACGCCTCCGGAGATATTGTCCTGTATGTAGAAGAGGACGCACGACCACACCTAGAGATAAAAATTCTGGAAGATACATTCTCAGCCCTTGTGGACACTGGAGCATCCAGGTCCTACCTAGGAGATCGCCTAGCTGAGTATCTTACTAGTAAGAAGCAACCCAAAAAGGCAGACCCCGCTTCTGCAAGGTTAGCTAATGGTAGTACCATCCGAGTCCAGGATTCCTACTCTGTACCAATGAAATTTGGCAGCCGAACTACTGTTGAGGATATCAGGCACTTTCCCAATTTAAGTACTGACTTAGTGCTTGGGATGGATATCCTAATCAAACTTGATGTCCTATTAGAGTTAGGTAATGGAAAAATTTTTGTAGGTGACATGTTGATGCCTCCAACACCCCGTCCGATACCTTGCTACCCGATTGGGATCATAGAGCAACCGTTAGAGCCTCCGTCAGCTCACCCGTTATCTAAAACTCCGAAGAAAATTGCAGTAAGTGCTTTGGTACATGCCGTCGATTCAAACCATATCGGGGAGAAACCGCCCCCCAAACCACAAAACGATAGGTCCTGGAGATCGGAGAGAAACCGCCCTCCGCTCTCTACACAACGAAGCGAGACATCTTGGAGATCGGGTAGAAACCGCCCCCCACCCTCCAAACCACAGGATGATAGATCTTGGAGATCTGGGAAAACCCGCCTCCCACCCTCCAACCCACAGGATGAGAGATCCAGGTTTCAAGTTGTGACCAATACCAGCCGTCCGACCAGTATAGTAACTCCAAAGACACCATCGGTTCTGAAGGGCCGTACGTCGAGTTGTTCAACAGCTGTGCTGGACCGGATTGAAACATTGTCTCCTGAACTCGGCGAAAGCTGTGATAAAGGAGGAAAAATACCAACTGTGACCAAAAACTCTCTGCCTCGAGCCGTAAACCCCGTGTCCGAGAGAACATCAACCGTTAATCAGGCTAGGCATCTGGAACGATGTCTGGACTTCGAAGTAACAGCTTCATGCGCCGTACAGGGGCAGACTAATCAGTCCCAACCTGTTATCCGTTCAAACCACCCCAAGCCAGTCAAGCAGACTCGAACTAATCGAGTATTTTCGTTTGTAGAACGCACCCGCCCGCCCCCTGAAAATCTATATTTTCAGTCACCCGCATTCTCTCCGTTTGACCTCTCCAGAAGGTCTCATTCCGCTCCCAACCGTATCCGAAAACACAATTCTACCTTTGTAGAAGTACACCCAGGAACCTGCTGGAATTGTGGTATTGAGGGACACCGTCGTCAAGCCTGCAATAACCGAGGTATACTTTTCTGTTCTAGATGTGGACTACGAGGAGTGCTTTCTCGAAGTTGTGATTGCAAACCCTCACGCCGCCCCGTCCGGCCCGCCCGCCCCTTACTTTCACATGCCGATTAATTTGAACCTACGAGTGTTAGAAAATAAAGCCAAAACGAAGTTTCGCCTTTATTTTCTTTGACCGAGAGAGGGTGATGTGACGAAGTCACTAAATTTTATTTTTAATTCATCTTAAAAATGTATATTTCAATTAATTCCCGCCTGAGAACATGTAGAAGTTCCCCCGTATTTTTGTTTCCCAAAAATGACCGATTTTCAACAATTGCGAGTACCCTCGTAGGTTAAAATATCCTTTTATTTGCAGAAATCCGAATGGGCATTTTTAGAGTCGATTTCGTATGAATTATCTACTTTTAATTGTCAAGGTACAAGAAGGACATTTTTTTGTATTTCTGAATTGTAAACAGTCGGCTGTAGTAGTGGTATCCCCACTTTGTCGTACTAGTCTTCCATCTTTCTTTACCGAAAAAGCATAAATTGATGGAAAGCTAAAAATGCCGCCTCTTGACTCCCGACACCCGAGAAGTACTGATCTTTCTAAAAATTATAGTGACGACGCCGTATAGTGCCGTGACCGTAAATAAGTAGTTGGTTAACCCGTTGGATTTGTTAAGGGTACCGTAGGGTACGAGGTGTAAAGGAGATAAGTGTTTTATTTTTTTTGATTAATTCTAGTATAGTGATTACCTAGCAGTGACCGCCTGGAATTATTTTTACCTCCACTGAGTTCACCTTGAGTACACTCTGGTGTACCACAGGGTCGCAGAGCAAACTGTGTTCCAGAATGAATTAATTCCTATTTTATTATTTAAATATTCGCGCTTTGTCTCAAATCGCTTACTTAAAACTTTGGCCCACACATGCGCTTCGTCTGACTGTAAGACAAGTGAAACGCCGTTGGACGAAGAGTACTACAGAAATTGCCGCGACGAACGCTTTGTGGTGTGTATGTGCCGTTAAATCCGCTATTATAAATCCTGTATAATAAACGCTGTTATATAAATTGTGTAACCGGGCCCGGTCTTGGCTACTGGACTAATACTACCTCCTACTTCATCCGACGAACCATATGATGCAGCACAGAAGGTAAGCGCGTTTGAGACACGTTTATCTTATTTTTTTCGACTGTTACAATCAGCCCCTTTTTTACGTAATATTCCAATCATTCTATTACATTTTTTTGGTCCTTCGAGTACTTTAATAACAGTTAGAATTAAATTGTTGCATTATTATAACTGTGGGATTTTTTTTTTGCGAAAAATTCGATTTAAAATTTTCTTTATTTTTTAAATTATCAAAAGCGCTATTCAAAATTATAGCATATCTGCTAAAATTAATCAGTTCTTACTAAAAAAAAATCATTTAGTTTGCATACAATATTATTTCAATAAGTATTAAATTTATTGAGTTAATTGTAAAATTTATCAGGTAGACATATTGGTCATTTTTTTAGTCGAGTCGTGCTCAAGTTGTTCGACATCGGTAGTGTACACAGGTTCCAATCAATCGGCCTTCAAGTGGCCTTCATTTATTATTATTATCGCCTTTTCGCTAATTGTCGCTCTGTTTATCAATCACCGCTTTGTCGTTTACTCCGCTACCGTATATTTCGTTATTTTTGAAATTTGTGAAAAATCGCCCGCCTTTTCGCCGTGTTTCGTATCGAGGTGAGCTTGATACCGCTGCCGCTACATTAATATTGCCTTTTGATCAGCTGATACAAATAAATTTGGTTTTAATTTTGTTTTGCTTGCGATTCGATTTATTTAATTTATTACAATGGTTGAAAAACTTGTTAAATATAAAACTTTAAGAACTTCTTGCTTAAATGAAATAAACGTAATTAGTATGCTCGCTGATAAAGCGAATAGTAATAAATCATTCAAAAATGTCTTTAAAGTAAGGTGCGCAGATATTGATAGTCTTAAAGAGGATTTTTTTAAACATCATAATAATGTTCTTGCCACATTGTTTGCTATCCCTGAAGATGCTGGGGGCGAAGATGCTACCAAAGAAATGTTTTTAGAAGAATTTTATAAGATTAAAGCATTATTTTCGGAATTATTTGAATCTGATACTCAACCAGTAAACGCTAATCAAAATACTGCTTTGCATAATTCTACACTTTTTCATATAGATCCAAATTCATCTCATATTCGTTTGCCGGTGATTGAATTAAAGAAATTTAGTGGCGATTATAGAAATTTTCGCTCATTTATAGACCATTTTAATAATTTAGTTCATGAAAAACCTCATTTATCTAATATTGAAAAATTCGATTATTTACTCTCTTGCTTGGATGGAAAACCATATTCTTTAGTTCGGCATTTGCCTTTAACTTCTAATAATTATCAATTAGCTTATGATACTTTACAAGAGAGGTATGCAAATCCACGAAAATGTGCACAAGCTCATTGGAATGAGATTGACAGCACGTCTAAAATTGAATCGAATAATCCGCACGCTTTAGAAAAATTACTTGATATTTTTAAAGAAAATATTGCCGCTCTAGAAATCTTAGGTTTTCCGGTTGAACATTGGGATTTCATTCTAGCCATGATGTTACTTAAACGACTTGATAATGAAACTAAACTACGTTTCGAACTTGAACATCGTTCTTGTCAGGTTCCTAGCTATAAAAGTCTTATTAAATTCTTAAACGAACAATATTTAGCTTATGATAATATTGATTCGGACTCGCCATCCAGTTCAAATATAAAAAATAAACCTAAGATTATCACACCACGTCCGCGTTCGTTTTTTACGAATACTGGCGCTAAATCGCCTAGTTCTAATTGTATTCTTTGCAAGGAAACTCATTCGCTTTATAAATGTCAGAATTTCGCTTCAAAGTCGCCCTCTGAAAGACATGCCTTCTGCAAATCTAACCATTTGTGCTATAATTGCTTGAGTAGTTCTCATGACCTGAGGTCTTGCAATAGTACTCAAGGTTGTAGATATTGTTTTTCAAAATCACATCATAGCTTGTTGCATTTTGATCGGCAAATATCTCAAAATCACCGCCCTTTGGACCGCTTGCCTCCTACTTCGTCTACGTCTCTGCCAAATTTCACCAGTACTAGTACTTTAGGAAATCAAATTCTTACCGCTCAAGGAGTAATAGAATCAAGTCGAATTTTATTAGCTACCGCCCTTATCGATGTTCTTGATAATCGAGGAATTTACCGCTCATATCGTTGCTTACTAGATTCAGGAAGTATGAGCTCGTTTATTTCCAAGCGAGCTGCTACTCGTCTAAATCTTGCCCAAACCGAATTTTCCGTAGATATTAGAGGTTTAGACTCGATGACATCTACCCTTGACACCGCTCGTGTAGGGGTAACGTGCAAACCCCTTAATCAGCCAGAACCTAAAATATATCTAGATGCTATTATCGTTAATCAAATATGTGATAACCTTCCTGATTCTACATTACCTATTCATAATTGGTCTCATCTTTTAGATCTTAAGCTTGCTGATCCCAAATATTTTACTCCAGGTCCTGTCGATCTGTTACTTGGGGCAGATGTCTTTCCAAAACTATTATTAAATGGACATGTTACCGGAACCATATCTGAACCTGATGCCATTCATACAATTTTTGGTTACGTGATTTTGGGAAAAACTTCTTCAATACCTCGTCCTGTTATGTCCACGTTTTTTTGCAAATCTTCTTGTATTCGAGAACTTAATAATACTTTAACCAATTTTTGGGAAGTTGAAAAAATACCCGAAACTACGACCTTTTCTAGTGATGATGACCTTTGTGAAAAATTGTTTTTAGATTCTTATACCTATACTAATGGTCGATATAGCGTGTCACTGCCCTTTAAGAGTGATCCTCCGCCTTTTGCTGGTATTCGCGACCTTGCTTTATCTCGCTTTCATTCTCTGGAACGCCGATTATTAAAGAATGAAAATTTGTATTTAGAATATTCTGCTTTTTTAAAGGAATTTCTTGACCTTGGCCATATGGAATTAATTTCTGGTCAATCGCTTTCCTCAACCAATGCTTATTATATTCCGCACCACTGTGTGGTAAAGCCGCATAGTATTTCAACCAAATTAAGGGTTGTGTTTAACGCTTCTGCTCATTTACCTAATCAGAAATCTCTTAATGATTGTCTATTTGTTGGACCCAAGTTACAACAGGACATATGTGCTATTTTGTTATATTTTCGCCTTAATGCTTTTGCTGTGTGTGCTGATATTAAACAAATGTACCGAATGATTTTAGTCAATTCGCAAGATTGCAATTATCAACGTATTCTTTGGAGATTTTCTCCAACCCAACCAGTTCGGGATTATCGATTAACTCGAGTTACATATGGAATTAGTAGTGCACCATTTTTAGCGTTAAGAATCCTCAAACAATTAGTGAAAGACCAAGGACACAGATTTCCTCTAGCCGCACATGCAATCGAAAATTACTGCTATATTGATGATTTTGTTTTCTCGTGCTCTAGTTTAAAACTAGCCAAACAGCTGGTTTCTGAGTTGGTTTCTCTTATGAAATTAGGAGGCTTTCAACTACATAAATGGTCAAGTAATAACCTTGATTTGTTAAAAATTCTTCCCGCTTCTGATTTAGCTAAACAACCGCTCGATTTTAATTCGCTTTCTGATGAAAGTTCTATAAAAGTTTTAGGTCTTCAGTGGGATCCTTGTGATGATGCATTCTTCTTTCTTGTTAATCCTGTCCAAAATAAACCTTGTACAAAACGCACACTTCTCTCTGAACTTGCTAGAATTTATGACCCGTTAGGCTTTATTTCACCTATCACATTTTATTGCAAGCATTTAATTCAGAAATTATGGCGTTCTGGGTTAGATTGGGATGTAGTTCCAGATGAGTCTATTACTCAACTTTGGGAACAATACCAGTCAGAATTACCTTTGCTTGCCGATTTAAAAATTCCTCGTCAATATTCTACGTTAATTTCATATTCTAATTATTGTCAATTCGAACTTCATGGGTTTTGTGATTCTAGCGAACGAGGCTATAGTTGTGTAATATATTTTCGTATTAAAGACGAAACAGATGCCGTTCAAGTATCATTTATTTGTTCCAAATCTAAAGTCGCACCTACCAAGAAACTTACTATCCCTCGCTTAGAGCTTTGTGGAGCCGTTCTGCTGACTAAATTAATTCTTTATGTTAAAACGAATTTTTGTAACCAAATTAGCTTTATAAAAATTCGCGCGTGGTGCGATTCTCAAATCGTACTGCATTGGATAAAGGGATGTCCCAATCGCTGGAAAACTTATGTCGCCCACAGGGTATCTTTCATTCAAGAAAATCTCTCTCCTGATAATTGGTCGTATGTGAATACTGCTATTAACCCCGCAGATATAGCCTCGCGAGGGGCTCTTCCTTCCCACTTCTTAACCTATAAATATTGGTTAACCGGTCCTGAATTTCTTTACGAAGATGAAAGTTCTTGGCCTACCTTCCCATCTTCTGCTAATGAGGTTACGCTTCCCAAAGAAGAACAACGTAAAATGATATTATTTTCAACATTACTCAATCATAACAATGAGAGTTTTGTAATTTCTATGCTTGAAAATTATTCTTCTTTGACTACTATTCAAAATATTTTAAGTTTCATCTTGCGCTTTATCTACAATTGTCAACACCCGCTTTCTAAACATTGTGGCATATTTTCCACCGACGAATTGTATTCGGCCCTTCTTGTTTTGGTAAAAACTACTCAATATACTCACTTTCAGGAAGAAATTGAGTCCAAACGTTTTTCTAAACCTCTACGTAAGTTGAATGTTTTTTTAGATGATAACAATATTCTTAGAGTGGGAGGTCGACTGCATAATGCATCTATATCTTATTCATCTAAGCACCCCATATTATTACCTAGACAAAGTCTATTAACTACACTCGTCATTCGCCACATTCATGAAAAGTATTTTCATGCTAGCTTTAGAAGTACTCACTTCTTACTAGCTCAACAGTTTTGGGTTCTATCCTCAAAACGAGCCATTAACTCAGTGATTTCGAAATGTTTACGCTGTTGGAAAACATCTCCTACCTCTTATCAACCCCCAATGGGAAATTTGCCGCTGTCTCGAGTGTCTGAGGTAAAACCTTTCGGTCGCTCCGCTGTTGATTTCGCAGGCCCATTTAATATAACTATTAGTCGTCACAGAGGAGTAAAAAGTTGCAAAGCTTACCTCTGCATTTTTGTCTGCTTGGCTACCAAAGCTGTACATTTGGAACTTGCCAGTGATTTATCTACACCAACATTTTTAGCCGCTCTACAAAGATTTATTGCAAGGCGTGGAAAAGTCTCACAGATATACAGTGATTGTGGCACAAATTTTATGGGTGCAAAACGCGAATTGCTTTCTCTTATGGAACAGGCCAGCGCAAGTGAAACTATTCAATGGTTTCCTAGCCCCGCCGGAGCTCCTCACTTTAATGGTCTAGCCGAAGCTGGCGTTAAAAGTGTTAAAACTCACCTTCGCCGCGTCGTAGGTGATCAAATTCTCACATTTGAGGAATTCTATACAGTTCTGACACTTATAGAATCCATATTAAATTCTAGACCACTAGTTGCCATATCTAATGATGTCGACGATATCAACGCCTTAACGCCCGGTCATTTCTTGACCATGGAACCTTTAACCGCATTTCCCGTTCCCAGTTTCGAACACGTCCCCCTAAATCGCCTTTCTAGGTGGCAATTGTTACAGCGCATCCATCAAGATATTTGGCGTCGCTGGCATAAAGAATATTTGCATACCCTACAGCAGCGAGCCAAATGGTTAGACCCTGCTAACACCCCCAAACTTGGTACTTTAGTTTTGGTTAAAACCGATAATTTACCTCCTAATAAATGGTTGTTAGGCCGTGTTACTCAACTGCATTTTGGTAATGATAACATAGCCAGAGTAGCTACGGTAAAAACACAAAATTTTATTTTAAAACGACCATTGGTAAAACTGTGTCCACTACCTAATAATTAATTTTTTTTTTTTTATATGCTACCTGTAGTATTTTATAATTGTTTTTTGGTTTAATTCTATTATTTGAACTTTCCTTTTTTTTTGCTTTAATATTTAGTTTTTATTTTGGGGAATTGTCTAATCAGTTTAAAAATGTATTATTTACATTTTTTCGGGGCAGGAAATGTTCCAGAATGAATTAATTCCTATTTTATTATTTAAATATTCGCGCTTTGTCTCAAATCGCTTACTTAAAACTTTGGCCCACACATGCGCTTCGTCTGACTGTAAGACAAGTGAAACGCCGTTGGACGAAGAGTACTACAGAAATTGCCGCGACGAACGCTTTGTGGTGTGTATGTGCCGTTAAATCCGCTATTATAAATCCTGTATAATAAACGCTGTTATATAAATTGTGTAACCGGGCCCGGTCTTGGCTACTGGACTAATACTACCTCCTACTTCATCCGACGAACCATATGATGCAGCACAGAAGGTAAGCGCGTTTGAGACACGTTTATCTTATTTTTTTTCGACTGTTACAATCAGCCCCTTTTTTACGTAATATTCCAATCATTCTATTACAAACTGCGATATCAAAACTGGCGCCTGAGCAACTCCTATTTGGGAATCACCTTCATAGCGCCACACAGACTCGCTGATTCACTGTAGGTGAACCAGGAGCCTGTCACAAGCGCCAATACTAGACTATCCACTACAAGAAGAAGAATTTATTCTGAATACTGATGCCACTAATGTGGGAATGGTCCTTTCTCGATTTTAGTGCAAGAATGTCTTATTCTCTCACGGAAAATCGTTGAAGAATGACATTTCAGTTGACATTTACTAATAACTACCAATGGGAAGGGTTGTACTAGTTGTCGCACTCGACAATGCATTCGAACTGTCATACTTGTCAAAAGTTTATGCTAGATAGACTCAAGTATGTGTCAAATATTTGAAGCTACACTGAATAAATCAAATGCGATTAGTGCAGAAAACTTACACCTAGTGCAAGAAATAAAAACCACTATAATTAGTCATACGTGTGTCTTTTTCCCACCTGTTTGTTGCAATCGTTGTTTCGCCGTCTTGTGTTGGATTCGATTTATTTATGGTTGAGCGTTGAAATAAATAACAGCTGATATTTTGGATTAAAATTTGTATTTATAATTTTATTTTAATGTACCTATATACTTTAATTTGGACGTATACATTTTTAAAAGCTCAGTTTTTCGGTTTTTCTCACAAATAACAATTAAATAATTAACTCCTTAATTCTGAATAATTCCCGCAATCCACACCTGTCAGTTGTCATATCTAATCAGAAAAACCATACATTGAACTGATGGAATGGTGTTGCATCGATTGCATCAACGTTGGATAAAAAGACAGCGCTGTTAGTTGATGGAAAAAAGACAGGTAGATACCGCACCGATGCCAACGTTGCTGCAACAGTTGGATAAAAAGACATACGTCATTCCAACGACCTGTCAAACTGCCGACAAGTGGGAAATTACATTTAGATATGGCAACCCTGTAAGCCTGTTGTCATTGACAGAGTCAATGATACGTTTAGTTATATAGATTGCTCAAAGCGGGTCTTTGCAAGCGGCCATATTGTCTCGCAGTTGCTCATTAATCAGAAACTTTTTTACAAAAATGTGTTTACAAACCAGTATTTATCCTTTGAATATAGTTAAAAAAAATAATTATCTACATTTTTACTTCAAGGCATAAGCTTATGTTTATTTTGAAAAATATGGATGAACAATCTATTTCATTGACTTTGTTAAATCACCAGGCCTACAGGGTTGCCATAATTTTGCCACATTATAACCTGTCAAAACCCACTGGTACCCATTTTGTTTGGAATGCCTAATTGTGGATTGTATTTGTTGTACTAAGTGTAAGTTTTCTGCACTAATCGTATTTGATTTGATAAATATTACAGTAATAAAAAAAGTTTCAAGCTTGCAAGAGAACGATCCCGTTTTAAAGAAAATGCGACAATGGAAAGATAAAAACCGTCGAACTATTTGGCAAGAAGTACCAAATCTCTTTACAGTAGTTGTTATATTTAGCTCAGAAGAAGATTTATTAAAGAGAATATTAGATAATGATGATGGCTCCGAAAATTTAAGACAGTTGGTCGTTCCAAAGATTAGAGAAGCTGAAGTACTTTGTCATTTACACGATAGTCCATCAGGTGTTAATTAGACCCTGGATTATTTCACGAGGTGCGTGGAAATCTACACCATTTCAAATCAAGAGGGTGCAACTGTTGCAAACGTGTTGCTAAAAGAATTTATCAGTAAATTTGGATTGCCCTTGGAGATCCACAGTAGCCAAGGCAGACATTTTTAAAGTCAGTTTTTCCGAGGAATCTGTGACAGACTAGACATGAAAAAAAAAACAACTACTGCATTGCACCCACAGTCAGGTGGAATGGTAGAGCCAATTAATAAGACAATTGGCAATTACCTGTTAAAAGTGGCGAGATTGTGATAAGAATCTTTCTTTCTTTCTTCGCTGTCAATGAATCTACAGGCCAAACACCAGCACAGGTGCTGTTCGGTCCTGAGATGAGACTACCGTGTTACCTCGAGTTTGGATGCCGACCTGGAGAAGACATAGCCGGTGAAGATTATGTGATCCAGCTACAAAGAAAAATGGACGACATGCATGAGTTAATTCACTTGGATCTTCAAATCGCCAGCGATAGAATGAAGAAACGATACAATGCTCAATATACAAAAAGAAATTTTAAGGAAGGCGACACAGTTTGGCTCAACAACCCAAAAACCCAAAAGGACTATTCTCTAAAGCTTTAAAGGTATTGGAAAGGTCCACACCGCATCAAGAAAAAACTTAATGATATCATTTATCATATAAGTAAGATCTCGAACGGTAAACCGAAGGTAGTGCACCAAAACCGACTGGCGACATTGGAGAAAGATAGAAAACAACCACCAGAATTGGAGGATCATTAGAAACATCGTAGAAGTAATCTTCCAAGATACCGAGGTCCAAATACTGGTCTGCATCCATTCGCCTAGTGTCCAGATTTCTGCGAAAATCGTCCTTTGTTATTTCTATGCGAATGGAAATTGGAAAAATGGGCCCAGTTGTAGATACAACTATTCAGTTTAATTTCCAGGATGAACTATTTCTATGCAAATGGAAATTGTAAAAGATGGTTCAGTTGCAGATATAATCATTCAGTTTTGTTTCCAGAAGGAATTATTCTTTAAAAAGTGAGCAATGTCGTGCGATCGCCTAAATTTGACTTTCTTTGTATGCGGTCCGACGCTTGGAAGAAGATTTCGAGATTCTTTTACACATTGGCTCTTTCTAGACTGTTACAATTTAACATATAAGTGAATTATTTCGCTGTTTGTTTTAAGTTTCAATATAAATAATGTCAAGTAAAGATACATTTTTAAAAATAAATTAGAAATGTTAATCTTAATAGTACTTAGTATTAAATTAATTTATTAGTATGTAGTGCAAATACATTGTTTTAAATAAATAGACTATTTTTAAATTAAACAATCCTTACAGTATTCTGTTCCTCGTTAAAATTAATGTATTTACATGTTGAAATTAAATGATAAATATATTTTATTTAGGTTTACAATACCAAGTGATAGACGAAGAAGGAAGAATGGGCGAAGTGCAGGAACTTCAACTTTTGAACAAAGATCAGCCGGAAAAAATAGAAAATCCCCATGAGAATGACGAACCCGTCCAATTTTTCAAAACTCCCAAATTAGCCGAACTACCAACAACGAACGACTTGCAACACGCCGTCGTTTTGCCATTGATGTCGAACGACAACGAGATGATGACGGACATGAAACCGACACAGGATTTCGAAGTTGCGCATTTCTTCCAAAATCCCAAAATTGAAAATGACACCGATTCCATGACCATTTCCGAAAACATATTGGAGAATTCGAAATTTTCCCCGGATATGTTTTTCACCGAATCCGGTGACAGTAGCGACAAGTGCGATAAGAAAAATATTAGTCGTAAGGGTATAATGCTCACACCTTGAATTTTTTGTAAATATATTTTAAGTTTAACAGTTTAAGGAGAAATGATATTAGATGACTTCAAATTTGGTATCATTAAAAAATATTTTATTAAAAGAAGCATGTTTTTTAAAAATACTTTAGAGTGGTGTAATTTCTAAAGACTACACAATTTCTTGTACAAGATTTGATACAATTTCTTGTACAGTTTAAATTATGTAGTAGAATACAGTAAATTAATTGAAAAATCGAATTTTTTAAACAATTTACAGTATAATATACTACACGATTTAAATTGTACAAGAAATTATATCAAATCTTGTACAAAAACTTGTGTAGTCTTAAGCATTCTTTATAGATCTTCTTCTCTGTACTAGCTTGTTATTGTATTCTATTCTTCCTCAATATTACATGAATATTGTTTCTATTTCAAATATTTCAGATATACATTTCAAGTGTTTTAAATACCTATATATTTCTCCTCCCTTTACTTACATAATTCTGCAATTACTTAGGTAGGGTTAAGTATGTTGTGTCTGTTTTTATCCCGGGTCACCTTAGTCCATTTTGCTTCTCTCTCATTGTCCTTACTGTAAAGTTTATATAACTAGGAATGTAGGTTTATTTATATAATGAATATTGTTATACTTTAATTATTATTGTTTTATGTTGAATAGACGTGTTTCTATCGCTTGCGCATAAGAGTCTGTTAAAGTGTGACATTTGACAAACCGCCGGAACTGTATTAGTGACAAGGGACATTTCAGCGGTAAATTTAAATGTAACATGCCCCCCTTTTGCTTACAAAATTTTTGAACAACTTTATTACTTAACGTATGTAGTCTTTCTGGGGGTCAATTCTCGACTTGTAGGAACCTTTTCCTATAGGAATTTGTGACACTTTCCTACACGTAGACAAATGTCATAAATTTCCGATGTGTAGAAAAATGTCAAAAATTCCTATAGGAAAAAATTCCTACGAGTCGAGAATCGACCCCCAGGTAGTTTAGTATCTTCGTTTCTTTAGATGGTCTCAAATTTGCTTCTGATTTTGTGTTTGTACTTGTATTTGACATTCTTTACCTTGTGCCTATGGAGGGTAGAGAAAAGGAGGACAATCTTATATGGATCTTTATATTAAAAAGTGGCCACCAAAATGTATACAATTAAGATGGCGCTCGTGTAGCCAGGGGACAAAATCCAATGCTATATAGTCATATAGATTGCTCATTCATAATTAAATAAGTCAGAAAGCAGTAAATTGAGACCTCCGTGCCATTTTAATATAAGAATTATTTATTGTTTATATTATTATTTTTCAATAAAATTTGACTATTGTCGTGTATTGTCAAAATTTATCTACGATCACACTTACTCTTCTACGACCAGTCACTTTTCACGGTGTAGTTTTTAGTTTTTTATGGTTGAGCAATATTTATTACTATATACATCATTGGTGTCATTGTGTGATCTGAATTATCGACTGTCGACGTCCCCTGGGCACAGAAGCGCCATCTTAATTGTATACATTTTGAGGGACACTTTTTGTATACAGAGATTGTTCTCCTTTCCTCTACCCTCCATACTTGTGCCGTTCAATTTTATTTCCAATATATTTAGTCTGTTTATGTTTCACTGTTATATGGTCTAAGGCGATTATCAAAATAAATAATCCCAAAACGTACAAAACCGTCGAAAACTCGAGGTTGAAAAAAAATCATGATTCCTATACTTTCCTTATCTGTATACAGATAGGAAATTAAAAAGTATAATTGGAATAATTATATTTTGAAAATTTATAAGTAATTGGGACCCCTATTGTTTTCAATTTGTAAAACGTATTTTATTTTCTTTAAAAATGTACCATGTGTAGTATTTTTAATTTCTGTTGTCGGTATTATTAGTCACACTCTTCATGATTAATTTAGATAGATAAACATTTGACTGAAATAGTTCATTATTTTATATTTACAGATAAATTGTTAGTTTTTGTTATAAAATAGACATTTGTGCAAGTGTTAGTGTATTTTATTCTCATATTTACTTACTATATGGACTACATGTACATATAAGCCGTTTTTCCAACAATTTAGGTAAATATACAGTGCTTTTCAGATAAAAGTATCCACCTTAAGTAACTTTTGAAGGACTGATTATTACAAAAAACAAAAAAATACGTCAATTAATATTCGAAGGGAGAGATATCGTGCCATATTTAAGTTTGCTAAAAAAGTCACCCTTTCACCCCTACTATCATCCCTTCAATTTTTTTAAATGGCTTGCCCCATTTTTTATCCATTTAACTGATTTCAAAAATGTATAAAACATGAGGATTAAAATAATTAGTTTATGATCTACAGGGTTCCATTATTTGAGTGACAAATTTTTACATCTCACCTTACTGACTGCAGCAAAATTGGATTTAGAATACATTATACCTTAATCGTACCGCTAAAAACTTGTTGAAGTTTTTTATGATACATGGTAAAGGTATTGGAGATTTGAAAAATGAATTTAAATTACTTTTATAGTGTATTTTGATACATGTGCACATTGATTTGTTGAGGTTATTTATTTGATTTGAAAATGGTTTACAGTTTACAAGAAAGAATTGAACTTGTAGGTTTATACTACACAAATAACAGTTCTGCACGAGCTGCTGCTAGAATTTTCAACGAAACACACCAAGGAGGTCATGCAACTCATAAGTATGTAATTGATCTTATGCATAAATTTACATCAACCGGGTCAGTTGGCAATAAAAACCATAACCGACTGGAACTCGTAAATAACGAATCAATTGAAGTCGCAGTTTTAGGACAAGTAAGTCTTGAAAATCAACAAGCACAGTCACTGACAACAATAAGCAGAGAAGTAGGTGTTTCATCTTCCACAGTTTATCGAATATTACACAAGCATAAGTACCATCCATACAAAATTAAATTGGTTCAAGAGTTGTATGAAGATGATTTTGATCGTCGTCTTGAATTTTGTGAACTATTGACAATCCACATTTGTTGCACAACCTTTGTTTTTCGGATGAATGCACATTTTCAGTTAATGGTTTAGTTAATAGACATAATTGCAGATATTGGGCTGAGAGTGATCCACATGTTGTGTGTGAATACCACACACAGAATCCTCAAAAGTTAAATGTATGGTGTGGTATCCTAGGTGACCACATAGTCGGACCTTTCTTTTTAGACGGAAACTTAAATGGAGAATCATATCTTGAGTTATTGAGAGAAGTAATTGATCCACGTATTACAACAATAATAGATAATCATAATCTTTCTGAAGATTTGCTTGTCTTTCAACAGGATGGAGCGCCTCCACATTTTGCTTTGCCAGTACGACAATTTTTAAATAAAACTTTCCCCAATCGTTGGATAGGTAGAAGAAGCTCGATGATGAAGTGGCCACCTAGATCACCGGATTTATCACCTCTAGACTTCTTTTTATGGGGTTATTTTAAAACAAAAATGTATGCTTCCCAACCAGAATCTTTAGAAGATTTACGACAAAGAATAGAGTATGAATGCCTACATTTAAATGCACACGTGTTCGGTAATGTCAGGGAGGCTTTTCAATCTAGGTTATACCATTGTATGGAAGTAAATGGTGGACATTTTGAACAATTTTTATAATAAATTTTGAAAATGAAATATTCGTTTTGTCATTGGAAACGCTTGTGACAAAATTATTAAAATAAAAGTTTTGCACAATTCAATTTTATTTTAATTTAAAATTCTGTAGATCGTAAACTAATTACTTTAATCCCCATGTTTTATACATTTTTGAAATCAGTTAAACGAGAGCAATCGAAAAATGGATAAAAAAAATGGGGCAAGCCATTTAAAAAAATTGAAGGGATGATAGTAGGGGTGAAAGGGTGACTTTTTTAGCAAACTTAAATATGGCACGATATCTCCCCCTTCGAATATTAATTGACGTATTTTTTTGTTTTTTGTAATAATCAGTCCTTCAAAAGTTACTTAAGGTGGAATTTTTATCTGAAAAGCACTGTATAAATTTTACATACATTTTGTTACAAACGGGCAAATATTACTATACATACGTCGTTGTTTTGGCTCAAATTTACAATAATATCCAGGAGGCCCTTAATAAGATTTTTCGTGGAATGAAACACTTTATTACTGATAAATTTTAAAATAAGTTGGTTTGTTTCCTTTGATTTTCTGTTATACTTTGATTATTCTGGGAGCTATGTATATTGCAGTTTATGTTGTTCGATGTTAAAGACGTTTTTTTACAAGTTTGTTAGAGTTACGACCAATAGCCATAAAAAAATATGCCATATTATTAATTACGATTCACAGTCAGAAAAGAAGCATTAGTAGTTAACTACATATAATTGAATATATTTTGTTTAACAAAATCAACTATTAGTTTTGATATTTTGTTAAAATATTTTTTATTCTATATTTCTTATAACCGGCATATCTGATGTACAAAATTTTAAATCCCTCTATTTTTTTGCACATATTTTATTTGGACTAGAATTGAAAGGCGTTAAGGCGACATTTTGCAAACGGATATTTCTTTTTAAAGTTTGAAAATATCACTCGTTCTATTTTTGTCCAATTAACTTTTTCTTTCTAGTCATCAATTCTTATGTTTAGTAATCTAAACTTCTGTGATAATTTCTTAAAATTGTTAAAGTCAAAATAATTAAGCTGGGTCACATTATATGGGTGTTTTCTTGCAAGGCGAATTGTGGGTGTGAGTTGAGACGGCATGAAAATTTCTTAAAAGGCATAAGATATCGCACTGTTGGCAGAATCCCCGTCATTCTCCCCATGATATGGATCGAAAAGTTTTAAGAATATCTCGTCTATACAGGGTGTCCTTTAAAATGTGCCCCAAAATTCTCAGGCAGATTCCTTAACCAAAAAATGGAAAAAAAGTTCCTATAGACCTATGTCCTAAAGTGCCCCCTAAGCGAGCAACAGCCTCTCGAAATCATTTTTTTTATTTTGATTTTTTGAATTTTCTTAAAAATGGAAACAAATAAAAGAACCAAATTTTGGCTGTTAAATATGATCAATAATAGTGACCTTTTGACACCTTCAAAAAGAAATTATTTCGTCAGGGGTGTACTTGGGAATTTTTTGAAAATTTTGATTATTCATAACTTTTTTGTGTTTTTGGTAATGACTTATCCATATTTTTTTTTACATTCTACATTGAAAACTACGTCAAAAAGGAATACTTGTTTGATCTCGATTGGAGCAGCCGTTTCCGAGAAAACATCATCCAAAGATATTCGTCCACTTTAGCTTAATTTTCAATTTTCCTAAATTACCTCGGTGAATCTCGTAAATAAAAATAACTTTTTTAGCTCTCTCTAAATAATTGTAGTTCAAATGTCGTGGTGGGACTATTTTTATTTAATAATAAGAAACGGTTTAAAAAAATATTTATTCTAAAAAAACAAATCAAAAAAAATTAAAGCAGATGCTCAATGTGGCGACCATTGGTTTCCACACACAAGCGCAACCGTCGCATCATAGACTGTCTTACACGAAAAAATACTTCAGGATTATTCCTATGAACTTCGCAATGATGAAAAACTCGTTCTTCCAATTCTTCAACTGTTTCAACAGGACTGGAATAAACCAATGATTTTAAATAACCCCAAACAAAAAAATCCATTGGATTTAGATCTGGTGAACGAGGTGGCCAGTTAACAGGACAACCTCTGCCAATTACTCTACCCTCAAATCTTTCGTTAAGGTGCTGTCTAGCTTCAAGGCTGTAATGTGGTGGAGCTCCATCATGCATAAACCACATGTTATGTCTGATTTGAATCGGAATATTATCAAGAAGCTCATGTAAGTTATTTTCCAAAAAAAGCCTGTATGCTGCTCCATTTAACCTATTCGGCAAAACAAATGGTCCAATAAGGTAATTATCAATAACTCCAGCCCAGACGTTTATTGAAAATTTATCCTGGTGGTGACGTTCAACAACCGCGTGAGGGTTATCTTCAGCCCATTCATGCATATTTCGAAAATTTATTATACCATCTCTAGTGAAACCAGCTTCATCGGTAAATAGCACTTTATTAAGAAACATTGCATCTTGATTACATCTTCCAAGAAACCATTCAGAAAAGATAACTCGCGGCTCATAATCAGTAGCTTTAAGTGCCTGAACTTTTTGAATGTGGTAAGGGTACAATTGTTGTTCACGCAAAACTTTCCATACCGTGTTACGTCCGACTCCCACTTCTGAAATTAAATGAGAGAATCTGTGTAGTGAATAGTTAAGAAGTTGGGAAATCAGATTTTTTCTGCATAACGCAACTCTTTTCGATACGAAAAGTCGTGAAATGTAAGAGAAGCAATAACAAGTAAAAAAACTAGTTTTATACGATAAGGTACGGGGTAGCTGAAATAATAAATAAGTAATTACTTACCATTTGCTATTTTTCTGGTACTTGTCGATGGGGTTTCAGCTACCCTATCCAAAATTGCTTCTTCCAAAGCAGGAGTTCTCACATAATTTTGTCTTCCACTGTTACTAGAGTTTTTCTTAAATGTACCAGTTTCCCGAAGTCTATCGTCAATTCTAGAAAACGTCTTAGCGCATGGAAGATGCCTATTTGGAAAGCGCTCCTGATAAAGTCTGCGAGCTTCATTGGCATTTCCAGAAGCGAGTCCAAAACATAAGTGCATGTCCGTCATTTCGCCGAATGTGTAATCATTATTGTAGTTATTGTGAGCCATTTTAAACAAAATAATAACAATACAACGAATCGCACCAGAACTCTTTTAGAAATAATGTTTAACTGAAGAAACATTTTTATCAGTGAGCGAAAAAAATTATCCATGAAACACAAAAACGCCAAAAAAATACATATTTTTACTTTTTTATTCTAAACAGCTAAATACAAACCTTATGGTCTTCATAATAAATAAATGGGAACTAAATTTTTAAATTTTATTTAGAGAGCTAAAAATAGTATACAGGGTGATTGATTAGTGTGAGGAAGCTCTGTAGATCTGTTATAATAAAAGTAGGCAGCTTTAAGCTTCACATTTTAAAATTAGTTACGATGTGACAGGGTGTTTCATAAGGCCGTGCCAAATCAAAGTTATGTTTTTTAAATGGAACACCCTGTATATTTTTATATTTTTAGAATCTGCTCGATAATCTGATTTCAATGATATATCACACTTGTTATCTAATATGAATAGTAAAGGATCTACAGCTACTCAAAAATCACATTTTTTCAAATTCAGGTGGCTGTTGTAGCCAAACAGTTGGAAATCGAGGAAAACGACTTACAGTCCCTATCCTAACTTTTTAATGTCTATTCAGTGACATAAAATACATATTATTTGATACAGGGTGATCAAAAATCCAAAATCACATCCGATTTTTGATCACCCTGTATCAACTAATATTTTTTGCCACTGAATAGACCTTCAAAAGTAAGGATAGGGACATGTAAGCCGTGTTCCTCGATTTCCAACTTTTTGGCTACAACAGCCAAAATTGAAAATTAACCTAAACTGCACGAATATCTTTGGATGATGTTTTCTCGGAAACGGCTGCTCCAATCGAGATCAAACAAGTATTCCTTTTTGACGTAGTTTTCAATGTAGAATGTAAAAAAAAAATATGGATAAGTCATTACCAAAAACACAAAAAAGTTATGAATAATCAAAATTTTCAAAAAATTCCCAAGTACACCCCTGACGAAATAATTTCTTTTTGAAGGTGTCAAAAGGTCACTATTATTGATCATATTTAACAGCCAAAATTTGGTTCTTTTATTTGTTTCCATTTTTAAGAAAATTCAAAAAATCAAAACAAAAAAAATGATTTCGAGAGGCTGTTGCTCGCTTAGGGGGCACTTTAGGACATAGGTCTATAGGAACTTTTTTTCCATTTTTTGGTTAAGGAATCTGCCTGAGAATTTTGGGACACATTTTAAAGGACACCCTGTATAAGTACTTTTTGCAATAAAATATAGTAGCATTAAAATCATAATGGTATTTTTGGTCTGGCTTGCATAGCAGCCGCAAAAAAGATTCACAGTCTGAATGCCACTTTTGTCATTTCCTTGTAAAAATTAATACACTGCCGTGGATATTTCCAAGGAACATTTCTTGCTTTCAGCTTCATGCCAGACAAAACAGTTACAGTCTTTAGTGCCCAAATTGTAAAGTTGTAGTTACGTAGTCTATTCTTATAGGATACCTTTCAATCATTAGATATGGGTAAATCGATATCTTAGCGCCAGTTCATACTATTAAATTTAAAAAGCCTAACCCACCTTGGTTAACCGATAATGTTAAATTGATGATTAAGCTTAGAGATAAGGCATTTAACAAATATAAATCTACTAGAAACCCAAATCACTGGGATTATTATAAAAACTTGAAAAATGTTACAACTTCTGCTATAAGAAATGAGAAAAAGGCCTATCTAGAATACTATATAAATAAATCCAAAGGTAATGGTAAAATTTTTTGGAAAAAAATTAAAGAATTTAATATACAGTGAAACCTGTGTAAAACGGAATCGCACGGTCGTGCACCGATTTTCCGGCATATACAGGATTCCGCGTTACACAGGGTAGATAAAAAATTGCACATAGTAGATTTAAAAAAGTGATGATTTTATTAAAAAAAATCTAATATACGTACATTTAATATATAGTTGTTATTATTACTATGTACCTACATATTTTTATTTATTATTAGAAACAATATAAATTATTATTTATTCCACATTTCTATCAATGTAAGTTGTTTTTTATTCTTTTGTAATACGTAAGATGATTCCATGAATGTCCTTAATTCTAAAATCTTCTTTCTCATCGGTTCGCTCTCTATTCTTTGGGAAAAATCCTCTAACGCTGCAACACTCCTCAAAGCTTCAGAAAAATTTTTTATCCGATCGGATTCTTCAACTTCTGTTCCTGTAGATAAAAATAATAATTTAAGAACAGATCGTTTTGAAAAGCTAATGGTAAAATAATTTTTTCTATCTGTTATTTTTGTGATGGTAACTGAAATCTTCCTATCTTATTTTTATTATGTATTTTAACTTTATTTCTACTTGGCCAAATGCCCAATTAAGATGGAAAGAATAAATAAAAAGTTGTTTATTTTTTTAGAGAATTAGAAAAATCGCTTACCAATTCCAATCCCATCATTATCGTCTGCCACAGTAGTTTCCACGGCAGTTTTTTCTAATACCAGTTCTTCTATGGACTGAAATCCAGCATTTGTTGTAACGGCTTCATCTAATGTGATGTAATCATGAACATTACAACCGGGATTAATTTCAGTAATTAACTCTTCGACTTCTTTTGTACTTTCGTCAATTTCGTCAACATTTTCGATTAGGTCAACGTCTCCATCTTGCTTGATTCCACATGCCGCAAAACATTTTTTAACACAATCAGGTTTAATATTTTTTACTGAATAATCAATCCATCTGATAGCATCCAAAACTGATATTTTTTTAGCCAAATCTCCTGCTGATTGAGAGAATCTCATATTCGCAATAATTGACCGCAGCACTTGTTTTCTGTAATGCATTTTGAAGTTTTGTATAACTCCATGATCGAGAGGCTGTGTTTGACTTGTGGTGTTTGGTGGTAGAAAACACAATTTTATATTGGATAGTATTATTTTGGGGTGACACGTTGCATTATCCAAAAATAGAAGGATGTGTCGATTTTCAAATTTCATTTTTTGATTTAAAATTTTTAGCCACTGTTCCATAAGAACTGATGTCATCCATGCTTTTTTATTTGCTCGCCAATAAACTGGTAGCTGAGGCACATTGGTATTGTTAAAACATCGCGGTCTGAGGGATTTTCCAATAACTAGAGGTTTTTCTATTTTTCCGTCAGCAAAGGCGCAAAACAAAACGGTTAACCTTTCTTTAGATTGTTTGCCTCCTTGACATTTTTCACCTTTAAAGCACATTGTCTTGTCCGGCAGCGCTCTATAAAAAAGGCCAGTTTCGTCACAATTAGCAATGTCTTTTAGGGTATATCCTTTAATTAAATCTGTAATGTGCGATGTCTATTCAGTCACAGATTCCATGTCGACGTCCTTAGCTTGACCGCAGATCTGATTAAATCTTATGTTATGTCGTGTTCGAAAACTTTCCAGCCATCCATTCGAAGCTTTAAAATCTACTTTTCCACAATGGTTTGCAATTTCTCTTGCTTTTTCTTGAATAATTGTTCCAGATACAGGAATATTGCGAGACCTTGCATCCATAAACCATTCCAAAACTGTTGAATTTACGTCGTCGTGATGTGATTCCTTTGGCTTTCTCTTAATATCGCCATTACCACCACGCATCCACTCTTCTTTAATTTTTTCCTTGTTTTTCAAAATTTCATACACTTGGTTTTTCCGCACTTAAATTGAATAACCAATTGCTTTGGAGTAAGTTTTTTTTTGGTCACTACATTTAATTAAGTCCATTTTAGATTTTAGCGATAATGTATTCGTTTTTCGGTTTGCCATTTTGAAATGTTTGCACTTTCACGGATAAACTCAAACTTTTGTACCTAAATTTCTGTGATAATGGTTCTAAGTATTGATAATAGTTCGCCCTTATTATGGGGCTTTCCGAAATCATAAACTAATTATGTAAACATCTATAAATTCTTTTATACCTGCAAAGCAATAACATAAGTAGGTTCCGGCTTAACAGATTAGGGAAATTCCGTGTTCGCGTTAGACAGGGTTCCGGCTTATAAGCAATTTTTACATTACAATATGTAGGTAATCGCCAAAATTTCCGTCATACACAGGATTCCGTGTTACACAGGTTCCAGCTTACTCAGGTTTCACTGTATCTGCGAAATATCCCATGAATTCGATTCCTATTAACCTTAATAAGCCAGATGAAATTAATAATCATTTTTTGGGTCCGTCGGCACGTAATAAAGAACCAAACACTGATCTAATTGAATTCTATAGTAATAACCTAAAGGATAATTTATGTTCTATATTTTCATTCAGTGTTGTCAGTACTCCAGTCGTATATAAGTATTTGGTCGAAATAAAGCCTGTAGCTTCGGGAGCGGATCAGTTAAATATTCACATGCTACTTCTTTGCTGTCCTGAAATTTTACCTATAATTACACATCATAAATGTTTGCCTCACCGATTGCATCTTTCCGGAATCTTGGAAGCTATCAAAAGTCTTTCCCTTGCCCAAGAAAAAGAACGTTACTAGTGTGAACGATTTGCGTCCCATCTCTATCCTACCAGTGTTATCCAAAGTGATTGAAAAAATCATGAAATTTCAATTAAATATTCATTTAAAAAATAATCAAATACTTCCACTGCGACAGTCAGGTTTTCGTTCTGGCTATAGTTGTGCTACAGCTTTACTGGATGTCACTGATGATCTCTTCAGGGATATTGATGTGAAAAAAAACGGCAGCACTTATGCTAGATTATTCCAAAGTATTTGATACTATTAATCATAAAATTTTACTCTCAATATTACATTTTATTGGTTGCTCTAATGATGTTATCAGACTTTTTAATAGCTACCTGTATAACAGGAAACAATTTGTGGTTACTGATGCAGGCTCATCAAATACTAAGCCGATTTCCTGTGGAGTTTCTCAGGGATCAATACTTGGGCCATTATTATTTTCACTATATACCTCCAACTTTGAGAATAGCATTAGGAATGGTAAGCCATTTTTTTATGCTGACGATACTCAAATTAAATTTTCTTTCAATCATACTGATTCCTTAGAAGCTAATAATCATATTAATGAAGATCTTGACAGACTAGTTAAACTTTCAAATATTGATCAACTTAATATTAATTCAGCTAAGAGTGTAGTAATGTTATTTGGTAAATACCGACATCAACTACAAAATAAAATGCAGATTCTAGTTGATGGGAATATTTTATCATTTTCCTCATCTGCTCGCAATTTAGGTTCAGTAATTGATAATGACTTGAGGTTTAAACTTCACGCTAACAAGTGCATCCAAACAGCTTACATGAATTTAAAAATGCTTTACCCACATCGACATATTCTTCCAACTACAACAAAATTGTTATTAACAGATTCCCTGGTTCTGAGTAATTTTAACTTTTGTGATTCAGTTTATGGGCCCTGTTTAGATAACGCAGACATAATTAGAATTCAGAGAGTATAGAAATCTTGTTTAAGATTTTCTTATGGAATACGGAAATTTGATAGAGTCTCTCATAAACTCAAGGATTCAAACTGGCTAGATATGCAATCCAGACGAAACTTACACTCGGCTAATTTGTTTCATTCTGTTATTTTACATAAATCCCCTCCATATCTTTTTAATAAAATAAGGTATCGTTCTGATGTTCATAACCTCAATTTACGTTTTTGTGGTCGTATCTCACCTCCAATACATAATACTGCTATTTTTAGACGGTCTTTCACTTATAATATTTATGCAATGTACAAGGTTATCCCACAACATTTTAAAGAAATGTCTGTAAATAAATTAAAAATTTTTTACAAAAAGTTTCTTCTTGACACAGCAGAGTGATTGCTACTTTTTAGAATGTTTATACTTTTTTTTTCTCACTATCATTTGTGTTTATATTTATATTGTTTTTTGTACGATGTCCTGTGGCGTTGGTAATACTCAGGGCTGGTGCTTTGATCAGTATCCACTGTTCACCAGTCCTTTTTGCAGCCTTCTTTGGCACTTTTTTCTGAATATTTTTATATGTATAAAAAACTGGAAGTTGCAAATAAAGTTTATTATTATTATTAAATTAGAACTGTCGTCAATGCTGTTGTTGTCCAGGTTGGTATCTCGAATCATTCAAAATTTGAAAACAAAGATTCATTTTAACTCTGTCAATTTGTGGACAGATTCACACATTGCTCTGTCTTGGGTAAAGGGACATCCTTCTCGATGGTCAGTTTTCGTCAGCAACCGTGTATCCCAAATCCAAGAACTTACCAAAGATTTTCATTGGAGGCATGTAAGATCCGAAAAAAATCCTGCAAATTTGCTGTCTCGAGGATATTTTCAAAAAGACAATTGGTTGCAATTTCAGAATCTCAAAAAGATACTCTGTTCCCCTCTAACAAGACTAATTAAAAAGTTGGAGCTTATTTCTTAAAAAGTATCCAACATAGAGAGACGCAGACACCAGCAAGACATTTTAAATCGTTTACTGTAACGTAGTGCCGAATTTCATGAAGATCGGAGTAGAAATAACATTTTTCCATACTTGGTTTCCGTTTCAAACTACTAAAAGTTGCGATTTCGTTGACAACATTTTTGTATCAGGATAGCAGAAGAGCGAGGAGATATTTAAGTTCCTCAATCAAATTACTATAAAATTCAGGGTAACGCAAAATTAAGTTTCTTCATCAAATTGTCATTGCCATTCAGGGTTACGCAAAATCGACGGATATATAAACTTGAATATCTCCTGAACGGCTTAGGATCGAGACGCACTACAAAGAGCACTCTATTATATTCGTTTAGCTCTACGTTTTGAGCATGTTTAGAGAATGATTCGATTATTAATAACTGAGGAAAATTAAAAAAAATAAAACCCTTGTCAATAAGAAGCAACTGAATCCACTCCTGAATTTGCATTGTTCTCTTTGATATGTAGCCAAATTTTCATTGCAATCGGAGACAAAAATGTTTTTCTCAAAAAATTTGGAAGGCTATACCCTTTCCTTTTTTTTGGGAAGATAAAAGTTTAAAATAATTTACGTATGTATAGAATGGAACATCAGGATCTCAAAAAGATACTCTGTTCCCCTCTAACAAGACTAATTAAAAAGTTGGAGCCTATTTTTTAAAAAGTTTCCAACATAGAGAGACGCAGACACCAGCAAGACATTTTAAATCGTTTATTGTAACGTAGTGCCGAATTTCATGAAGATCGGAGCAGAAATAACATTTTTCCATGCTTACTCGGTTTCCGTTTCAAACTACTAAAGTTGCGATTTCGTTGACAAAATTTTGGTATCAGGATAGCAGAAGAGCGAGGAAATTTTTAAGTTCCTCAATCAAATTACTATAAAATTCAGGGTAACGCAAAATTAAGTTTCTTCATCAAATTGTCATTGCCATTCAGGGTAACGCAAAATCGACGGATATATAAACTTGAATATCTCCTGAACGGTTTAGGATCGAGACGCACTACAAAGAGCACTCTATTATATTCGTTCGGCTCTACGTTTTGAGCATGTTTAGAGAATGATTCGATTATTAATAACTAAGGAAAATTAAAAAAAAATAAAACCCTTGTCAATAAGAAGCAACTGAATCCACTCCTTAATTTGCATTGTTCTCTTTGATATGTAGCCAAATTTTCATTGCAATCGGAGACAAAAAATGTTTTTCTCAAAAAATTTGGAAGGCTATACCCTTTCCTTTTTTTTTGGGAAGATAAAAGTTTAAAAAAATTTACGTATGTATAGAATGAAACGTCAGGATCTCAAAAAGATACTCTGTTCCCCTCTAACAAGACTAATTAAAAAGTTGGAGCCTATTTTTTAAAAAGTTTCCAACATAGAGAGACGCAGACACCAGCAAGACATTTTAAATCGTTTATTGTAACGTAGTGCCGAATTTCATGAAGATCGGAGCAGAAATAACATTTTTCCATACTTACTCGGTTTCCGTTTCAAACTACTAAAGTTGCGATTTCGTTGACAAAATTTTGGTATCAGGATAGCAGAAGAGCGAGGAGATTTTTAAGTTCCTCAATCAAATTACTATAAAATTCAGGGTAACGCAAAATTAAGTTTCTTCATCAAATTGTCATTGCCATTCAGGGTAACGCAAAATCGACGGATATATAAACTTGAATATCTCCTGAACGGTTTAGGATCGAGACGCACTACAAAGAGCACTCTATTATATTCGTTCGGCTCTACGTTTTGAGCATGTTTAGAGAATGATTCGATTATTAATAACTAAGGAAAATTAAAAAAAAATAAAACCCTTGTCAATAAGAAGCAACTGAATCCACTCCTTAATTTGCATTGTTCTCTTTGATATTTAGCCAAATTTTCATTGCAATCGGAGACAAAAAAAATTTTTCTCAAAAAATTTGGAAGGCTATACCCTTTCCTTTTTTTTTGGGAAGATAAAAGTTTAAAAAAATTTACGTATGTATAGAATGGAACATCAGGATCTCAAAAAGATACTCTGTTCCCCTCTAACAAGACTAATTAAAAAGTTGGAGCCTATTTCTTAAAAAGTTTCCAACATAGAGAGACGCAGACACCAGCAAGACATTTTAAATCGTTTACTGTAACGTAGTGCCGAATTTCATGAAGATCGGAGCAGAAATAACATTTTTCCATACTTACTCGGTTTCCGTTTCAAACTACTAAAAGTTGCGATTTCGTTGACAACATTTTTGTATCAGGATAGCAGAAGAGCGAGGAGATATTTGAGTTCCTCAATCAAATTACTATAAAATTCAGGGTAACGCAAAATTAAGTTTTTTCATCAAATTGTCATTGCCATTCAGGGTAACGCAAAATCGACGGATATATAAACTTGAATATCTCCTGAACGGCTTAGTATAGAGACGCACTACAAAGAGCACTCTATTATATTCGTTCGGCTCTACGTTTTGAGCATGTTTAGAGAATGATTCGATTATTAATAACTAAGGAAAATTAAAAAAAAATAAAACCCTTGTCAATAAGAAGCAACTGAATCCACTCCTTAATTTGCATTGTTCTCTTTGATATGTAGCCAAATTTTCATTGGAATCGGAGACAAAAAATGTTTTTCTCAAAAAATTTGGAAGGCTATACCCTTTCCTTTTTTTTGGGAAGATAAAAGTTTAAAAAAATTTACGTATGTATAGAATGGAACATCAGGATCTCAAAAAGATACTCTGTTCCCCTCTAACAAGACTAATTAAAAAGTTGGAGCCTATTTCTTAAAAAGTTTCCAACATAGAGAGACGCAGACACCAGCAAGACATTTTAAATCGTTTACTGTAACGTAGTGCCGAATTTCATGAAGATCGGAGCAGAAATAACATTTTTCCATACTTACTCGGTTTCCGTTTCAAACTACTAAAAGTTGCGATTTCGTTGACAAAATTTTGGTATCAGGATAGCAGAAGAGCAAGGAGATATTTAAGTTCCTTAATCAAATTACTATAAAATTCAGGGTAACGCAAAATTAAGTTTCTTCATCAAATTGTCATTGCCATTCAGGGTAACGCAAAATCGACGGATATATAAACTTGAATATCTCCTGAACGGCTTAGGATCGAGACGCACTACAAAGAGCACTCTATTATATTCGTTCGGCTCTACGTTTTGAGCATGTTTAGAGAATGATTCGATTATTAATAACTAAGGAAAATTAAAAAAAAATAAAACCCTTGTCAATAAGAAGCAACTGAATCCACTCCTTAATTTGCATTGTTCTCTTTGATATGTAGCCAAATTTTCATTGCAATCGGAGACAAAAAATGTTTTTCTCAAAAAATTTGGAAGGCTATACCCTTTCCTTTTTTTTTGGGAAGATAAAAGTTTAAAAAAATTTACGTATGTATAGAATGAAACGTCAGGATCTCAAAAAGATACTCTGTTCCCCTCTAACAAGACTAATTAAAAAGTTGGAGCCTATTTTTTAAAAAGTTTCCAACATAGAGAGACGCAGACACCAGCAAGACATTTTAAATCGTTTATTGTAACGTAGTGCCGAATTTCATGAAGATCGGAGCAGAAATAACATTTTTCCATACTTACTCGGTTTCCGTTTCAAACTACTAAAGTTGCGATTTCGTTGACAAAATTTTGGTATCAGGATAGCAGAAGAGCGAGGAGATTTTTAAGTTCCTCAATCAAATTACTATAAAATTCAGGGTAACGCAAAATTAAGTTTCTTCATCAAATTGTCATTGCCATTCAGGGTAACGCAAAATCGACGGATATATAAACTTGAATATCTCCTGAACGGCTTAGGATAGAGACGCACTACAAAGAGCACTCTATTATATTCGTTCGGCTCTACGTTTTGAGCATGTTTAGAGAATGATTCGATTATTAATAACTAAGGAAAATTAAAAAAAAATAAAACCCTTGTCAATAAGAAGCAACTGAATCCACTCCTTAATTTGCATTGTTCTCTTTGATATGTAGCCAAATTTTCATTGGAATCGGAGACAAAAAAAATTTTTCTCAAAAAATTTGGAAGGCTATACCCTTTCCTTTTTTTTTGGGAAGATAAAAGTTTAAAAAAATTTACGTATGTATAGAATGGAACATCAGGATCTCAAAAAGATACTCTGTTCCCCTCTAACAAGACTAATTAAAAAGTTGGAGCCTATTTCTTAAAAAGTTTCCAACATAGAGAGACGCAGACACCAGCAAGACATTTTAAATCGTTTACTGTAACGTAGTGCCGAATTTCATGAAGATCGGAGCAGAAATAACATTTTTCCATACTTACTCGTTTTCCGTTTCAAACTACTAAAAGTTGCGATTTCGTTGACAAAATTTTGGTATCAGGATAGCAGAAGAGCAAGGAGATATTTAAGTTCCTCAATCAAATTACTATAAAATTCAGGGTAACGCAAAATTAAGTTTCTTCATCAAATCGTCATTGCCATTCAGGGTAACGCAAAGTCGACGGATATATAAACTTGAATATCTTCTGAACGGCTTAGGATCGAGACGCACTACAAAGAGCACTCTATTATATTCGTTCGGCTCTACGTTTTGAGCATGTTTAGAGAATGATTCGATTATTAATAACTGAGGAAAATTAAAAAAAAATAATAAAACCCTTGTCAATAAGAAGCAACTGAATCCACTCCTTAATTTGCATTGTTCTCTTTGATATGTAGCCAAATTTTCATTGGAATCGGAGACAAAAAATGTTTTTCTCAAAAAATTTGGAAGGCTATACCCTTTCCTTTTTTTTGGGAAGATAAAAGTTTAAAAAAATTTACGTATGTATAGAATGGAACATCAGGATCTCAAAAAGATACTCTGTTCCCCTCTAACAAGACTAATTAAAAAGTTGGAGCCTATTTCTTAAAAAGTTTCCAACATAGAGAGACGCAGACACCAGCAAGACATTTTAAATCGTTTACTGTAACGTAGTGCCGAATTTCATGAAGATCGGAGCAGAAATAACATTTTTCCATACTTACTCGTTTTCCGTTTCAAACTACTAAAAGTTGCGATTTCGTTGACAAAATTTTGGTATCAGGATAGCAGAAGAGCAAGGAGATATTTAAGTTCCTCAATCAAATTACTATAAAATTCAGGGTAACGCAAAATTAAGTTTCTTCATCAAATTGTCATTGCCATTCAGGGTAACGCAAAATCGACGGATATATAAACTTGAATATCTCCTGAACGGCTTAGGATCGAGACGCACTACAAAGAGCACTCTATTATATTCGTTCGGCTCTACGTTTTGAGCATGTTTAGAGAATGATTCGATTATTAATAACTAAGGAAAATTAAAAAAAAATAAAACCCTTGTCAATAAGAAGCAACTGAATCCACTCCTTAATTTGCATTGTTCTCTTTGATATGTAGCCAAATTTTCATTGCAATCGGAGACAAAAAAAATTTTTCTCAAAAAATTTGGAAGGCTATACCCTTTCCTTTTTTTTTGGGAAGATAAAAGTTTAAAAAAATTTACGTATGTATAGAATGGAACATCAGGATCTCAAAAAGATACTCTGTTCCCCTCTAACAAGACTAATTAAAAAGTTGGAGCCTATTTCTTAAAAAGTTTCCAACATAGAGAGACGCAGACACCAGCAAGACATTTTAAATCGTTTACTGTAACGTAGTGCCGAATTTCATGAAGATCGGAGCAGAAATAACATTTTTCCATACTTACTCGTTTTCCGTTTCAAACTACTAAAAGTTGCGATTTCGTTGACAAAATTTTGGTATCAGGATAGCAGAAGAGCAAGGAGATATTTAAGTTCCTCAATCAAATTACTATAAAATTCAGGGTAACGCAAAATTAAGTTTCTTCATCAAATTGTCATTGCCATTCAGGGTAACGCAAAATCGACGGATATATAAACTTGAATATCTCCTGAACGGCTTAGGATCGAGACGCACTACAAAGAGCACTCTATTATATTCGTTCGGCTCTACGTTTTGAGCATGTTTAGAGAATGATTCGATTATTAATAACTAAGGAAAATTAAAAAAAAATAAAACCCTTGTCAATAAGAAGCAACTGAATCCACTCCTTAATTTGCATTGTTCTCTTTGATATGTAGCCAAATTTTCATTGCAATCGGAGACAAAAAAAAATTTTCTCAAAAAATTTGGAAGGCTATACCCTTTCCTTTTTTTTTGGGAAGATAAAAGTTTAAAAAAATTTACGTATGTATAGAATGGAACATCAGGATCTCAAAAAGATACTCTGTTTCCCTCTAACAAGACTAATTAAAAAGTTGGAGCCTACTTTTTAAAAAGTTTCCAACATAGAGAGACGCAGACACCAGCAAGACATTTTAAATCGTTTATTGTAACGTAGTGCCGAATTTCATGAAGATCGGAGCAGAAATAACATTTTTCCATACTTACTCGTTTTCCGTTTCAAACTACTAAAAGTTGCGATTTCGTTGACAAAATTTTGGTATCAGGATAGCAGAAGAGCGAGGAGATATTTAAGTTCATCAATCAAATTACTATAAAATTCAGTGTAACGCAAAATTAAGTTTCTTCATCAAATCGTCATTGCCATTCAGGGTAACGCAAAATCGACGGATATATAAACTTGAATATCTTCTGAACGGCTTAGGATCGAGACGCACTACAAAGAGCACTCTATTATATTCGTTCGGCTCTACGTTTTGAGCATGTTTAGAGAATGATTCGATTATTAATAACTGAGGAAAATTAAAAAAAAAATAAAACCCTTGTCAATAAGAAGCAACTGAATCCACTCCTTAATTTGCATTGTTCTCTTTGATATGTAGCCAAATTTTCATTGGAATCGGAGACAAAAAATGTTTTTCTCAAAAAATTTGGAAGGCTATACCCTTTCCTTTTTTTTGGGAAGATAAAAGTTTAAAAAAATTTACGTATGTATAGAATGGAACATCAGGATCTCAAAAAGATACTCTGTTCCCCTCTAACAAGACTAATTAAAAAGTTGGAGCCTATTTCTTAAAAAGTTTCCAACATAGAGAGACGCAGACACCAGCAAGACATTTTAAATCGTTTACTGTAACGTAGTGCCGAATTTCATGAAGATCGGAGCAGAAATAACATTTTTCCATACTTACTCGGTTTCCGTTTCAAACTACTAAAAGTTGCGATTTCGTTGACAACATTTTTGTATCAGGATAGCAGAAGAGCGAGGAGATATTTAAGTTCCTCAATCAAATTACTATAAAATTCAGGGTAACGCAAAATTAAGTTTCTTCATCAAATTATCATTGCCATTCTGGGTAACGCAAAATCGACGGATTTATAAACTTGAATATCTCCTAAACGGCTTAGGATAGAGACAAATGACAAAAAGCACTTTATTCTATCTGTTTGGCTCTACGTTTAGAGCATGTTTAGAGAATGATTCGATTATTAATAACTAAGGAAAATAAAAAAAAAATAAAACCCTTGTCAATAAGAAGCAACGGAATCCACTCCTTAATTTGCATTGTTCTCTTTGATATGTAGCCAAAAAAAATTTGTCTTAAAAAATTTGGAAGGGTATACCCTTTCGATTTTTTAGATATTAAAAATGCGGTTCCATAATCAAATAATCGTAAAATTTAGGGTAACGCAATTCGACGTATTTTTGAATGTGAATAACTGCTAAACGGCTCAAGATAGAAACCAGCTGCATTGAGCATTATAAACTATCCGTTCTGCTCTACCCTTTTTGTGAATTTATGGAATAATTCGTTCATTATTAATTAGGGAAGAAGGAAAAATAATTTAAACTTTTATAGATAGAGAGCAACTGAGTTCACCCCTTAATTTCTCGTGCTTTCTTTTATATGTACACTAATTTTCATCAACATCGGAGACAAAAAAGAAGAGGGGACTTTACCAAGGAGTCTTCACTGGGCGCCGCTTCAGCCTCTTTTTCGTCCTTTGGCCTTATAGTCAATGAAGTGAACGCATAGCTTATCCTTATTAATTTGGTCTTTAGGGTTCCCATGTCTTCGTGTAATGCCGGCCTTAGTTATTAAGTTTAAAATAGGCTTAAGTATAATTTTAATATTTGTAAATATAAATCATAATATTGTAACTAATTATTGTTAACGAAGAACTATGCAATTAAGTAGGTTGCCTGTATTGACACCTATGCAATATGAGGTAATTTGTTTAATTAGATGGTTTTTCCAATATAGACTGCAAGGTTCAATGAAAGAAGGAATGCAGTAATTCTTTGTAATGTAACCCATATTCAATTTAAAAATAAATGATGATATATAAATTCGATTCGACTTTGGTTTCATAAAATAAATAGGAGATAGTCTCCTGTCCTAACATTACATTCGTCTCCGATGCCGAAGATGAAGAGATGGCTCTTGTGGTCTTTTTTAATTTCATAGTGAAAGGTGCACCATTTCGTCACAGACAAGTTTGGTTTTGCCTCTCAAGTCGCCTGAGCACAACCTCTTTCTCGTCAAGGTCACCTTGCGCTTCCCCTAGGATCCAGAGAGAGGCTTTGGTGAGCTTGGGGAGCTCGTCCATCCTTACAACTGCGAGTGTTGCTTCTTTCCATGTTTTTAAGGTTGGTACCTTGGTTTTTAGCCATGCCAACGTCAGGTCATCGCCGCACGTTGCTTTGATATTTTCACAAAAAGTGCGGCCAAGACCTGAAAGTGGGTGGCTTGATTTTGCTACAAAAGGCGGACAAAATTGTCTTTTTGACAAGGATTATTTCTCTTTCGGTATTTATCTTACCTTGTTTATTTTAGCTATTCAGGTGGGTAAGCATTAGAAATTAAAAAAAAAAATTACATGCATTTTAAATGGTAAAACTTTAAATTTAAATAGTAAGTACTTAAAACTGATATTAAGAGCTCAAACTACTATATGTAGATTAATATTTTGCTTCAACACAGAAAAAAAAATTGTGGAAATGAATCACCCTAATCTACATAATATTTAAAAAACGTTCAAAAAAGGTTTTCCTGGAAACATTTTAAAATCATATATATCGAGAGTGAAAATAAGACAACATTTTTACTGTACAAAATTTATTGGAGTTTAGAAATTATGTTTGAATGTTTTAGGTACATAGGCTTTTTAATATTCACTTGGTAGGAATTATACATATTAATTCATATTTTATTCAAATGATTGTTTTCCATAATCGGATTATGCAGCTAAAATTTAGTAATAAAAAACTGGAGTGTTATTGTTAATAAACGAACACTTTATTATAATTTTCTGTGATTTTTTATAGTGGACAAATTTTCTAACATTTTAAAGAAATAAGAAAGTCATACTTGGAGCGGTTTTGTCTTTATTAAGACTCATCAACAAGCATTACACGATTTCGCCTTGTCTTTAACTAGTCTAATATTTCCTGATGAGTCTTAATAAGGACGAAATCGGTCCAATTATGACTCTCTTTTTAGGAAGCAAAATCAAAGCTAAAGCGTTGAAATGATTATCTATTTCTGATCTTTTCCTACTAATATAATGTGTCGCCTGATGCGGTATTAGCACAGAAAGTAGTTGTTTTCAGTTAGGGAAAGGGTCGTTTTGTAGTCAACTTTGCTGTTTTAATTTAAATTTGTCACATTTGAGAAATTGGAATTTTCCTCCTCTATAAAATTTTATTCATAACACCAAACAGGATCTACCTAGTTTTTGACTCATCCTATATGAAAGGTAGTAGTGTATAAATCTGATTAATTCAATCGAGGAAGGTTATTTTACTTTCATATAAATTAGAAGAATATCATTGTAATATAATTAAATTTCTGTAATTTGTGACTTACCCTGTAACCAAAAAGAGGTATATCGTAGGTTATACTGAAAATATTTTATTTATTAGTAATGCATTATCCTTGGAAAAGTACTTTAAGAACCATGGCTGCCAGTGGGAAGGGCTCATACATCTAAGGGGGTTGCGACGTAGCTTTCCATCTCTGACGCAATTTTTATTCGAACTAGTAGTCGCAAAGTTTGCCAACTTATGAAAAACGTATAAAAATATACTATTCATTATGATTATAGGCGTCCGCAGGAAAAAAGTCGGGAGGACAATAAAACAAATCAGTTTGTCAACTAAATTGTATATTATGTATACAAAAGTAATAATAGTGAATAATTAACAGATTGAGAAGCCCTCTTGCTTTCTTGTCCCTTGTCCTCTTGCCCCGGATTTATATTTATTACATCGTATGTCGCAACCCCTTAGAATCCTTAGATATACCAACCCTGTACACGATACCACAGAATAGAGGACATTACAGAAAAGAAACATAGGACTAGTTCCACCACAAAGATACTCTGAGAAAACGTAACTATTCACAGTACACTACAAAGCTAGGTATATGGTGACTAGTTACGATTTCTCAGAGTAGGTATCTCTGGTGGAACTAGCCCTATGTTTCTTTTTTTGTATTGTTCTCTTTTCTGTGACGATACCCATTTTGTTTGGAATGCTTAATTGTTCAGATAGTTGACAATGGAAATATTTTTACAGGATAAAATTGTAGCAATAATTTTATCACAAAATTTTAACTGCGTACGGTTAATAATTCACTTTTTTATTTTAGATTATTTTTCTGTAGAAATTGGGTACACAAAATAGTACTTTTTGTTTCCAAATATCGAATCAAAAATAACAAATATTCATAAGTTTTGGAATGCAGAAATCTCGAAAATCACTCTTTAATTTAATGTACATTTTTGAAAATGGTACATAAATAATAATGTATACTTAGGTGTATTTTGAGACTCAAAAACTTTGCACCATCTAGAAAACTTTTTTATAATAAAATTGCTTTCTCAGAAAAAAATGTTAATAAAAGTTGGCTGGATAACAATACATATAAATCATAAGCTGTATTAAGCTAGCGAGCGGGATTGTTTTTTAAATTAATTTAATTAATTGTAATATATTTGTGGAATATATTAATTATTGGCTTTATTATTACGTTTTGAGGAAAATCCTTGAACAGGTCGATTTTTATTTCTAAAATGACATTTTCTGAACAAAATTATTTATCTCCCCCTTTAACCCCTTCGGAGTAAAAGTCACCCCTTTAATTTTTTTTTAAATAGAAAGGGGTAGCGTATGATATCTCATTTTAAATGGTTTTTCCCTATTCAGCAGTATAAGATTTTGTTTTTTGTACATTTATATTCAAGAAACATCAATTTTTATTTTTAAAGCTTTTAACCAGCCCCTGAACGGCCTGAACTATTCTATTAATAATATTTCTATCTTATCTTAGGCCATGTAAAAAAATGGCAATAAAAAGTTAAACCGAGCTTTTTATGAAAAACTTTTACTATTCTGCTACAAGGGAATAAGCAAGGAACATTTATTTATAATTGACGATTATAATTTATACTGTTTAATTAGTTCAATTTTATGAACAGTCGTTATGGCGTATTTATCTGAAACTCAGAGAATAGATATTTTAATAATGCTTGGTTGTGACAATAGAAAACGAACGCATAAGACATATTTCAGTCTACAGTTAGCAAAGTAACAAAGAAATTTTGTAGTACTGGGCATGTGAAGCAAGTTCGTAACGAGGTTGATGAGGATAAACGATTAGATGTTATGATAACCCTTGAAGAAAATCCGCTTAAATCTACTAGACAACTTGCTGCCGAACGCAACGTCAGTAAAACAACAATTTTGCGTTTTTTACACAAAGAAAAGTACCATCCCTATAAAATTTAGTTGGTACAGGAGTTATCTGAGGCGATCCAGACCGAAGGCTACAATTCTGTGAACAAATAATGTTATGTCAGGCAGATGTGCAGTTTTTACAGAAAATACGAAGCAACGTTTTACTTAAATGCAGCATTGCCATTCTGCCAGTAATTACTGGTATTTGTCAGTAAAAATGAAGCTTGCCAGTAATTTTGCCAGCAATGACTTTGTGCCAGTATTTTATAATTCTCCAATTATTCCGCTAAAAATATATAATATATCGGTTTTTAATTCGAGGCCAGGGCTGGTATATCTAAGGGGGTCGCGACATAGACCCAGTAAATGGATGAGAGGGTGACTGAGGCTAGGGGGGAAATAGTAGTCAGCTTAAGTTGGCAACACTTTTCTGACGTTCGTTTGAACGAGCATCGTGCATAATAATGTAAATATGGTACAAGTGCAGGGGGGGATATCGCGCATGGTGTCATGGCGGCGTTGACGTCATGCGTAGAGTTAGTATAGTTGGCGCGAAATAAATATCATATGACAGACGCATGTTGCAGTAGTTTGTGAGTCGTTTATAGAGATTTATAAGATATTAAGCAGATATTTGTATTATATTATGTGGTAAACTTTGTTCTCTGTGAGTGGTTTTAGTGAAAAACATTGAAAAATTGCGGTACAGATGTAACAGTAACAATTAAAGGAAATGATTCAATAAAGATATTATGGTTTTTCGCTTTCCTCGACAGTAAAAGCTTAGTCAGAAGTAAGGAGTGGCCCAAGGGCGGCTCCAGCAAAGGCTCAGGGGAGCAAGCCGTTCCCTAGATTAAAATTCTTAAAATCCATGACCCTCTAATTAAAAAAAAAGCTAAATAGGCAATGCTATCCTCCTTCCCAAGAAAATTCGACATGAAGCAGCCCTTGCAGTGGTTTGTGACCCTGTAGATAAATTTTCATATGTATTCTAAGCACATTAAACCTTCCAGTTTTAAGAGAGACCTCTAATCAGAACTTCACATATTGTGAAGTTGTGACAGTGTGAATCACATTGGTTCATTCACAACTTGGGACTTATAAAACTGGAGAATCTACCCTTTGAAGGCTAAAAATTTTGCAATATAAGCAAAAGTGAAATTGTATATGTCACAAAAAAAAAGAAAATTTCGACTTGTACTTGATGAATGAATTAAAAAACTGTCAGCGACAAGGTCCAGGAAAAATGCAGCGACATTTTATTTTAATTTTGTATATGCACCCACCATATTTTATGTAACAGTTATTTGTATTTGGTACATTTTTTATGTTTTGCATTATTTTTTTTTATTAAATTGGTTAATATAATGCAGGTAAATGAGTAACCAGTTGCAAATCCTAATGAGGTAAAAATTTCCGGCATACCCAGATGCGAAATTGTTACCAGGATCCTCAGTTTCGAGTTGCGAAGATACCCTTCATTTCATTATCCTGGTTATAAAAAATATTCTTTAGAAGTCGAATTTGTATAAATCATTAAGAAAAAACTGTTCAAAAAAATATTTCTCTTATGAATGCATTTGCATTTATGTTCCTTCATAGTTCTATCCCATAATAGTATCCATAGATATTTCATGTAATTTCTAAAATATCCATAATATTCATTAAATTTCTGTAAGTAGCATATATTTTCCTCACACTTCGTCAGTATTTTTAAATTCGCGCCTATACAAACTCTACGCGTGACGTTATGCGCGTGGCCGTCCTATTTTTGACACTGTTGATATCCTACCTTTTATTTTTTATACCATGGTACAAGTGGAATGAACCACTGTTTTCCTCGTAGTCCAATGTCGAATTAAAACTAAAAACATTTTTTACTTTTTTATATACCAAATTATGCAATTTGTTTCCACTTTAGTTTAATGTTACATGAATAGGTACATGCGTTTGTGCTGTGGCAAATAAGTGTTCATGTGAAAATTATCTCTTAAACTACATTGTGATTGCACTCATCTCAAAACTGAATGCTGTAAATCCAGGATTTAAATCTTTCATAGTGTTGCTTGGGATAAATTGTAAAAAAGGTGTTGGACAAAACGTTTAAAACCTAAAATTGCATGAAAAACATGATAGAAGAAGGAATTTTACCTTTATGACATTCTCTTTCAACATTTTTAAGTGACTTTGTGGTTTGGTGAATGGACTGTTACCACAGTCAAAAGATTCAAAGTAAAAAAAAGTGACCAAGTTCTAATAAGAATACATAAGTTGAATATGAAAATGTAATTACTTGATTTAAATGTGATTTAATTAAGAGTTAAATAGAGGTTTCATATAAACAAAGTGCTGTAAAATGTTAATAAATGCAAAACCATTATTAAAGAGAAATTAGTTATCAAAAAGATATTTTGTAGTAGCTGGTCTCTATAAATAATAAACTTGAAAGACTGAATTAGTAGTCACTTTTACACTAGAAGTAAAAACAAAAAAAAAATGTGTGGTTGAGACTAATTTATGTATTTAATAGGTGTTATTTGAAATGTTTTATTTTAGTTTAACAATCTTTATAAATTGTGGGTACATTTGATCCGAATCTTGCAAATACTATAAAATGCATATGCTTCTATTTAGTATTGGAGTAGAAGTACAAAAGTTTTGAATAAAAATATAGATACCGGAATATTTTGCTTGATTACTAAACTTTGGATGTTTTTGTTGTAGTCTGCTGTTAACACTATTGTCCTGAAATATTAAAAAAGCTAGACAAAGGTTTGTCCAACTCTTTTGTCAGCTTTGTTAATCTATGGTACTGTTATTCTGCATGCAGACATTTTTTACTGGAGATTTTCTCTAAGAACTGTATTCAGTTTCAAATTTCGGCCAGCTTTAGGAAAGTACCTCTGTTGTAAAGGTATTTCAAATCCATCCTTTGTAAGATGTAGACAACAAATACATGCTAAAATGTATAGAAAACAAATCGCAAGATATTACACAAAATTATTTAAATTAACTAAAAACATACAAATGAAGTGAATAATACCTACCAACAATTTAAAAAGACCTAAAATAAATAGACTTAAGGGACTGGAGCTCTAAAAAAGGGAGCAATAATTTGTTATGCATCATCTATAAGAAAATTGTCATCTCTTCAATTACCTTTTAAAATAAACAAAACTAAAACAGCACCAAATTGAAAGTGATCTACTTTTCCCGACGTATTTTATGTACATCTGAGATTAATAATTTATTAAATTGAAATATTTTTTCCTAAAAAATATGGGCATTTTATAATGGAAATATCATTTAAGAAATGACATTGATTTTTTTTCTTATATTGGTAAACCTGGCGACTACAAGTTGCCACGTTGCCAGATCAATGGCGACTACTATTTCGAAAAAAATGGCGTCCAAAATGGACTCCTATGTCGCGACAAGCGGATACGTAGAAAGTTATCACCGATCGTCCTGGGATAGGGCGCAAGCGCGCAAATTTGACAGGGCGGTATAAAAGTTTTAAAAATTTAGGTTATTGTATTGTGTTGTTTTATTTGATTGTATCAGCGCGGCGTTTATTGACTTTTAATTTTCTTTATTTTATGTGATACATTTCGATGGAAAATAAGTGTGAAAGATGCTTGAAAATCTTTTCAGGTATTTCTAATTTACGAAAACACGTAAAAAAGTTCCACCCAAATGAAACCCTTACCTTGGGAAAATACAAGGAACCACAAGTGTATTCCTATAGTTGTAATTATTGTGACAAACATTTTACCCACAAACACCACTATCGTTTTCATTTAAATAAACATGAAAGTGGACAGAACATAAACTTTGAAGATTATGAATCAAAGAAGTGTCCACTTTGTGAGTATCGTAGTTCCTATCAAAAAAATCTAATTATTCATTTTGAAAAACAGCATCAAGTAAATATTAAGAGAAATCATGTGACATTTTCTACAATTGAAGAGTTTAATAATTATTTAAGTGCAATTGAAAATGATACCAAGTCCCGTTTCATAAAGAAGATGTCTACAACACATTTAAGAAAGTTTGAATGCAACAGGTCAGGCATGTATTTGCCTATTGAAAATCGATGCCGAGCTTTAAAAACAAAGGGCAGTAATAAAATAAATGCATTTTGTCCAGCATCTTTAACATTGAAAAGTGATAATGATGGAAAATATTTTTGTGAATTTCTGGAGACTCATGTAGGGCATACCAATGAGATAGGACACCTATTTTTAAGTGAAATGGAGAAACAAAATTTGGCTATGAAAATTGCTTCTCAACTTCCATTTGATGTAATCTTGGATGGCGTAAGAGATTCAATCGAAGACTCTACTGTAAATAGACTTCATTTATTGACCAAAAGAGACTTGTACAATATAGAGAGTTCATTTAATTTAAATTCCACTATTAGACATTCTAATGATGCAATTAGTGTAGATTCATGGGTGAATCAAATGAGTCAAGGCGAAAACAATTGTGTTTTGTTTTATAAACCCCAGGACACATTATGTGATGAATATAGGAATTTAAAAAAAGAAGACTTCATTTTAATTATAATGAATTCAGCACAATGTCATTTATTAAAACAATATGGTTCTGATTGTATCTGCTTAGATGGTACTCATGGAGTAAATGGATATAACTTTGAATTAATTACCTTATTAATTATTGATGATATGAGGCAAGGTTTTCCATGTGCTTTTATGATTGCTAGTCGAACAGATAAAGAGACTTTAAAGATATTCTTTGAATCGATAAAGAACTTTTCAGATCTTATTACACCAAATGTTTTTATGACAGACATGGCAGAATCATTTTATAATGCTTGGATAGAGACAATGGGTATACCATCTTTAAGGTAAGAACATTAGTAATAACTATTACCTCTGATTTATTTTTGTTATTTGAATTAGTTTTAACTTTGCCCAAATACTTAAAAAGGTTTAATGTTAAGTAACGTTATTGTTACAGATTGTACTGCAGTTGGCATGTGGACCATGCTTGGCGCAAAAATTTGAGTAAAGTCAAGGGCAAGGAAAAACAGGTAATGTAATTTTTACGTTTACAAATAACATTTAAACATCACTTTATTTTTTGTTGAAGGTGCTTGTTTATAAGCAAATTAGATGTCTTCTAGAGGAAAGAGATGTATCTGTTTTTACTATAATGAAAGACCAACTATGCAAACAACTTTTAGAAGATCCTGACACTACAATATTTGCTGAGTATTTTAGTAATAATTATATGCAGAATTTTAAATCCTGGGCATATTGCTATCGACTCCATGCTGGAATTAACACAAACATGCATTTAGAAAGAATGCATAGGACCTTAAAATATCTCTACTTAAAGGGAAAGCATAATAAAAGATTAGATAAGGCAATTTGCAGCATAATGAAATTTATTCGAGATAGACTCTTCGATAGGTTAATCACTATCCATAAAGGAAAGGTTACGAATAAATTAAAACAAATCCGCGACAGACACAAGGCAAGTCTTCAGTTAGATCCCAGTTTGGTAAATTCAGCAGAAGATGGTTGGGAAATTATGTCATCTACAAGTAACAATGAAGTTTACATCATTAAAAAAATAAAAGACAGTTGCACTTGTCAGCTAACATGCAAAGAATGTAATAACACATGTCTTCATATGTATTCTTGTTCATGTCCAGATTCCTGCATAAAATGGATAATGTGTAAACATATTCACCTTGTCTCCAGAAAAGAAAATATGCATTTTAAAAAGGATTCTGTAGCTCCTGTTGAAGGTAATTTAATTTATTTCAATTATTTATTTATTTATTTATTTTACAAATAATATAATAGGTACTATTTACTTCCATTTTTACAAAAAATGCAGTTCCATTATTTAGGTCAAAATACTTTTAGCTGCATTCTAATCGAAGGACAAAATATGTAAGTTGACATTCAGTTTCCAGGTGTTATTTTTGGTAATTGGTGGTTTTGTTTATACATTCTATTTTTACTTCTTGAAGCTTGGTGTTGGTAATGTTACTTTTAGTATTGTATATTGTGGGACATATTCGAATTTCTTGACTTTAAAATAAATACATTTTATTTTGTATTGGTTGTTTATCTTTGGTATGTTGGTATAATGTAAAACTTATTTTTATTATAAATCAAAGACATAACTTTAAAATGGTTTTGGTGTCAATATATATTAAACAATTATGTTCATTTCCTTGTGTATTATAATATGGGCTACCTTATATTAAAAGTGTAATATATTAAAAATCCTTGTTGATAAAATTCCCATGTACCTCACGATTTAAACTTTTTACTATTTCTAGAAATGGAAATTGATGAAAACTTAGATTATCAAAGAACAGTCACTGAGTCAGAATCTATAGCTATCAACTTAACCAAAGGAGCACATACAGTGAAAGAAAATGTTATTGCAGAAAAAGAGAAAATAATTCAACAATTTTTGCATGTTACTAAGGAAATTAAATCTCAAGAACAGCTTGAAGTACTTCGTAAAACTGTAGCACCTTTAGCACCAAATTTAAAAGCTCTTGAAATTTTAAAAGAAAGAAAACCATCTCTTATAGATAAAAATAAAGCTCCCCACAACAAAAAAATAGTTACTCAGAGGCGACTATATTCGACAAAAAAAACAAGGACAGCTCCAAAAAAAAATTCATTAAAAAGGCCAATTTTCAGGGAATCTATTGATATAACAGTGTCATTATTAGATAATAAAATTAATTCATCTCAGTAAATAAAATTGTATTATTTCTAACCCAATCCACAAATATGTAGATATAATAAAAAATAACCATTGTTAATAAAAAAAAAACAATATCATGCAATAGAATTCAAACGTATGTTTTTTCCTTTATTAGAAAATGTAAATTAAATACAACTAGCACAAAAAAATTCAACAAATTTAAATTATAGATATTGTGGTTTTATTATTATTATTTTGTTTTATATTTAAAATGTAGCGCGACAAGCGTGATATGATCAGCTGACTAACTGTCTAGTGCGCGCGCACTCGGGACGATCGGTGATAACTTTCTGTGTATCCGCTTGTTATGTCGCGACCCCCTTAGATATACCAGCCCTGATTCGAGGCATCATTCTAGTATCTTAGGTTGACATTTGACATTCAGAATTCACACCACTGTTGGTGGCCAGCGCTGGCCAAACAACTCCGTACCCAAGACCGGTATCATATAGAGAAAGAAGAGAAACAAAAAGAAGAAAGTCGCAAATATAATGTCAAATGTCAATGTCTATGTAGTTCGATGATCCGTGAACCGAAATTTTGTTTTAAATTTAACTTTTTACTATTTTAATAAGCTTCATTAAAAAGAAAACAAACATCCATCCTACAGTTGACATTTCACATGACAACTGACAACATACATGACAGTTTTGACAACTGACAGTAAATCTAAAATTTAGTACGTTTTTCCTCGAATTTTCTAGTACATTTCTAAATATCTCCGCAGAATGTCAACCTCATTTCAAAGCAGCTAAAGGCCACGTACCAACGTCATTGTTTTCTTTATCTAAATTTACGGGACTTTAATCTTTTTGGCCTGGGCTGTTCCTAGGTACTAGAAAAAATTAACATGCTATATTGCCATAGTAATCGAAAATATTTTGCCAGTAATTGCCAGCCTTTTGATCCCATTTTGCCAGTAATTTCCTGATAAACGTTGGCAACGATGCTTAAATGGTACTGTCAACCGACACAATTCTCGTTATTGGAGCAGAGAAAATCCTCATTGGATAATGGAGACCCACACTCAGTTTCCTAAAAAAGTGAATGTGTGGTGTGGTATTATTGAAAATAAAATCATTGGGTTTTACTTTTTTGATGACTCTTTGACAGGTGAAGGGTATTTATATTTTTTAACAAATTTTTTGGTACCTCAATTACAAGTTCTGTATCCTGATAATAACAATCCAGATGAAACAGATAGAAATGTTTGGTTCCAACAAGATGGTGCTCCACCACATTTTGCACGTGGAGTGAGAGACTACTTGGATGAAGTATTTCCTAACAGATGGATTGGCAGGCGTGGAGCCATTTAATGGCCACCTCGATCTCCCGATTTAACGCCGCTTGATTATTTTCTCTGGCGCCAGTGTCTTAAGTGTATTTAAATTGACCGGAGACTATTGACGAATTAAAAGAAAGAATCACCAAGGAAATTGAAAAAATTGGCCCAGACATCATACAAGATGTCCTTCAAGAATTTAATAACCGCATTGGTTATTGTCAAGAAGTTAACGGCAGTCATTTTGAACAGTTAATACCATAAAATTGTAGTATTATTAATGGAATAGTTAAAAATAAAAATTGATGTTTCTTGAATAGAAATGTATAAAAAACAAAAAATCTTATACTACTGAATAGGGAATTAAAAACCCTTTAAAATGAGGTATCACACGCTACTCCTTTCTATTTAAAAAAAATTGAAGGGGTGACTTTTACTCCGAAGGGGGAGATAAATAATTTTGTTAAGAAAATGTCATTTTAGAAATAAAAATAGACTTGTTCAAGGATTTTTTTCAAAACGTAATAATAAAGCCAATAATTAATATATTCCACAAATATGGACCACCCTGTATAGTTAGGATTGTCCACTCGACCACTCACTGTTGTGATAAAATAGTAAATATTTCGACTAATGACCTGAGTTGAACGCCAATAAAAAAAAAACGAGGGTAGATAATTTACTTTTCATATTATTAACTTCCCTTATAAGACATTTTTTTCTCTTATTGTTTTATTATTCGAATTTAGGATAAGAACAACTTTTAATAGAAATAATATTTTATTTTAAAATGGTGTCATATTTTCAAGTCTCAATGTATGAGATATTTAAAATTTTAAAAGTTGAAATATAATAAACATTTCAATATTTGTCATTGTTTTTTTAACTGTAGAAACAAAATAAAAATATTTTATTGTGATTTTGATTTTTGATTCACTGGAATTATTTTCAAAAAACATTTGCTATCGATCGTGGAGTGATTTCTTACTCAAAAATAAGACAAAGTTACTATCAATTTGGTTTCAAAGGATATTAAAATATGTTCTTTTTTAAGTACTTAAGATTTAGTATAAAAATTTTATTCAAATTGTTAAATCCATTTCGAAAATATTTTGAAAAACTGAAATGTATTTTTGAAACAAACCATCTGTAAACCCATGTTGATTAGTACATGAAAATCGTACCAAAAAAGAAGTGTTACCTTACATCAAATGAGGTAGTTCTGATTTAGTAGTGATGAAATGGGTAATGACAAATCCTCGAAAGCCCTTTGGATCACAGTTAAATATTTGAAAATTTATTAAATATTTACGAGTTTTTTCGGTTTTTGTCAATTTTTACCACCAAGGATCTACGTTAAGGCAAAAGTTAATATGCGCACGTTTTAAGTAGAGTAAATTTGCAATGATATGTGAGTAATTTGGTTTTGATAGGCCAAATAGTTTTTAAGATACGTTTATTTAAAAGTTTGCAAAATTTAAAAAAAAAAGGAAGTATTACAGTTTTTTTTAGTTTTCGACAATTTTTACACCCAGTAGTGCGTTTATTGGAAGAGATACTTTTTTTGGTTATTAAAGTCCGCTAAATTCCCAACAAAATAAGACCAATTATGTCAACTTACATCTGATAGTTCCTGAGATACAGCTGTTTAAAATTGTTGAGGTAATAATAATAATACAATAATAATAATAATACTCTCCCTAATTCACCTCCTTACGAGTGAATTTCAACCCCTGAAGTTGATTGAACGATTTGTGTAGGGGAAGGGACAACTATTATTATTATTATTATTATTTGCCGTGGCGCTCCGGGGCGACTTAAAGATTACCTCACCCACCATCAAGTTAGTAAACAATTATGTAATTTAGTTTTGGTAGGCCAGATAGTTTGTAAAATTTAAAAAAAAAGAAAGTATTACAGTTTTTTTTTAGTTGTCTGATCGATTTTTACTGAAAGTGTTTTGTTTTTACTTTTATGTGTATTAAATATTATAACGAAGAGTTGAAGGACTTTTTCAAACATGAATTGTCACCATTTCCCATGTCATTATTTAAATAAGATGGAATCAGGAAGGTTACAAAGTTATCATTTTACACACCCGTCAATTCTATGAGTTTGAATGAGAATCAACAGAGGAATGATGCGCACGTAGTTATAGACGGTGAACAACTGTTCCACAAAGTAGTGTAGTAATGCGTCTTTTGGAGAAATCGGTTCCAGATATGTCCAATACTTGCAAAATCACTACGTGTCAAATATAGGAGCCCAGAATCATATAATTTGGCCCATTCAATATTAAATTTTTTATTTTACTTTAGATAACATTGGTAAATACAAAAGAAAACTCTATTAAATCGAACTATTTTTATTATAATTTGAGACATGTTTATCAACATTTTTTATTAAAATTAATATTAGAAAATTAGAGATATGCACAGTTGTCTAAAATAAAATTAAAAATATAACATTGAATGGGCCAAATGATATGATTCTGGCCTCGTAATACCAAGAGCTCCAAACGTCTGCGTAGAGCTCTAGCAACGTCCTCTTCTGTTATATTTATTCGATGAAACAACCATTGCTTCAGCTGCTCACGACAAGTCCCTATTGAATAACAGAAATAAAGTTAGAGTTATCGACATGCTGAAGGTTCACCTGGAGAAGAACAAAATTTTTAACATTACAGGCAGAGGAAGATGATGATAGGTTAATAGTAAATGCAACCATTTCCATATACTCTTCCTACGAAGTAGTGAAGATCGTCGGCAAGGATATAGATTTGTTGGTCTTACCTTGAGGTTTGTCACGAGATGGAGGAGACCACACCATTCCAACAAACAGACCAAAAAACAATATTATATTTTTAAAATGTAACCTACTCGATGTCACCTACTCGACAAATTCCTTTACACAATTATCACAACCCGGAATAGCATGTTCCTTTACGCGTTTAGCGGTTGTGATGCAACATCAACACCTTTTGGCCAAGGAAAAAAGAAATTTCTATCAACAATAAAAAAACAGCCACGCCTCGAAAAAAACGCAGAGGTTTGCTTAAGCACCTTCCTAATTTCACTTTATGGAGGCACCAGAAAATCGCAAAATCTTAGCGATTTTCGCTTCCAGTTGTTCACTAGGGCGGCAGTTAAGCCCAACATGAACCTCGCCAGATTGCTTCCAACCAGGGATGCTGCAAGATTTCACTGTCTATGAACACACCACCAGGTGAGAATAAGTTTTTTGCTTGTATTCCTTTCTGCTTCAGACTACATTGTTTATACTTGGTTATTTATTTTGTTGTTGATTTTGTTTCAGGTACTGCAGTGGCTGGGAAATGAAATGATTTAGGCTGGTTGTATCAGAAGTTGTGGTTGCAGGAAAGCAGGACTAAAATGCTCGGCTGTTTGCAGCTATTGCACTGGCCACTTTTGCGAGAACATACCAGACCTGATGTGTGACGACATTCATTAATAACAAACACACCATCAAATGACGATTTCGACCTTCCTGAACAGTTCGATGAAGAAATTTTACCTCAGCAAGCTTCCCCCAAAAGGTGTGCTGTGGATTCAGAGGATGAGCCTGGTCCATCAAAAATATACAAAAAATGCGAGAAATATAACTATTTCCCCAACTGTGCTGTACATAAAATACAATGAGACGTTTCATTTACATTTTTCATATTAAAGTTTTAATTAGTAAAATGTTTATATTAATAAATTATAATGCTTATTTCACTAACAGGGCGTAGTTCATTTTGCAAACCCTTCTAGTACATAACTGTTTACTTACCTCAACAACTCTCAACTACTGTGTGAACCAGGCCTACGGGCCGATGTTAATTGCGAACCACACTTAAACGTCAAGTTTGGTGTGGCATTTCGTGTAACGTTTCTAACATTCAGTCGTTGACAAATTCAACAATAAACAGATATACCATTGAGCAATGCGTTAAGGTGGTTGAAGCTTTTTATGAAAATGCGCGTTCAAATAAAAATGCATATCATGCACTTCGTGATTTTTTTGGTCAGCATAATTTCAGAAAACCGGGTCTGTAGGAGATGTGAAAACTCCTGTGAATGTTCGTACTGCGGAAAACATTGCTACTGTTCACGAAAGTGTGACAGAAGAGCCGTCAACCTCGACTCGTCGTCGTTCTCGACAATTGCAAATCTCACAGACCTCTCTAATGCGAATTTTTATAACTATTTATAGTTTATATAACTCAAGAACTGAGGCATACAGACCATTTGAAGCGTTGTCAATATGCCAAATGGTTATTTGAACACACGGAAGTGGATGTCGACTTTACGAAGAAATTCAGCTTTAAAAATGAGGCACCCTTTCACCTCAGTGGATTCGTTAACAAGCAGAATTGTCACATTTGGGCAAATGAGAATCCAAAAGTGCTTGTGTACAAGCCGATGTATTCACAAAGAATGACTGTTTAGTGCGGTTTATGGGCTGGCGGCATCATTCCCAGATAGCACAGCACGTCCCATGGACGTCCTGATTTGGTCCCTTGTTGGTCCGGTTGGTCCTGGTCCTAAATAGGACGTCCACTGGACTTCCGATTACAGTGAACACTAGGAAGTCCGTCGAAGGACGTCCTATTTTGGTCCCGTTTCTACAAAGCGTTTAGTTTTCGGTCCGAGTCCGGAACGTTAATGGGACGTCTATGGGACTTTCTATGTACTAGCATCGTTGGTATTTGAATCGATAACTTGAAATTGAACGTTTTGTTTATGCAAGAGTATGAGGACAGAAAACCTAACCTATCATTTATTTTTAAATGAACAACAACAGCTACGATTTTCGGCATTCAATAATTAACTTATATAAGTGAGTTAGATTAACGAAGAAAAAAGAAGGTTATATAGTGTTATTTGTTATTTTTTTGATGTTGGTGGTTATAAAGTGAAGTGAGTGTTTTGTGTTGAGGTGAGAATAAGTGATGTGTATTGGCGGTAGCCGCTGGCGGAAAGAAAATACCTTAATGGCGGAAAGTTGGAACAAACCTAATTTTGACAAAATTATAATACTCAGTTATGTCGACACAAGCTATAAGTAGAACCCAAGGTTTCATCTTGCCAGCGCTGTGTGTTAAATTTATTTCATTCCTATTTTTTTTTTGTGTAAACTGAAAACGTTTAACTCTAGCTAGTTTTTTTAGGATAAAAGTTGTTAAATAAAGCTCTTTTATTGTTAACATTTTTGTTATTATTACCCTTTATGGATTATGGTCAAATATCGTCCCTCAGACGTTTGATTTACGTCCCTAGGACGTCCCGCAAAGGTCCCTATGACGTTCTTTTGGGATGTCCCAGGGACGTCCCTAAGATGGACGAAAACGGGACATTATGACGTCCGATTGACGTCCCGGTACCAAAATAGGACGTTCTTTATGTCCCTGAAGGACGGCTTTTAGACGTCCATAAGACGTCCAAGTGCTATGTGGGTTGGGCCATACTTCTTCGAAAATAAGGTTAGCCAAGCAGTTATCGTGAATTATGTTCGCTATTGCGAGATGATAACAAACTTTTTGTGGCCGGAATTGGAGGATATGGATCTGGACAATATGTGGTTCCAACACAATGATGTCACTTGCCACATGCTAACGAAATAATGGCTTTTTGCGCGAAAAATTCAATGGTCGTGTTACCTTACGGAATGGTGCAATTGCGATTTGACACCGATGGACTTCTTTCTTTGGGGTTATTTAAAAGAAAAGGTGTACGTCGATAAACCTATAACAATTCAAGAGCTAAAAGATGAGATAATTAGGCACATTATCGGCATTAAACCTCAATTATGCCTAAGCGTCATCGAAAATATAGATCATCGAATGTAGGTGTGCCGCCGAAGCCGTGACAAACATTTACCGATATTTTGTTTCACATATAATTGCCTTGAACCATACTGTCATAAGAAAATAAAATTAAAACAATTTCCTAAATACTTTGCATTTTATTTACAATTCAGATCGGCCCTAATTAATGGTTCACCCTTTATTAGGTGTGTAGTAGGTGTAAATGATCTCATTTTGTTGGAAATTTAGTGGACTTCAATAACTAAAAAAGTAACTTTTCCCATAAATCCACTCCTTAGGGGTAAAAATTGTCGAAAACTAAAACTAAAAAAATTCTTTTTTTGAAATTTTACAAACTTTTAAATAGCCGTATCTTATAAACTGTTTTGCCTACCAAAACTAAATTATTCTCATTTAATTGCAAATTTAATCTACTTAAAAAGTGTCTATATTAACTTTTGCCGTAACGTAGCCTTGTTGGTAAAAATTAACAAAAACCGAAAAAAGTCCTAAAATTTAAAAACAAAATAGTATTTAACAATGATCCGAAGGGCTTTCGAGGTGGAAAATTTGATTTGTCATTACCATCTCATCACTACCAACATATAAACAAATCAGAACTACCTCATTTGATGTAAGGCAAAAAGTACCAATTCCATGGACTAGATAGGAACTTTGTTCAGTCTGGAACCAATCCTGTGGACAGTTGCTTATTACTATAGTTACTTAGCTTGTTTTGGTTGTAATTTGTGTATTATGTCAATAATTTACCATTGAATTTGTATTTTTTAAGAAAAAATATCTTTCACCCCAGCAATTTTCAACCCCAATTTATTTCACGATCTAAATACTGAATCGTCCCAGGAAACTACACAAACATTATCGTCTTATTTTTGGGCAATTATCCCACAAACGACGTCACATATTTTTTGAAACATCGTTTATACTTACATAATATTAAAAACATTAATAAATTTCTGCAGATAATTATTTTAAACAATCAAAAATTATTTCTATTTCCAAATAATATAAATGTTAACACCTCCATTTTTATTGTATAAAAAACATAATTTGTAATGTATTTGGCACAATACATTTTTTAAAAATTTTCTGATAATTTTAAAATGTATTCTAAAATTGAACACACAAAAATTTCAAATTGGAAACTTGTTAAAAATTATAGGTTTTGAAGTTAAATCACTTTTGTTTTCGACATATTATATATAATACTTCATAAATCATATTTATATAAAACAAGCGAATTGTCACAATTTTAAAGTTTTGATATTTTTTACAAAGTATGTAGTTAATTAAGAAAAATAAGTAGTAAAATAATTAGTAACAATAAATAAAGCTGAAAACCAAAATAAACGTTTTTCTGAAATATATTTTTTACTTATTAAATTGCAATATGACAACTGTCGTGTTTTAGTTTTAAAACATTTATATCTTACAATTAAAAAACACATTCAACTGGGTAAATTGATTTTAAGGTAAATTATTTTCTGTTGGAGATTTTATAAAAATGTAACAAATTTAACAGTTCGATACAGAATGCTACCAAACCCCTTGTTTATCTTTTACTGTGTTGCAGAAGTTGAGAGAAAACCTAAATATCATTTTTCTCAAAAATCCAAAATAAGAAAAAAAATGTTATTAAGGATTAAGTTGAACCTTCACAATGTAATGGGGACATTTATACTCGATTTATGATTAATATGAGCATTAATATTTATGCTTGATAATTGACAGGTTCAACTTTTATGTTAAATTTTAAATGTCTTCTTTCCTATCAATAAAATTAATAAAAAGACAGTGGAATTTTACAAACTTTGAATAATATTGAAAAATAGGAAAAAAACCTCAAAAATCCTGTAGTGTCCAACCTAAAACAATAATAGAGCAAAACAATTGGCTCATGTTAGTTATTCAACAGTTAATAACAGGTCCTACAATCAGTAGGACCTCTCTGGGATGCGTTCTTCATGGAATCCTTAAGAAAATGGTGCAAATCCTACTCAAAATTGTAATAGATTATCCTGTAAGAGGATGTCTTGTAGCGGTCTCCAGAGAAATGGATTAGGTTGACCCTCTAAATAATTATCTACCAAAATGACGTTCTAAGTTATATCCAGAGTAGAAATATCAATACTAAAGATGATTTAGACATTTTGGAATCTATTTTTAGCCAAAATGAGGAAGGTTTATCAGCAGAAGAGAAACGTGCCCAAAAAATATTAAATATGACAATGAAAAGAGTTGATAACAGGTATGAAAACAGGTCTGTTGTGGAAGCAAAATGAATTCCTTTAAGAGACTTTGTTGGTCCGAACGGAAAATGGATAAAAACAAAAGATATACAGAAAACTACTGTCAAAAATGTGAAGATTTTGTAAACAAAGACTATATTAGAAAATTGTTCAAAGACGAAGTTTATATTACTTTAAATTTGAGTTGTCTAACCAGTAGAGGTCTACATGAATTGCTACCGATAAGGTATAACTGGCAACATCGCTCGCATTTATCATCTGAGGAACATAGTGAGAAAGGGTATAAAAACTAAGAACTACAACACATGAATACCTAAAAGCAGAAATCCGAGATCTGATGATTTTTTTCCTTTATTTCAAGGATACATTTTATCAATACACTGTCTGCAAATAATGACAATTTTCGTCTTCAAGAGAGTGCAATTGTAGTTAAATTAGCTGAATACATACTGTTAAAGATTAAGATTAAGTTCATTAATGTATGTTACTATGGTTTTAATTGTTTTATGTAACTATTAAAAAAAAAGAAATAGACGTTTTTCAGACAGACAATTTGTGTATCATTTTCATTTATAATTACTATTACCATTAAAATAAAGAAATAATAGTTGGTCCTCGAGCCGAAATAGGATACACAATATGGTGAAACCAAGGACAGAGCCAATTAGATGCAGTAACAGACTCCTTGAGAAAAAAAGGGCTGCATTAGACGTCCGCTCAGAAGGTTTAGTTCCATCAGTTGTAGTGGTACCGCAGGACACAAGCCATATGGGAGATAGAAAAAGTGATTCGACACATACTAAAAATAGCAAGACGTCAAGAAGAAGGGTTGCAGAAATTGCATGTCAGATAAGGAAGAAGAAGCTAGAACAAGAACTTATGGACTTGGACATGGCACTAAATCTGGCAAAGATAGACGAGGAGAACAGCGAAAGTGATGAGGCACTGGAGGCGGTACATGAAACAAGACCTAACGTGGAAGAATGGATCAATGGTAAAACTCCATGGGACAGGTCAGACAATGAGGTTGCATGTACAAGCAAGATAAATCTCTACCCCGACATTACTCAAAGCAATCATGATCAGGTGACAATTCCTCAAATAACAAAAATTTTGTCCAGACAGTCAGTTCCGAAGGATCTTCCATATTTTGATGGAAATCCGTTAGACTGGCCTAACTTTATCTATAAATTTCATAATTCAAATGCTATTTGTGGCTTCTCTAATGAGGAAAATCAATGTCGACTTCAAAAATGTCTTAAAGGAAATGCAAAAAAAATTACTCAATCTCTTTTGATTATGCCAACAAATGTACAAAAGGTTATTGACTTACTTGAATTTCGTTTTGGGCGTACAGAACATATCATTTATACGTTACTAAGTAATTTGAAACCATTTCCTGTAATAAAAGAAGAGAAACTAGACCTCTTTATAGAGTTTTGTGATGAGGTAAGTAATTTTGTCGCAACAATTCAATCATTAAATTAAGATGAACATTTACAAAATTCTCTCCTTTTAAATGATATTTTATCTAAATTACCTACATCTCACAAAATTTCTTGGACAGAACACCTTTCGACCATAGACAAACCTAAATTTAAATAAGTAGAGTTCTCAAATTGGCTAAATAAAAAAGCAAATATAATTTCTTTAATTCAGACACCAAAATTAGAATTTAATAATTTTGACAATGACAAAAAACTAGAAGTTTCAAAAAAGACACTTCCTTGACTACAAAAGCTCCTTTAGATATGGGTGATCAGGTTCAGGATCCATTATTAAAAACTTCTGAGAACTCGGAGACTGATGAGTCTAATGAGGATACCGGATTCTACAATATCCACCATTGGGATACCAGCGCTGAGCCAGAAAGTTTCGAAGGGTATGTTATGGAATTCTTGGAGTTTGGAATGGAGACTAGAGTAGGTTAATAGGTGTGACACTTCTTAATTTAAAATTGTATTTTCAGTTTTTTATTTTCTATTTAAGTTCTTACACTATACTTCTACATGTTACTAATGTTATGTTACTTAAGTTTTTGTTGTTTTTTTCTTTAATGTTAGAAGTTATGGCTGTATTATTTACAACACAGAATATTTTAGCAATTTCAGAATCTTGAGCATTTTCAAAAAAAATCTACGAAATGTAAGTTTTTGAATACTTTACTACTCCTCAAACATAAATTCTCGTTTTTTTTTGTTTATGCTCGTTTATTCTCGTTCATGCCCGTTCGTGCTCAGGGAATGTTCTCGAAAAATATGTTCTTCAGAATTTCACATCACTAATTCAGTGGCATAGGTAAAATTAATATGGAACCTGTGTATTTTAAATTAAAAAAAGGCTATGTTCCTAAAATAGTACTATGTCGCAGAGTATCCTTTGGACGAATTAAAACCAGAATTAGATAGGATGGTAAATGATAATATTATTGAAAGTATCTCTGAACTTGTTAAAAAGCCAGATAATGTCAATATCAAAATTTGTCTGGATCTACAAAATCTAAATGAGTCAATTATCAGGGAATATGAAATTACAAGGTATATATTAATTAGAGTTCCAAAGTTTTTCAGTCCTAGATGCAAATAAAGGTGTTTGCCAAATTGAATTATTAGAAAGAGATTCTAAATTAACAACTTCTGCCACCCCCATGGGAGATTTAGATTTTTGAAATTACTCTTTGGTATGGTAAAATCACCAGAAATTTTTCATCCTGTATTCAGTGAACTTTTTGGGGACATAGATAGCGTTAGAATATATGAACCGTTTATTTTGAAAGAGGCCTAAGTCCATTTATACTTTAATCAAGATATTCATTATCGATAATATCCAAAGGAAGTGATGAAGGTAATTTTAATTAATTAGTATTTAACAAGTTAACCTCAGTTTTTGGACAATTGCATTAGTTGAATAATTAGTACATTTAATTAATGTAGTTAAACAAAATTTACACAAACTCTTAGATATTTCAATTTAAGCATAAATGGACTTAGGTCACTTTCAAAATAAACGGCTGATATATGGACGATCTTCTCATTTTTGCAATAAAATGTTGAGGAAGATAACATTTTGAGAAAAGTATTAGATAAGGCTAGATAAAATGTGGTTAAGTTTAACAAGAATAAATATAAAGTAAAAGAGGTAAAGTATATAGGACATATTTTACCAGAAAGGGAAATCGAAGCAAATAGAGTGTGAAGATGACAACCTTCGATTTATTTTTCTATACGTAATTTGATCTTTCAATAAAAAAAAGTCTTTGAGAATTTCCAAAATAGGCGTGTTCTATATATTTTGAGTCGCCCTATATATAAATAGAGAAGATATACATTCCCTATTTTTTTTAACAACAATGTTCCAAGATAAAATTGTATTCTTTTAAAGGTGCAAAGGCAGAATCTCAATAATAACTAATTATAAAGTGGGTTGAAGCATATTACTTTTTAATTATCTTATCCAGAAAAACGTTTATTTTAAAGAACAAAGCAAACCCTCATCCATAAATAAACAAAAACTTAATAATAATAATTCATTAAAAAAATAAAGAGAGCATCTCAGAGAATGCGGAATGATTTTCCACAGCCTTCAAAAGGGATAACATTACAATTATTAAACCCCTAGTAATTTGTCAGTCATCTGAAAACAAAAATTCACTTTCAGATAAGAGTACTTCAAGGTCGGATTGGACGGTATGGATATTGGAATCAATGTTGGAATTAACGTTAAGCTCGGCAGCGTCCACTACGTCCGCACTAGGAGTTGCGATCGGTGCCGCACTCGGTTCTCTAGCCGGCGGAACCGGAGGTTTCTCTAATTCTTTCACGGTACGCACGAGCACGCCTGTTCTAGGAGCCTTCTCGGGCTTTCGGACAGCGTCCGGCACGCGCTCGATGATCACACTAGTCTTTTCCGGTTTTCGCAACTTAACACTAAATTTAAACGGAGGTTTGTACACTACTTGCAAGCGAACTTTCTCTTTCTCGTTCGGAATGTTGCCAACACTGTGCGATTTGCTTTTGTCCGTCCTAGGTCTGATCGTAGGACGCTTGTGCGGACTCCTTCGCGTCTTGTCGGTTAATCCGACCGGTGTGGATTTCGATTTTGGCAACGCGTACTGCGACTTGAGCAGCCAGTTTTGCACCTTACCTACCGGATCCGATTCGGGAGTCAAAGGCGTGATTATCACATCGGATCCCTTTTTGCCGTCCAGATCCGCTTGGATGCTGCTGTAGTCTATAATCTCGTTTTTCTTTTTCTTCTTTTTGGCGGGTTTGGCTTGTGAAGGTTTCTTCACTTTGTTGCTTGGCACTTCGAAGACTTTCGTATCGACGGGCTTGTTTTTCGCTTCTTCGGCCCCTACGGCTGCTGATACTCTTTTCTTTTTCTTGGGAGAAACTTTCGACTTGTTTGGGCTGTTGAGGTTGTTGTTGATGGATTCAACTTTACTTTTTCGTTTTCTTTTCGTTTTGCCGTCTCTTACTTTGCGCTTTAATGGTAATTTGGAACGTACGCCGGGGTGGATGGTTACGCCTTCACCGTCGGTGGGTAGTCTTACTGCTTCGGCGGGTGATTTGTGAATAATGGTGACAGATTTTAACTTTAAATTCGGCTTCTTGCCCAAATATTTGGTGCTTAGTACCTAAAGCATAAAAATATGATAATATTGGCTAAATTTAAAGAAGCGGAATACAAGCAACTTTGATAAAGATTAGTTAATAAACTAGCGAAAGCTGAACCAAAAAAAAAGGTGAATATAAATTTATATACGTTTTGTGCTTGTGTGATGCTGTAATGTATTAGAATAAAAAATTGATGTATCATATCGAGGTTTAGTTCAAATACATGTCAATAGGGTGTAGACTCAATTGCGCCCGACACATTTGGGATTTCAACCTTTTTCAGCTTACTTGCGTTCCAGAAAAAGGTCAACAAGAATAATGGTCTCATTTACGCCCATATTTGCAACTCCTTAGTAATTACGAATAATTACATTTTAAATTAGTAGGTACCTAGTTACATACATGCATTGCATAAGCGAGCAATATATAGTTAATCAAGTTTTTGTATATAGGATAATGTGCATGAGAACGTATCCCATAGATCGCTTTATTTTCATATGATATATGAAAAATAAATCAAATAAAAATAAATTAAAATGAATAAATATGAATAAAAATGATTAGAAATATGAATAGAAATGAATAGAAATATGAATATAAATGAATAGAAATATGAATATAAATGAATAGAAATATGAATAGAAATGAATAGAAATGAATAGAAATGAATAGAAATGAATAGAAATGAATAGAAATGAATAGAAATGAATAGAAATGAATAGAAATGAATAGAAATGAATAGAAATGAATAGAAATGAATAGAAATGAATAGAAATGAATAGAAATGAATAGAAATGAATAGAAATGAATAGAAATGAATAGAAATGAATAGAAATGAATAGAAATGAATAGAAATGAATAGAAATGAATAGAAATGAATAGAAATGAATAGAAATGAATAGAAATGAATAGAAATGAATAGAAATGAATAGAAATGAATAGAAATGAATAGAAATGAATAGAAATGAATAGAAATGAATAGAAATGAATAGAAATGAATAGAAATGAATAGAAATGAATAGAAATGAATAGAAATGAATAGAAATGAATAGAAATGAATAGAATGAATAGAAATGAATAGAAATGAATAGAAATGAATAGAAATGAATAGAAATGAATAGAAATGAATAGAAATGAATAGAAATGAATAGAAATGAATAGAAATGAATAGAAATGAATAGAAATGAATAGAAATGAATAGAAATGAATAGAAATGAATAGAAATGAATAGAAATGAATAGAAATGAATAGAAATGAATAGAAATGAATAGAAATGAATAGAAATGAATAGAAATGAATAGAAATGAATAGAAATGAATAGAAATGAATAGAAATGAATAGAAATGAATAGAAATGAATAGAAATGAATAGAAATGAATAGAAATGAATAGAAATGAATAGAAATGAATAGAAATGAATAGAAATGAATAGAAATGAATAGAAATGAATAGAAATGAATAGAAATGAATAGAAATGAATAGAAATGAATAGAAATGAATAGAAATGAATAGAAATGAATAGAAATGAATAGAAATGAATAGAAATGAATAGAAATGAATAGAAATGAATAGAAATGAATAGAAATGAATAGAAATGAATAGAAATGAATAGAAATGAATAGAAATGAATAGAAATGAATAGAAATGAATAGAAATGAATAGAAATGAATAGAAATGAATAGAAATGAATAGAAATGAATAGAAATGAATAGAAATGAATAGAAATGAATAGAAATGAATAGAAATGAATAGAAATGAATAGAAATGAATAGAAATGAATAGAAATGAATAGAAATGAATAGAAATGAATAGAAATGAATAGAAATGAATAGAAATGAATAGAAATGAATAGAAATGAATAGAAATGAATAGAAATGAATAGAAATGAATAGAAATGAATAGAAATGAATAGAAATGAATAGAAATGAATAGAAATGAATAGAAATGAATAGAAATGAATAGAAATGAATAGAAATGAATAGAAATGAATAGAAATGAATAGAAATGAATAGAAATGAATAGAAATGAATAGAAATGAATAGAAATGAATAGAAATGAATAGAAATGAATAGAAATGAATAGAAATGAATAGAAATGAATAGAAATGAATAGAAATGAATAGAAATGAATAGAAATGAATAGAAATGAATAGAAATGAATAGAAATGAATAGAAATGAATAGAAATGAATAGAAATGAATAGAAATGAATAGAAATGAATAGAAATGAATAGAAATGAATAGAAATGAATAGAAATGAATAGAAATGAATAGAAATGAATAGAAATGAATAGAAATGAATAGAAATGAATAGAAATGAATAGAAATGAATAGAAATGAATAGAAATGAATAGAAATGAATAGAAATGAATAGAAATGAATAGAAATGAATAGAAATGAATAGAAATGAATAGAAATGAATAGAAATGAATAGAAATGAATAGAAATGAATAGAAATGAATAGAAATGAATAGAAATGAATAGAAATGAATAGAAATGAATAGAAATGAATAGAAATGAATAGAAATGAATAGAAATGAATAGAAATGAATAGAAATGAATAGAAATGAATAGAAATGAATAGAAATGAATAGAAATGAATAGAAATGAATAGAAATGAATAGAAATGAATAGAAATGAATAGAAATGAATAGAAATGAATAGAAATGAATAGAAATGAATAGAAATGAATAGAAATGAATAGAAATGAATAGAAATGAATAGAAATGAATAGAAATGAATAGAAATGAATAGAAATGAATAGAAATGAATAGAAATGAATAGAAATGAATAGAAATGAATAGAAATGAATAGAAATGAATAGAAATGAATAGAAATGAATAGAAATGAATAGAAATGAATAGAAATGAATAGAAATGAATAGAAATGAATAGAAATGAATAGAAATGAATAGAATGAAGAAATGAATAGAAATGAATAGAAATGAATAGAAATGAATAGAAATGAATAGAAATGAATAGAAATGAATAGAAATGAATAGAAATGAATAGAAATGAATAGAAATGAATAGAAATGAATAGAAATGAATAGAAATGAATAGAAATGAATAGAAATGAATAGAAATGAATAGAAATGAATAGAAATGAATAGAAATGAATAGAAATGAATAGAAATGAATAGAAATGAATAGAAATGAATAGAAATGAATAGAAATGAATAGAAATGAATAGAAATGAATAGAAATGAATAGAAATGAATAGAAATGAATAGAAATGAATAGAAATGAATAGAAATGAATAGAAATGAATAGAATAATAGAATGAATAGAAATGAATAGAAATGAATAGAAATGAATAGAAATGAATAGAAATGAATAGAAATGAATAGAAATGAATAGAAATGAATAGAAATGAATAGAAATGAATAGAAATGAATAGAAATGAATAGAAATGAATAGAAATGAATAGAAATGAATAGAAATGAATAGAAATGAATAGAAATGAATAGAAATGAATAGAAATGAATAGAAATGAATAGAAATGAATAGAAATGAATAGAAATGAATAGAAATGAATAGAAATGAATAGAAATGAATAGAAATGAATAGAAATGAATAGAAATGAATAGAAATGAATAGAAATGAATAGAAATGAATAGAAATGAATAGAAATGAATAGAAATGAATAGAAATGAATAGAAATGAATAGAAATGAATAGAAATGAATAGAAATGAATAGAAATGAATAGAAATGAATAGAAATGAATAGAAATGAATAGAAATGAATAGAAATGAATAGAAATGAATAGAAATGAATAGAAATGAATAGAAATGAATAGAAATGAATAGAAATGAATAGAAATGAATAGAAATGAATAGAAATGAATAGAAATGAATAGAAATGAATAGAAATGAATAGAAATGAATAGAAATGAATAGAAATGAATAGAAATGAATAGAAATGAATAGAAATGAATAGAAATGAATAGAAATGAATAGAAATGAATAGAAATGAATAGAAATGAATAGAAATGAATAGAAATGAATAGAAATGAATAGAAATGAATAGAAATGAATAGAAATGAATAGAAATGAATAGAAATGAATAGAAATGAATAGAAATGAATAGAAATGAATAGAAATGAATAGAAATGAATAGAAATGAATAGAAATGAATAGAAATGAATAGAAATGAATAGAAATGAATAGAAATGAATAGAAATGAATAGAAATGAATAGAAATGAATAGAAATGAATAGAAATGAATAGAAATGAATAGAAATGAATAGAAATGAATAGAAATGAATAGAAATGAATAGAAATGAATAGAAATGAATAGAAATGAATAGAAATGAATAGAAATGAATAGAAATGAATAGAAATGAATAGAAATGAATAGAAATGAATAGAAATGAATAGAAATGAATAGAAATGAATAGAAATGAATAGAAATGAATAGAAATGAATAGAAATGAATAGAAATGAATAGAAATGAATAGAAATGAATAGAAATGAATAGAAATGAATAGAAATGAATAGAAATGAATAGAAATGAATAGAAATGAATAGAAATGAATAGAAATGAATAGAAATGAATAGAAATGAATAGAAATGAATAGAAATGAATAGAAATGAATAGAAATGAATAGAAATGAATAGAAATGAATAGAAATGAATAGAAATGAATAGAAATGAATAGAAATGAATAGAAATGAATAGAAATGAATAGAAATGAATAGAAATGAATAGAAATGAATAGAAATGAATAGAAATGAATAGAAATGAATAGAAATGAATAGAAATGAATAGAAATGAATAGAAATGAATAGAAATGAATAGAAATGAATAGAAATGAATAGAAATGAATAGAAATGAATAGAAATGAATAGAAATGAATAGAAATGAATAGAAATGAATAGAAATGAATAGAAATGAATAGAAATGAATAGAAATGAATAGAAATGAATAGAAATGAATAGAAATGAATAGAAATGAATAGAAATGAATAGAAATGAATAGAAATGAATAGAAATGAATAGAAATGAATAGAAATGAATAGAAATGAATAGAAATGAATAGAAATGAATAGAAATGAATAGAAATGAATAGAAATGAATAGAAATGAATAGAAATGAATAGAAATGAATAGAAATGAATAGAAATGAATAGAAATGAATAGAAATGAATAGAAATGAATAGAAATGAATAGAAATGAATAGAAATGAATAGAAATGAATAGAAATGAATAGAAATGAATAGAAATGAATAGAAATGAATAGAAATGAATAGAAATGAATAGAATGAATAGAAATGAATAGAAATGAATAGAAATGAATAGAAATGAATAGAAATGAATAGAAATGAATAGAAATGAATAGAAATGAATAGAAATGAATAGAAATGAATAGAAATGAATAGAAATGAATAGAAATGAATAGAAATGAATAGAAATGAATAGAAATGAATAGAAATGAATAGAAATGAATAGAAATGAATAGAAATGAATAGAAATGAATAGAAATGAATAGAAATGAATAGAAATGAATAGAATATGAATAGAAATGAATAGAAATGAATAGAAATGAATAGAAATGAATAGAAATGAATAGAAATGAATAGAAATGAATAGAAATGAATAGAAATGAATAGAAATGAATAGAAATGAATAGAAATGAATAGAAATGAATAGAAATGAATAGAAATGAATAGAAATGAATAGAAATGAATAGAAATGAATAGAAATGAATAGAAATGAATAGAAATGAATAGAAATGAATAGAAATGAATAGAAATGAATAGAAATGAATAGAAATGAATAGAAATGAATAGAAATGAATAGAAATGAATAGAAATGAATAGAAATGAATAGAATGAATAGAAATGAATAGAAATGAATAGAAATGAATAGAAATGATGAATAGAAATGAATAGAAATGAATAGAAATGAATAGAAATGAATAGAAATGAATAGAAATGAATAGAAATGAATAGAAATGAATAGAAATGAATAGAAATGAATAGAAATGAATAGAAATGAATAGAAATGAATAGAAATGAATAGAAATGAATAGAAATGAATAGAAATGAATAGAAATGAATAGAAATGAATAGAAATGAATAGAAATGAATAGAAATGAATAGAAATGAATAGAAATGAATAGAAATGAATAGAAATGAATAGAAATGAATAGAAATGAATAGAAATGAATAGAAATGAATAGAAATGAATAGAAATGAATAGAAATGAATAGAAATGAATAGAAATGAATAGAAATGAATAGAAATGAATAGAAATGAATAGAAATGAATAGAAATGAATAGAAATGAATAGAAATGAATAGAAATGAATAGAAATGAATAGAAATGAATAGAAATGAATAGAAATGAATAGAAATGAATAGAAATGAATAGAAATGAATAGAAATGAATAGAAATGAATAGAAATGAATAGAAATGAATAGAAATGAATAGAAATGAATAGAAATGAATAGAAATGAATAGAAATGAATAGAAATGAATAGAAATGAATAGAAATGAATAGAAATGAATAGAAATGAATAGAAATGAATAGAAATGAATAGAAATGAATAGAAATGAATAGAAATGAATAGAAATGAATAGAAATGAATAGAAATGAATAGAAATGAATAGAAATGAATAGAAATGAATAGAAATGAATAGAAATGAATAGAAATGAATAGAAATGAATAGAAATGAATAGAAATGAATAGAAATGAATAGAAATGAATAGAAATGAATAGAAATGAATAGAAATGAATAGAAATGAATAGAAATGAATAGAAATGAATAGAAATGAATAGAAATGAATAGAAATGAATAGAAATGAATAGAAATGAATAGAAATGAATAGAAATGAATAGAAATGAATAGAAATGAATAGAAATGAATAGAAATGAATAGAAATGAATAGAAATGAATAGAAATGAATAGAAATGAATAGAAATGAATAGAAATGAATAGAAATGAATAGAAATGAATAGAAATGAATAGAAATGAATAGAAATGAATAGAAATGAATAGAAATGAATAGAAATGAATAGAAATGAATAGAAATGAATAGAAATGAATAGAAATGAATAGAAATGAATAGAAATGAATAGAAATGAATAGAAATGAATAGAAATGAATAGAAATGAATAGAAATGAATAGAAATGAATAGAAATGAATAGAAATGAATAGAAATGAATAGAAATGAATAGAAATGAATAGAAATGAATAGAAATGAATAGAAATGAATAGAAATGAATAGAAATGAATAGAAATGAATAGAAATGAATAGAAATGAATAGAAATGAATAGAAATGAATAGAAATGAATAGAAATGAATAGAAATGAATAGAAATGAATAGAAATGAATAGAAATGAATAGAAATGAATAGAAATGAATAGAAATGAATAGAAATGAATAGAAATGAATAGAAATGAATAGAAATGAATAGAAATGAATAGAAATGAATAGAAATGAATAGAAATGAATAGAAATGAATAGAAATGAATAGAAATGAATAGAAATGAATAGAAATGAATAGAAATGAATAGAAATGAATAGAAATGAATAGAAATGAATAGAAATGAATAGAAATGAATAGAAATGAATAGAAATGAATAGAAATGAATAGAAATGAATAGAAATGAATAGAAATGAATAGAAATGAATAGAAATGAATAGAAATGAATAGAAATGAATAGAAATGAATAGAAATGAATAGAAATGAATAGAAATGAATAGAAATGAATAGAAATGAATAGAAATGAATAGAAATGAATAGAAATGAATAGAAATGAATAGAAATGAATAGAAATGAATAGAAATGAATAGAAATGAATAGAAATGAATAGAAATGAATAGAAATGAATAGAAATGAATAGAAATGAATAGAAATGAATAGAAATGAATAGAAATGAATAGAAATGAATAGAAATGAATAGAAATGAATAGAAATGAATAGAAATGAATAGAAATGAATAGAAATGAATAGAAATGAATAAAAATGAATAGAAATGAATAGAAATGAATAGAAATGAATAGAAATGAATAGAAATGAATAGAAATGAATAGAAATGAATAGAAATGAATAGAAATGAATAGAAATGAATAGAAATCATTGGAAATCAAAATTAATTGAAATAATTTAAAATCTTTCAAAATAAATCAAAAACCAAAATAAAGCAAAATAAATCAATAATGATAATACATAAATTTTTCAAGATTTATTTTAATAGACATTCCAAACAAAATGGTTACCAGTGGGTTTTGACAGGTTGTAATACGAAAAAATTATGGCAACTCTGTAGGCCGATTTGAAAGGGACAATGACATAGCCAGTTATACAGATTGTTTATCCATGTTTTTCAAAAATAAACACAAGCCTATGCCTTGAAGTAAAAAATTTAGGTACTTTTTTGTACTATATTCAAAAGCTGAAAATTGGTTTGTAAACACATTTTTACTAAAATGATCCTGATTAATGAGCATTTGCGAGGCAATATGTCCACCCGCTTTGAGCAATCTATATAACTATATATGTATTATTGACCCTGTCAATAACAGGCCCACAGGATTGTCATATCTAAACTGTCAGTTCTCATTGGTCAGCATTTTGACAGGTCGTTGGAATGCCTAATTATATTTAAAAAATTTAAGATTGTTCCTATTTTTCATATAATCTAAGTGTAAAAATATAAAAATAACATTTTTTTGCAAATAAAAATCTGTTTTTTTCTAAAGTGTAACTAAATGCTTAAATAACATTAAATTGTTATATGCATTAAAACCATTTGTAAGAATAGGAAAGCTGCTTGCGGAATTTGAAAATATAGGCGATTAATTATATACTTCTCGACTGTGTACGTATAAAGGGTGTTCGATAAGTACGGTACATAACTTCAGGAGCGTATTCTGGAGCTAAAATAAAGGTATTTTTGTCATATACACTGTCTCAAAAATACTTTGTTACGGAAATACAGGGCGTGAAAGTTTTCAGCTATTACCTTGTCCGCACGCCACTGGTTAAACGAAAGCCGTTGTGTTTCCAGTAAAACACGCAACGTTACTAGCTCTCAAAAGCTGCAAAAATTTAATAAAAATATCTCAAGAGGTTTCGGAAATATTTAAAAAAAATGCCGTAATTATTCGTAATGACTGCAAATCTGGGAACAATGAGACCATTTTCTGGAGCACAAGTGAGCAGAAAAAGGTTGTGATCGCAAATGAGCCAGACGCAACTGAGCCTATATCGTCAATAGTAAATCTATTTACAGGATTTTATTGACTTTCTTTTAGGACAAGAACGTGTTCATTTCAACACATTAAATTCATGTAATTATAAGGGCAGAATCAATAATTCTGATTAAACATTTAATTAATCAAAAAAGATTCTGTTCAATATGACAGAGACACTCCCAACAGTGTACTTAGGATCTGAACTAAGGGGGACAGACCAATAAAAAAAGCACCACAATTTTTCTTTTTATTAGTTGTTAATAATTACATTCTATAAATTTGTAGTATAGTAGTGGTTTATATTTTTTTTTTATACGTATATATATTTTCTCTACTTTAGATGTACGATTATTATGTTTTGTTTTAAATTTCTAGGAACTGTGAGGGGGGAGGGAAGTAGCCCCTCTTTCCCTCGCTGGGTACGCTCCTATCACAATTGTTAAATTTTTCAGCTCACAAAGTACCGGTCCTTTGTGTTAAAATTAATATATCTACTTGTATTAGCAGATTATTTTTATGCCAAATATAATAACTAGTCGCTAGCATACATTTTGTAACTGTACATGTGGTGTTAACTTACTTTTATTTCAATCGCATATTATTATGATTATTTTGATCTAGTAATAAAATGAGTTTGTCAGTAAGTAAAAAATAATTAAAAAGTATTTATATAAATTATATATAAAGGTTATTAACATAAAACTTTTTTCTTTTTCGCAACTACCCTACCATCAATTATTACACATTTTTTTAAATTAGAGCGAATCAAAATTGTAGTCCAACTTAAATTAAAGTATCTTAAAAATATCTTTCTGCCCTTACAATATAAAAAATCCTCAATAATAAACAATTAACGAATAGTAAATCGGTTTTGCTACTTGACCGTAACATAATGTGTCAGAATACCGATCCAATACCAAGTTATTGAACAAAATGTGTTGGCACATTCAAAAAGTCAAAATTGACATGACTATCATATGTGTTACACACTTTTTATCATTTAAAAAAAAAAAAAATTCTAAAATTTTTATTATCATTTTTTACAGCTATTTTTTTTTTCTTTATTTTTTTACAATTTTTTCCATTTTTTTTTTTAATTTTTTTTACATTTTTCTTCATTCTTTACGTTTTTTTATTTTCTTCTTTTCATATTTTTATTTGGTTCTATTTTTTTTTTCCTTTTCTTTTTGTTTCAATTTTTTTTATAATTTTTACTTTTTTATATTTTTTTCAATTTCTTTCATTAAAATTTTTTGTTTTTATTTTTTCCAATTTTTTTTTTCATTTACAATTATTTTTTTAATGTTTCCCTATTTTTCAAATTTTCTTAATTTTTTATATTACCATTTTTTTAAATTTATTTAATTTTTTAATTTTTTTTTCATTTATCTATAAATGCTTAATTAAACGGATAAAACTAAAGATTGTCCACACTTTAGCTTTTAGATTAATTTAAAACCACAATTAAGGAGGTCCTTTCGCCACACCTCTCGCCTCAAATGTTAAAAAAAAAGTTATTAGATTATGACTAAAATTAATTTTTTTTCTAATAGTTGAAGTCCTTATTTATCTAATACTGAACTTTTAACTATACCTTACCTTGCAAATTTTTGAGAATTTTTTTTTAATAATAGTAAACCGTGGAACTTATTGAGAAATTAATATTAAAAAATCACAAAAAAATTTCAAGTAACCTAGTTGAAAATTTTTTGTGATTTTTTAATAATAATTTCTCAATAAATTCCACGGTTTACTATATATATTTGATTGTATAAAACAAAATCTAAATATTTCAAAAACCTTATTTTTAGTTTTTTTCTACTCCATCTAATCAATAAATAATAGTAAAATTAATTATAATTCGAAAATTGTTGTTGAAGTCTTACTTTCTCATAAGAAACTGTACAAACACACACATTTTTAAAAAAAAATTTTCTCAAAAATTTGCACGGTGAGGTATAGTTAAAAGTTCACTATTAGATAAATAAGGACATCTACTATTAGAAAAAAATAAATTTTAGTCATAATCTAATATTTTTTATTTAACATTGGTGGCGAAAGGACCTCCTTAAATGAATACCTGTGTTGTAATAATGGTAGAATTGTTGCTAAAAATTGTAATAGATTCAATATATTTGACTCCCATTTTAAACCCTAGTTTTGAATTCATCAACACTTACTAATAATGTTACTACTGCTATAATCATTGCGGCTACTGCATACCAATAGTCGATAATCCATTTCTTAAAACTGGCAATACTTTCTTCAGAGAGCAATAATTTACGAAGTGTGGCTAGAGGTCCTGATGGATCCACTTCTCGGCACATTTGGAAAACATCACAATAACCTAAAATAAATGGTATTACAGTAGTAGTTTATGCAAGAAGCAATTTTAAACAAACTACCAAATTTTCTTGGTATTTACCACAACATTTCTTAATTATTAGGTGAATTTATGGAAGTGATTAGTATAGTGACAAGTGGTAATCGCTTAAACGAATTGGTAATAACCGTGGTTATAAGTCAATTCAATTTAACTTATCTTTTTCGCCATGTTTATGTTTTATTGTTACAGATTTTTATTTAAACTATATTGTTTATTGTCCAGCAAGAAAGAATGGATCCAAAGAAGAAATTGGTCTCTGAAGTATTTCCATTCGATATTTTTACTCATCCAATAATCATCTACATTTTTGAATGTTATTAATGTTTAAAAATATGCATGTTCCTAAATCACTTACCAATATAGTTGTTGCAAGGCGTTCCAGGTTTAGAATACATATCGGGTATATCGTAGGGCATGTCGTTCCATTCAAACGAAGAAAGGCAAGGTTGATTATCACCGGGAAGCTTACAGCACAATTCACACGCTTTTGTTTTGGGATCACTCTTCGACGGAATGCATTGACACGATTCCAAACCGTATGCCAAGCATATGGAACCGGTGCATTCCTAAAAACAAACTTAATTAGGGCCGATCTTTTCACCTCTGAGTAAAGTTACGTGTAGGTTTACTTGACAGGTTAACAAACAATAGTCCTAAAGTGTAGTCCAGAAAGTAATTACTTTCAACTTTACTCAGAGGTGAAAAGATTAGCACTAGTGTTAATTTATGATTCAGAACACTTTTTGTTGCACGAAAAATCTGCAGTTAAGGTGAAAAAATGAAATTATTTATTCATGTCCACACGTCATACTTTATTATTTATTTTAGTTGCTTTATTTCATGGCGTAAATGTAATAATGTATTGATTTTAAAAATATTTTTAATGTCAAGAAGCCGTTAAATTCTTATCTATATAGGTACTACATTTAACAGAAAAAGTTATACCTGTTACAATTAAAAAAAAAATCTTATGTTCTCTTAAGTTGAACAAATAAAAAAAATAAAAAAAAATAAAAAAAAACAAACAAAAAAAAATAGTAACAACAAAAAAACGAATAAAAACAACAACAACAACAACAACAACAACAACAACAACAACAACAACAACAAAAAACGAATAAAAAACGAATAAAAACAACAACAAAAAAAACAAAAGGAAAAATATATAACACAAAAAAATAACATAAAAAAAGAATAACAGAAACGAACGACTAACAAATACTAACAGTGGATTGTGGATTTGTAATTGTATGTATCCAAACAATGTAAATTAGTCTGGACAATTGGCAATGCCAAGGCCATAAATTTTAAATAAAAAAAGTTATACCTGTTAAAATATTACAAAACCATTTTTTTAACGATCATGTATATTGTAAAAAGAATACATGTTTGCTCGAACCCCTATAATGAATAAAAACAAAATTGAATTGTTTTACATATTTTCCATTAACATTTATAACTTATACCGTTTCTAGTACGCTTACATTCAAAATTCATCCCCAATAATTACATCATATTATTATCCAAAAATAGAACACATTCTCAGCTTGAGTCTGCATTTTACGTCTGTCCTTTTCCAAACGCAAAACAAGCACGGCAAATTTTACAACAGAAATGAATCTGTTTTGTCATTTCACGTTTATAGCGGATCGTATTTGTATCTGTAACGTGTGGAAGATCGGTTACTTCCCACGGCATTAGGCCTTACTAGGCCTATTATACATCCTCCTAAGATAGGCACCTCCTAGCTCGTGAGCCAGCCTATAGATTTAATGTAGTAGACAACGTCGCCAAGAGGTACTTCTTTTATATCGGCCGGTGTTAGCCGATACGCGCCGAACTCATATCTTCTAACAAATGAGAGCGTCGAGCAATCGTAGAGGATATGCTCGATGGCCTCATCTTCTTGTTCGTACCTTCTGCACAGTGTGGATTATGACAGCCCCATGATATGGAGATGCTTCCGTACTTGGCAATGACCAGTCAGAACGCCTGTGACTAGGCTCAGATTCTGTCTAGTCATAGCCAAGTATTTATTTGCTGCAGTGTTGTTAGGATAACTTAAAAGCTCCCTGGCAATTCTGCAGTTTCTTATTTCATCCCATCTTTCCTTGAATTTCACAATGGAATGTTCCTTAATTAGGTCTGTCACTACCGAAGCTAGATATTGCCCATCTAATTTTTTCGTCTACAATGTGTGTGGCAGTTTGCCAATAATAGACAGATGGGTTGCATTCTTCCTCTGCCCAGTCCGCCACGTCTGTGATGACCGAGTCAGGGAAGTGTGTTGACAGCAGAAGCTTGATGCTATCTTGTTGGCTGTTTTCGTGCCATCCTCTTTGATAAGCGCACCAATAACTCAGTGTGGATCTTTTGAGAGAGCCTTTTGAAGCCTCTGTGCCTGCGGAAATCTTCGATTTGTTCGCAGTAGGATCTCCATGCATCTCTCTGTTTTTGTCTGACGATTTTTTGTATTCTCTAAGGTGAGATTTATCCATCTATGCCAATATCTATACCCATACACCAAATAAATAATTTCTTCCATACTTTTTACGGTCTAATCAACCTCATTGTCGTATTTATCGCGAAAAAATACCAACAGTCATTATATTTATTACCCCTTTACATTATTTAATATCATTTTTTATACAAAAAAATTAAAATTATATCTACTTATGTCGGTGGAAGACGTAGATTGTTATGGAATTCAGTAGAAAGATGATATTTTAAAAACTTTTTATGTTTATACCAAGTGTTACGTGAAATTAATTTAAAAATAATTTCAAATTTATTTTTAACAACAACTTCTCCATAACCCCTCGTAACACAACTTAAACGACCACCTCTCGCTTTGCTTCTCGATTTTTACAAAGTACGGTTTGCGCGCATCGGTTTTTCTACATTCACGCTAGTGAACTATAAAACACCGCTGCTGTCGCCTGGGTCATTATTTACTATGTCCCTCTACGCGGACGCTACAGCGATATCGGCTACGAGCACACAGCCAGGACTCATATCAAGATATCTACAAGACGCAGAGGAAGACATAGAAGAATGGTGCATTAGATGGAAGATAAAGATCAACGCAGAGAAGACACAGGCTGAGATGTTCAAGAAGAGGCATCACCCCCCAGGAGAAGAAGTAACAATGAATGGACAGGACATCACATGGACCAACTCAGCCAGGTACCTAGGAGTTATAATGAACTAAAGACCCACCTTCACCAAACACGTGGACATGGTAGTAAAGAAGACGAAACAGATAACATTCAGACTTAATTGCCTAATAGGACGCAGGAGCAAACTACTATTACAGACAAAAATGAGGCTTATACAGGCAGTCTTAATACCCATCCTCATGTACGCCTCGACGGCATGAGGATACACCTGTATAACAAACAGGAAGAAGATCCAGACTTAGCAGAACATCAACTTGAGATGGGCCTCAAATGCCTACAGATACACGGGAAACGACATAATCAGGAGGGATCGAGAATCCAAAAGGGTCCTCATCCACAAGAAGGCCACTGACACTTTCGAAAAACTAAGGACTCACCCGTACATAGAACTAAGAAAATTAATAGAATACGAGAGAGCGGACTACAGAAGACACGCCATACCATGCAAGGTGCTGGATTATGGCGGCGAGTGACCAACCCTTGGGTGTAAAATTCAAGACGCTCATAGATTTAAGACTTTCTTTCAGCATTATCTTTCAGAATACCCGATAGAGCGCATCACGCGAATCAGACAAGGACTGAGCAACTGACGACTAACCACCTGGGGGAGAAGGTCCTCCCAGTCGCCAAGTAGGAGACTGGGAGAGCTTTCACAGGTGGCGACTTTCACAGAACATGCACACACAAGACAAACAAACGGACGATCAAACAAGGAAATGCCCTCAGGAAACCCTGTCTAATTGGTGATAATATGTTATCCTTCACAGTCCTTTAAGAAGGAATGGCACACTAATCATAGGATGGAAATTGAGGCCTCCTGTAGCGATGATGTCAGGGGGAGACGGTGCTGTCAGGAGGGTATCGGTCCAGTGTAACAGGATGGGAACCTTCCCAACTTGGACTCAATAACTGTTTGTGTGTGTGTGCTGGATCATTCTTTTTGGTTTATCGAATTCAATGTGGCAGTTTGTGCCGATAAATAAGTTACTATGAGTAGTTTTTCATAATTATCTTGTCTTTTATGTGTTTATTGTGTGTTAACGTTCTGATATTTGTCAGGTAATGTTTCTTTCAACTTATATTTTAACATTTTGCTGGATTTCGTTGGAAAACCGAAAGGATCGGCCATTTGCTTTTTCTTATTACCATCATGCCGGTTATTATTACTGTCTTATTTTATGTAGATTATAGCTACCCTACCTAATAATATTTTTAAGCTTTCTTTGATACTTTGATATATACGCGGGGAGGCAACTAAATAATTGAATTACAAGTGTCTGGAAATACAGTTTAAACGGAAATCTATGGCTCTTAACTTATTTTGGCCTTATAAATAGCTTATATTTTGTTCAGATGATGTAAAACTTATTGTCATAACTTATTTTGGATTTATAAATATTTTATATTCTGTTCAGACGTTGTAACTTTAATATTTGTTCCGTTTATGCATAAGTCCGTCAGATTTCCAAACTGGAATGTATATGTAATGTACTTTTACTGTTACTGAGGTTCTTTTTATTTCTAAACCTGTAGTGGTTTCAAGAAGTCCCGAGTTACGTAGCTGCTCCTAGAAGCTTTAAGCTCCAAGAAACTCCAAGCTTTAAACTCCAAGTTCGAGTTGCGTAGTTCCTCCAAAAAACTCAGAGTTACGTAATATCTCCAAGTTCCGAGTTACGAGCTCTAAGTATAAGTTTCAAAGGCGGATTGTCCACGACATACAACAGGGAAGTACCGTATTAGAATGCCACATGGTCTAGACAATTAAACATTTTATCTATCAGTTAATTTTATTCATTCATTTATTCAAATTTAATCATTAACTATTAATTTATTATATACAAATTTATTCTTTTTACTTTTTTTTATTAAATGTATCAGAAATTGACTCAATTAAACAGGATATATCAAATCAAATAAGTTTTCCAAGTTACTCAAAAACTTGGTGGGGCTCAACATTTCTGTTGCTATCGTATTATAGTATCTTTCATTTTATCGTAAAGTAGACTTTGGCCCGCCAATCGGTCTAGCTACTCTGATTTCATTTGTCCTGGTCAATTTATGAATCCACGCAGTTATCAGCAATTTGAGCTAAATCACCTCTTAAGTACAATTGCCATTGAATGCTTTTTTATCAATTTCTTACTGGAATTTTAACCCTCCCGCAATCCTTTGTTTTACAATTATTGGAATAGAAGACGATGATTTTACTGTTAGATATTATTTAAAAAACTCATTTAAAATATAGAGAGATTGAGAAAATGGTTCATTGAAATCGGTCGTTACCTCTCGCACTATCAGATATTAATATTAAAAATGCATTATCAAATAAGTAAAATTATCGTCACTCTATTTGACATCCCCTTGTAAATAATGTTTAATTTATCATGTTATCACCATTATTAATAATTTTGTAAAACGAAACCGCGCCAGGATTTTCTATAAGATCCTAGGGATACAGTTGTGTTTACTGGGACAGTTACCCGATATATTATCTGAAAGAGAAACTTTAAGCCCACTTTACGTATTAACAACAGCTTCACGGCAACTTACCCCCATGAAACAGACGAACTCCTTGTTACAGATGGTTTTGTTTGGTTTATTGATCGATGGAGGGCATTGTGGGTCCCTGCCATTGCAGAAGCTCTCATCCCTACACCCATTGTCATCTCTGCATTTGTCTCCGAATTTGACTTGACAATTCGACGTGCAGCACGGTCCCTGAACACACACAAAATAAATAGATGTTGAATAAATAAGTAGATTACGAAGTGTGTACGTTAATGTAGACAGGTATTGTGTTGTTTGCAAAGGCTACAAATGTGAGAGGTACTTAGATTTTGTAGAGGGTGTTTAATAGTAATTCGAGAAAATTAATAGATATATTATTGTGTTTCGCTATATACCTAAGTTTGAATTGGTGCTACATAATAAAGTTTTTCAAGAATCAATTGTTGTTTATATCGGTATTGACACATTTCACTGTTTGTGTACATAACATTCTATATTTACCTCAAATACTCAAATTAAATATAAATAACTGACATTCTGGATTTATTTAAATCCAGTATCTACCCTTTTTTTGCATTACTTTTTCTTTCTTTTGGGTCTCTAATATAATTTTAAATAGCATCGCAAAAATTGAGTAACAATTTTCAACAAAAACTTGGAAATGGTCAATTTTGTTTGTAGGGGAGAGTGTCGTACCTTGGGACGCATGTTCCTCGGAACCTAAGGGGCCACAGCCGATATCTTTCAACATTCAGTGGAAGCGATCGAACAGGCAAAAGTGGTATGCAGACGGTTGACCTTCCCAGTGTGATTTAAAATTCGAAACCGTACACGTGCTCTGTAAAATATTTTCGTTTTTATGCTCACTAATTTTACTTTCTCACATCTGTGTGTGTTCGGATCCTGTTTTGGAGTTTCAACAAAGTCGGACAATGTAATTGTACTTCAGTATCTTTTCTTTCTTTTGATGATATGAAATACCTGCTTTTTTTAATCTACAAAATGTTACGAGCCGAACTCAGCAAAGATACATAACATATACCTTGGGACAAAAAAAATTGCATGAACTTTGGGACTGTCCTAAGGTACATGCAATTTTTGTTATTGTAAAACATTGAAACCGAAGATGTTATTACTATTTTTATATTCTGATCCTGAAGGCGAATTAGAATTCAAATTTACAAGAACTGTGCTGCTAGCTCAAAACTAGAGATAGTCTATTTTAATGCCACTGTAAGCCGGAGAGTGGCATGGATTCTTAAAGAGAAACTTAATATGCTAGTGTGACCAAATAATAACAATGAGTAAGTAGTGTTTTTCTTTAATTTGTACAATAAGTAGGTAGTTAGGTAGATAGTGATAATTAGAAACCCCAATTGTATTTAACAAATACCGATAGGTAATAAATCCCCCTTTGTAGTACTACCAAGGTTCACACGTTTTAAATATATATGTATGTCACTATTTAATTAAATGTTCTTATTTTTCTTGCAGGTTATACGGCTGCTATTAATCGGATGAATATAAAATTGAAAAGCTCTTACTTGGCGAGATCGGTTCCTAGCGGCGTCTACAGCTATAACAGCTATGATATAATGCAGTCAAGTGCTGGTAAAGGAAGAAGTAGGTTCCAGCCACCAATCCAATATATACGGCACGTGAGTGGTACTTTAGAAGAGACTTAAGGAGGTGCTCTATAGTGAAAGTAGTAATCGGCTCTACGAGCAGCACTAAATAATATCTGGTAATACTAGAAGCTAGATGACCAAAGCTAGATATTGTAGAGACTTAATGTCGACACTTAATGGCCGGAGATCAGAAGCGGCCCCTTTTAAGATAAGTATAATTATCCCCAACTGGGTAAATCCACTTAGATTAATGTTATATATACTTAATTTGTTAGATGTTTGCTTAAACTTAATTTATTTTTAGGTTGAACAAATCCGAACAAAGTTCGAAATTACCTAGGAGTTTATTGGTGATGCCAAAATATTTGACCATAGTAGGCCTTTTAGCCAGGTACAGGCATACCTAGTTGTAAAATGTCTCTAGAATAAAAGAAGAGCAGAGTTCAAAGGTCACTAAAGTAGTTCAAAATAAATGTAAACACTGAACTAGGTTATTTTAAACAATAAACAGTTAAAATACAAATGTATCCTTTTTGATTTTTCCTGAAGTAATTAACTATTAAGTAATTAAATAATAACTAATTAATTATGTTTAACATAACTATTCAATGGTAATTGTATTAATTTATAATTCATCGATTTAAACCTATAACAATGTTCTGTGTGTTGTTTTTTCTCCAACTTTTCATTTTTTTACAGATTTAGCAAGATACCACGAAGTAAAACTGGCAAAAAGAGAAATCCTGTTGTTATTTCTAATCTCAAGTTAGCTGTTAAAGACGTTCTTCAGCATAGTGCAGCACGCCACATTAAGCTTCACCGCGAATCCGGCAAACACGACTTTGAATACATAGCTACCAATGCCGTAAAAAAAATGTTCACAGAGGAAGAAGAGAAGTAGCTTGAGGACTATTTGTTGTTTTCATCTCAACTCCATTATGGTTTAACCAAACAAGAAATCCAGTATGCTGAAAGGAATAACAAGAAGAACATGCCAGAAATATGGAAGAAAGAGAAAAGAGCCGATAGAGAGGGACTTCGCTGGTTCCTGAAACGTCATGAAAAATTGTCATTTCGAAAAGCGTGTCTGAATTTTTTGACAAACTAAAGAAATGCCAAGAAAAATACAAGTTCTCGGCGAGTAATATATGTATATAACGTCGACGAAACTGGCAACAGTACGGTTCACGTTCCACCTCGAATTGTTTCTGCTAAGGGAGTGAAACAAGTAGGCTCTATGACGTCAGGCGAACGTGGAATCAACATTACTATGATAGCCTGTATTAGTGCTATAGGAAACCACATTCTCCAATGCTTATTTTTTCGAGAGTGCATTTCAAAGAGCACATGTTGAACGGAGCGCCTCCAGGTACCACCGGAGCTGCTTATCCTTCAGGGTGGTCAAACGAAGAAAAATTTTTACACTTTATGAAGCATTTCATCGCCCATGTGAAAACATCAAATGATAATCCCGTTCTTCTGCTGTATGATAACCATGAGAGTCATATTTCACTTCCTATGATTGAATTGGCCAATGCGAATGGTGTTGTATTGCTCACATTTCCACCGCACACATCCCACAAATTACAGCCCTTGGATAGGACTGTGTTTGGTGGTTATAAGACTTTTAACAATCAAGCTGCTAATGAATGGATGCCTCAAAATCCGGGAAAACCAATTAGTCTTTACCAAGTTGTCGAAATCATTGGAAAGGCATTCACCCAGCAAAACATCACGAATGGGTTTGCGGTTACAGGTACTTGTCCCCTAAATTTCGAAATTTTTGGCGATGACGAGTTTTTAAGCGCTTTCGTCACAGACCAAGCAGACCCAGCTGAAGTTATAACAGAACGAATTGATAATCTTGACAAGCCTGGGCCATCACATCAAAGCATAGAGACCCCAGAAATGATAAGACCCTATCCAAAAGCTGCACCTAGAAGGACAAAAGGAGGTAGAAAGAAATGCAAATCCAGGATATTAACGAAAACACCAGAAAGAAATTTTTAAAGAGACAAGCAACAAAGTCTAATCATAAAGTTCGAAAAGCGACAAAACAAGTTTTTGATGAAAGCTCAGACGTTGATGTAGAAATAGGATCTGTGCAGACGATTATTTGGAAAAACTAGTTGAAGATGCAAATGCCGAGAGAAATGAAGAAATAACTATGGAAAATGAAATGATATTGGAAGGAGACTTCGTGTTGGTAGAACTGAAGGGAAAAAAGACTACAACAATGCATAACGGAAAATAAAAATATTTTAGAAGACGGTTTTGATGTTGTTTATCTGAAAAAAAAAAATAATGAACAGTAACAAATTTGTGAAGACTGAGCAGATTTATGAAATAATCGAATCAGAAATTGCCAAAACTATCGGTCGTGGATCCGAACGCCTAAATGAACAATTATCATTTCAAATAGACTTCATGTTTTTTAACATGTACTAGATAAAAGATATTGTGTATATGGGTATCTTTTTCTTGTCATTCGCCTTGTATCCCCATTTATTGGTCTTGTCCCGAGGAACATGCAAGGATATCCCGAGGAACAGGCAAGGATATCCCAAGGTACAAGCCCGGTTGTACCTTGGGACATTTTGCAATATATTTTGTCATTCAAATGTCATAAATATTTTACAGCATATTATTCCCAATAACTCCCCTCTAAATAGCAAAAATATCACTTAGTACGTAAGACATGATTAAATTAATTTATATTTGAAAATATTATATATATATATATATATATATATATATATATATATATATATATATATATATATATATATATATAAAATTCAAACTAATTTATTGGGGGCAGCAGCAATATATAATAAAGAAAACTCTTTAAAGATGATCCAAGCTTTCGGAAATTTTAATAACTTATTTCCATCTTCAGGGAATCTACAAAAGGTGTGGTGTGTCTTCATAGGAACATAATATTATTAAGAGAGTGAGTTACTTACATCTTTGTGAGGATGAATTATTAATGATGTTAAATGTTATGATTTTGATGCACATATAGAATTAAAATTACACAGTTTTACAATATAACTTAAAATTATTGTGGTTTAAATTCAGTTTGAAATTTAACTGTTATGTCAATTTTTGTGTCATTCGTTGTTTATGTATACAAGTGTGTTAGATTAAATATAGAAATTACTAATAAGGAACCTAGTTAGGAAGATTACTTTGTACTTAAATTATTATTTAATAAAGTTTTATCTGAGAATGCAGTTTGATTAATTATTTCATCATCAACAAAACTGTCACTAATTGTTGTGATGAATGAAAGGATGTTGTAAATTATTTCATCAAAAACAATACTGTCACCATTGTTATGATGAAAGGTTGAATATTAAAAGTTTTTTAATCAGACTTGTATCATAAAAGGTGGTCATTTAAAAAATTAGATTTCATCTGCAATAATACTGTCACTATTATTGTGATGAAGGGTTGTATTGGTGTTGAGTAAGTATGAGTAAATAGCACTTAGATGTTTTATGTCCGTCCTTTTATTAATACAATTTTGATTTTGGTATATCCAAGCCATTTCTAAGAAGAGTCTTTTATATATTTATTTATTTTTACGAATTGTATTGGTAAGTCTAAATATTACTATTCAATGTTTGTTTTATTTTAAATATACATTTGGAGAAGTTCCACGGCGTTTCAAAGTAAATAAAAAACATAGGCGGTACAAAAATATTTTGTGGAATATTATTAGTAATTTTTTATTCAGGTTTCCAATAAACCTTGAAGCATAGGCAAACATAACCTAATGATTTTTTAAATTCCAGGAAAAACATTCGAACACCTGTGTTCATTTACAAGCATTTATCGCCACATTATCATCCATCTCTCTTAATGGAAAATTACCAGCGAATTATATATTTACGTATAGCTTCGTCTCAGTTGCGCTAACATAAGAATAATAAAAAATTTACCATTAAAACACATCTACAATTACAAACAACAATATTTTTGTCCTTGTTCTGCAAAAGAGACATCAGCTTTATCATTCGATGTACCTCAATAATCAAAACACGTCCACTAACGCAACAGCACTTATCAACGTCTTTGCATTCTTGTGTCGCAACTCAACGGTAATTTTTTTCAGACATTATTCATACAATCTAGGAATGAACTGGCTAGATACTAACGTCAAATTTCTGAAATTATTTACTCTTGAAAAACGAAGGAATGTTACTATTTTTACATAAGTTGTTAAATAGTTTAATAAATTGTCCGGAACTGCTTGATTTATTTTATTTTAATTTTGTATCAAGAACAAGGAATTGACCATTGTCATATAAAAATGGGCATTTAGCAAATTATGGTCGTCATAATTCACTTACACGTGTATTGTGTGATTTGAATAGCCTATCGTGTTCGGATGATATATTTGTTAATTTATTTAGAATGCTTAAAAGAATATTGCTAAGTTAGAGAAAAGGTTTTTAATTTATTCCTCTACTTAAACTACCGTAATTTGATTATTTCGTATAAAATGGATTTTCCGTTAATATAGTTTTTTTACTTACCTTATTTGTTATACATAGTGTAATGTAAAACATTTTTTTGTTTATTTTAAAAGGGCAAAAGCATTATACATTAGTTAAAATAACAATATACCTGTGAGGGACTGCAAGCACTTCTGGGTGTTAGCCGACATGGGGGTTCATCTATACTTGCATACCTCCTCATCGGGAAGCAGCATTGGTCTCTGCAATCTTCTTCCCATCCACAATCGCATTCTTCTCCTTCTTCGACAACGCCGTTTCCACAAATGGCTTCCTTTGGTTCTAGGTAAGAAATATAAAATAAGATGAAGAAAGTTATCATAAAAACAAAGCACAGGATACATTATTTATGTATCGTCAACAAATTATTTGCATCTACAGATTGATGCAAGCCGTTAATAAAAAGTTGACCGCAGACCCTAAAGAACTTCCAAATCAACAGTATAGCTGTTATATTAGAGTCTTTTACTTTAACAAACGTCGTTGGATTCGTAATAAATCTAGAAAAGCATACATTTAAAAGTAAGACAATCAAAATTACGTCAAAGATGGAAGAAAAACAAGCAATATGAATACCATCATCAAGACATTTATATACATATTCACAGGCAGCTGTTTGAATCGATTTTCCTAAACCCATGTTGGATCTTTATAACACTATGTAATTTAGACAAGTAATTAGTCATATTGTTACAAATCTCTAAAATAATAATAATTTTTCTTAGTTTTTTAAAGTAATTATAGCAAATCAAACAAAATTATTTTATTTTTAATTCAGCATTTTATTTAGTCCAAACATACCCAATTAAACAAATTTAAAAACGATCACAAAATACTGCCGAGTTGCTAATATAAGTAGGAAATAATTACTCAACAAAATTATATTGCTCAATTAAAATGATGAAAAAATAATGTCAGGTCATCAACCACGTAAGTTTGGTAAACTACGAAAATTTTGCAAGCAGACAATATTCAAAAAATTGGGTATGGAATTTAAAGGAGATCAGTTATAAACTCAACAGCAAAGAAGGTAGACTCGAAAAAAGATTCCACCACACCACACGAGATAATAAAGTCCATGATAAAGTAGTCAGTGACAAAGTCATTAGTAATCCAAGATAAAGTAATAAGTAATTTTGAGTAAAATAATAAGAAGGTAATAAGTAATAAGTAATTTTAAAGTTGTAATTTCGAAACGTTTTGTGGGATATGGAGACGTGCTCTAGGCCTATGAAGAATATGGTAAGTCAAAGTCCAATTATTGGAAATTTCCAAAGGTTTTTTCATACTGAGGTGTAATTGACAATAAATTGGTTATTTTTATATATTTGTATTTTATTTCCAAGACGAAACTGGTACAAAAACACGACTTCGCGACAATTTTACACTTGTATCTAACATTTTTTATTTAACAATGACTATTATTTATAACAGTTGTATAAAACGTTCATTCTTTAGCAAATACCTAACCGCAACGTTACAATAAGTTAGCTTGTAAATACCTGTAAAGCATCCTTTAGGGGATCGCGCTTTGAAATTCAACACCGGATTGATGCTCTTCAGACTGCATGGGGAAAAGCGATTATTGTTCTTTTTGTCTCCGGATGTGGCCCTGGCGAACATTATAAAGTTTCCGTCTTCGCCACCGGGGGAACATTGCTCTGGGTCGTGCTGGAACAAAAAAAAAAAATATGTATGACTTGAAAATCGGAAATTCCAATTTGATTATAATATTACGTGAAAGAAGTTCGATTTCTGGTTTAATCTGTACAAAACCAACTAAAAAGGGTTATTGAATATAAATATTTTAATCTAAAATACTTTTCTGCTTGATAAACGATGATACAAATAATATTAAACGTGTGTTATGCTCTTCGTTAGAAAGTAAAACTATTAAATTGTGTAGTGAATGCCATTGGCGCCACCAAAATTTTTTCCATGGGGGCACAAATTCAATTTTATGAATCTAACTTTAAAAGAATACCTACTGTGACAGGCTTCTGGTTCACCTACAGTGAATCAGCGAATCTGTGTGGCGCTATGATGGTGATTCCCGAATAAGGGTTGCTCAGGCGCCAGGTTTGGTATCGCAGTTTGCTCTGCGACTCTGTAGTACACCAGAGTGTACTCAAGGTAAACTCAGTGGCGGTAAAAATAATTCCAGGCGGTCACTGCTAGGTAGCCACTATACTAGAATAAATAAAAATAAAACACTTATCTCCTTTACTCCTCGTACCCTATGGTACCCTGAAAGAGAACGGTCAAGAACCAGCAATAAGAGAAACACAGGAATAGGTAATAAAATATATATTTACAAAAAAAAAATACAGCGGTGGTAGTGTACGGTTCTGGCACGGCGGTAAACGGAAAATTGAATAAAATGAATGATTACAATTTAATGAGATTACAAGAAAGTAATTACGGCTCCCTATATACAGAAAAAAAAAATAATTAAAAATAAATTATTACAATTGAAAACTAATTAAATATTGGGAAATATTTATGGTTCGCTAGCACAGGAGGCTAAGCCGTCCGGGAATCATGAAACTCCCTGTATACGGAAAATTAATGTAAAAAAAATAAATTATTTAAATATGACGTTAATCACATGTAAGAAAATAAAAGAAATCAAAGTTTTAGGAACGACCTTGTATCTTAGTTCGGACCGATCGACGCTCTGGAAATTTTCGTCGAGCGAGAATGATATGATTTACGCGGTGTTTGGACAACGAAGGCGATGGTTATAGAAAAGATTATTTTGAGATTTGCCAAAGCCGATCAAAACGGTATGTGAATTAATTTTATAGAAAACGTCGGGCTTCGTTCAATAATTAATTCGTGACGGAAAACGGAATGATTCAAATATAATTGAATGGATAAATAAAAGAAAAAAAACTTACATGAAATGAAAAATACATGTCCTCAGGCGGGAATTAATTGAAATATACTGTTTTTAAATTAATTAAAAATAAAATTTAGTGACTTCGTCACAATACATGCTCAATTTTATTTAATGAAAAAAAATATCGTACAATCTCATTTTTATTGAATATAAATATTTTAATCTAAAATAGACTTCTGCATGATAAATGATGATATAAAGGATGTCAAACGTGTATTACTCTTCTTTAAAAAGTAAAACTATTAAATTGTGTAATGAATGCCATTGGCGCCACCAGAATTTTTTTCAGGGAGGCAAATATTTTTTGTGAACCTAACCATAAAAGAATACATAGTCAATTTTATATAATAGATAAAAAATCCGGACCTCTAATGATCATTTAAGCTTATTTTTAATAATTGGTTGATAAAAGTTGTTAATTTAAAACTTTGCCTACTTTTTCGGCTCTTCCTTTATAAAAAAATTACATGTTTTAATATTTAACATTTTGAATTCAAGCATCCACGTTTACAACAAGTGTTATGATATATAGAGTGTTCAACTATGCTATACCATGATACAAATAGGAAGTGTCACTTGCAAAAACTCTTTTCAGACTATAACTGTGGCGTATTTTTTATACATTTTTATTATTGGTAAACCGCTTAAATTATCTTAAAACTGCAGTTGTAGTTTCCTGTTTCTTAAATTCCAGAAATGAAGTATTAATGTGAGATATTGATTTTTTTTTTCAGAGTGACTGTAGAAGGGAAATAGCCAGAGATAAGTGAATAATAGAGATTAATTGGTTTGAACATTGGGGTATGTGAGACAGAAGTGTGTCGTTTATTTAATTAAAAAGTGTTCAGAATTTTATGAAATAGAGTGGTAAAAACAAAAACAATTAGATTCACAGACTTACTAAACCAAGGCATAAAAATTAATGACAGTAATATGAATGAGATTTTTCGTTTTTAGTGCAATTTATAATCATTTAGATTCTTGGATATAATTATTTAATTTTTATTTACCTACCATTCATTTATTGATCTATTAAATATATTTAATTCAGTACACATAATTGTATTATTCAAATTACACGTCTGTTTAATTTACGTATTGGCAAATATGAGCAATCCTATTTTTTAAAGGTTAATTCTGCATTTGGGAAAAAGCGCACAACTAAAAAATGTTTGAATAATAATAAAACAAAGTCCAACTAATGACTACAAAGCCCTTTGAATATTGGTATTTCTTATATATAAATGCGCAATACTATACCTACCTACTTTATGATGGTAATAATAAAATAAATTGGATATTATTCTATTGTTCTGTGTCTTATTTGATGTTTTCCTTTGTTTTTGTGTTCCAATTGCGTTCTCTACCTATTTTCAACACTCAAATATACTTTTTGATCATTGTTTTTCATGTGTATACGAAACACGGCTTCTTCAATATGAAACAGAGGGTTGAGATACAGAGACGTTCAAATTTTTTTTGTTTAAACTGAAATTCTGAAAAATCGGTTATAAAATTAATAGAAAATATAGTTTTTATTTAATGGAATTATAAATAATAATTACATATCGCTCTAAATATAGTTATCTTGCTTCTGGAATTTTATTGAAACTGTTTTAAATTTTCTCAAATTTGGATATTTTTCGGGTGTATTATCATAATTTTCCTTTTCACCAACATATATTTGTACTAAAACATAGTGACATGCAAAGAGAACAAAGCGAGAATGATAATTTTGATATTTAATATTAGGGAAAAATTAATTAAACCAAGATGTGGAAAAGAAATGAAGGGAACTGAATATGACAAAAGGGCAATCAGTAATGAGCAAAAGGTGAGATGAAGGGATGAACAAATATGTTGTAAGAGTTAAACAAATAATTTTTTGAAATCTATCAAAGAATCAAAGTATTGTCATGTGTCTATTTTTACCTTTTTTTTCTTTCCTACCTTTTCATATATAATTAATTCAATAATTTTTTTTGGATTTCTTTCAACTAAATTGTATATAATCAATCCATCTATTCAGTTAATGTCTAATTAAACAATTTATAGTTTTAAAATGTCTTTTTAATGTACTAACATTGAGAATACCATAACAAGATAATCCCAATAGCCTAACTCGACAAGATCCAACTAAGGGTAAAAATTACGCAGGGTAACAAAAAAATATATTTTTTTGGTGCCTGGAATTTTAGAGCTGATTTTAACTATATTTGGGACGTTAAATCTGTACATGCAATCCGTTTTTCTCTATCAGCTCTACTTTTTTAGATACATCAACTTATCTACCAATGTGGTTTTTATTCAGTACATTCATTTATGAGAGTTCTAAAATTATTATATATTCATTAATTTAGGTACAATGGTTTTATTGTCAGTCTGTAATTGAGTAAATTCCAAGTAAATCTATAAATAGTGGAACCATTGCAAGTACAGTACAGACAGCGGTAGTGGCAACACGTTGCTTTTCAGTATTATCAGATCAAAAATATCGGTAAAAAGTGGCAAGCGAGTAAAAATTTTGGTTGTGACTAAAGTGCATATAAAAAAGAAGTACCTTCAAAAAGGTAACAACAAAATTTATCTCAAAATTAGATGAATAGAAAGAATTAAAAAGAGTCTATAACTACCGAAATTGATACCATAAGTGCGACTATCGTGTCTTCTACACCTAGCCACTTTGATAAAGGTCAACTAAATTTATACGAGGCCTGATTAATTAATATGTAAATAAAATTATGGCAGAAGAACTAACGCTAGCTGATCTATATCAGAAACTATTACTATCGCAAGAAGAGAATACAAAAAAAGTGATTAAAAGTATTGAGACTAATAAAGCTGAACTAGAAGCAAATTTGGAAATAACCGTAAGAGAAGTCAAAAAATTGCAAAGTAGAAATATTAATCTGGAACGGAAAATAAGAAAAAACAATATTATTATTTTCGGCATTAAAATTAATAAAGAGAACATATTACCTAGTACCTTGGAAACGCTGAATAACTTATTCCAAACTAATTTCATAGCAAGCGATATCAAAGATGTTTATTTCATAGGGCGTACCGAAGAAATGTAACAATTTATTTAATTTTACATTATTGTTTAAAAAAAAAAAAAAAAAAACTTAAATTTGTCAACACAAAAAAAAAATATTATTATAAATTATCACGTACAAGCGGTACACAATGTAAGTACTGCTTCTGTGAATTTGTATGTTTATTTATTTCTTGTCGTTTTTATTAATGTATTTTTTAAATGTATATTTCAGTAAATAAACATTATTATTATTATTATTATTATTATATTATTATTGCCTATCAGGTACCTGAACTGACCCTTTTAATTCCCTAACTCGGGTAAGTCTCGTCAGTTTGTGAGTTCTTACTATAGTCTATTTTTATGTATGAGAGAGTAATAAAACATCATTTCTAATGCAAAACTTAGTACGGTCATTTTAAATATTTTTACAGAATAATCTAAATATTTCCTAAAATTGTAATAAATGTACCCGAGCTATTACAAGTTTTGGGTTTTTTATTGGTCCTTTATAAACATAAGCTGTACAGAACAATAGAAAAAGGTTTGGACAGGCCAAAAGCCCTGTGTATTAAAGATTACATAGCCGTATCTTAAGATTATTTTCAATAAGTACCTATTTGCCAATTTTTTTTTATTTTAATTCCAAGAATTTCCTACAGTAATCGAATTATAAGTAGATAAATACCTTCCCAACAAATTTCACCGAAAATGCGATTATAGGTTTTACATTTAGTAAGGAGGTCCAAGTTGTGTATTCTTGACAGTTTACTAAATGTCGTTTAGTTGCAACTTGCAAGGTGCAGTGTGAATTCTAGTGTGATCATGGAAAATTTGGAAGGGCCGTGTAAACGACAAAAAATCGGTCCTTTAACAGTTAATGAAAAAACATTAATATTTAATTGTTTTAAATCATTTACAGACAAACATTTATGTAAAAGTGTTGATGACACAGTGGAATTAGTTAGTAGTACGCTTGGTGTTGGGAAATCTACGATTTACAGAGTTGTTAAAGAAGAGAAATGTGGCGAGTTTCAAACAGCACGTAAAGCTCCAGGAAAACCAAAATTTCAATTAGAAAATCTTTTAAAAGAAAGACTTCGAAGGAAAGTGCATGCGTTCTTCTTTAGAAAAGAATTTTCGACAGTAGACAAAGTTTTTGCCACGGTTCGAGATGATAAGGATTACCCTGAAATGAGTCGAAGCACACTATGGAAACTTTTAAAAGAAATAGGTTTTCTATAGAAAAAGCATTCCAGAAAGTCTATTTTAATAGAAAGAAGCGATATTGTAGTATGGAGAAGAAATTACCTAAGGACTATAAAAGAAATGAGAAACCAAAGAAGAAAAATATTTTATTTAGATGAAACATGGATCAACGAGGGACATAAACCAAATAAATTTTGGCAAGATGAAACTGTTACAAGTCGAAGACAGGCTTTTTTAAATAATTTATCTACTGGTTTAAATCCACCATCAGGAAAGGGGCGCAGACTAATAATAGTACCGGTGACTACCATGAGGACATGAATGCTGATGTCTTTAAAGAGTGGTTCGAACAAATTATAGATCTTATTCCTCAGAACTGTATAATAGTAATGGATAATGCAAGTTATCACTCGAGACTTATAGAAAAAATGCCCACAACCAAGTGGTTAAAAAAAGATTTACAGAATTGGCTAAATTCAAAGAATATTAAGTTCCATCCCGGTTCTGTGAAAAAAGAACTGTATCATTTGTGTTCCCTTCATAAAGAGAAATTCAAAAAATATGAAATTGCAAAAAATCGTGGGATGACGGTGGTTAGATCACCACCATATCATTGCGAAGTAAACCCGATTGAACTGATATGGGCACAGATAAAGGGAGAAGTTTCAAGAAAAAATATTTCTTTTAAAATGAGTGATGTTAAACAGTTGTTTTTGGAGGCTGTAAATAATGTGAAGCCTGAAAACTGGGAAAAGGCAGTAAATCATACGATTAAAGAAGAAGAGAAAATGTGGAAGTTGGACAATATTACTGATGAAATGATCGAGCCACTCATTGTAAATATTGGTTGAAACAGTTCATCTTCTGATTTCGATTCTGATTTAGATTTGTAGGTAAGAAGTAGTTTTTATATTAAAATTATTATTTATGAACGTAACGTTGTTTACAAGTCAAAGTTTAAACCCTTATACCTACATAACCCGTTTGACACAATGTTCTTAACATACCTTGTGGAAAAATAAAACATTTTAGTAAAAATTGCACTTTTAGAAGTTATAAGCAGGTTAATTAGGTGAAAATATAAGTGTATACTCGAGGAATAACTTCAAAAAATATTTTAACTGTCTACTAAAAGAAGTGATACGCCTATGGATTACGAACGCTTTATTATTTTAATACTCTTTCATACATAAAAATAGACTATAATGAGAGAAGATCGAATTCGGCGTGTTATTTTATGTTAAGAAAAGAGTGTTTTTGTGTTATTAAACAGAATTAAAATGAGTTCAGGTTCCAGTTCAAGAAGAAGTTGTGTAAATCAACCTGATGTGTTTTGCTACATATGCGGATTTGACTATTTGATTTGATTTGTATATCTTAAAAATCTGAGCTCCTAGGTAAAAATGAATACGTTATTTGAATTCAGGACATCAAATTGATATAGAATCAGCTCAAAAAACCTCGACACCAAAACAGCTGTTCCCCTGTGTTATAAATACCTAACCATTTTCGGATAAGTCATAACAAAGAATAAAATAAAGTTACAAAACCTATGTGGTATTACTTTAAAGAACTAATATTTACATTAAAATATATTTAACATAAATAATAGTTTTTTAAGTAAAAAAAAGTTTAAAAAATTTGATTAAAGAATAAGTGAAATTAGTAATAGTCTCTCTTCACTAGATGAAAAATTAATGAATAAATAAAGTACTCTTGTTGAATAGAGTTAGTATTTCACAAGATATTTGCGTTTGAACATACATTCTTATTTTAATGTTTATTTAGTGCAAATACTATTTATTATTAGTTTTTTTTTTTAAAGTTACGTTTTAATTGATTTTCAAATCTTAAATGCATTTCTGAAATAAAATACCTTTTATCTTAGTAAGAAAGCTACATAATTAATTTTCATATTTTATTAGACCAATTATTATTCAGTTCACCCTATAGAATCGAATACTATACCAAATTACTGATTGGGTTAATTTCAATAAAAAAAATAGGTATTGTAGACTACAATGAACAATAATTTAAAATCCTACTTATTTTTTTTTAAGCACCACCACTGCTCGACAAAAGAATTAATATTTTCCAATTACAATTTGAATGGTGGTGTTCTGTTCACTTTGAAACTAGAATATAAGAAGCGTATAATTTCGTTTTGTTTCCATCAGAATTTAAACAAGTAACAAATGGATACATAATGAGCTATTATTTTTCCACTGTTTCTTAGTCGCGAGTTTGCTGTTTGGAATTTAAATAACTTTTAAAAATGCACATAAATGGTGTTTAGAAAAGAACATTGATGTAGAAATTATAAAAGGATATTTTTTATTTGAGTTTTTACAAAAAAGTATACTAGAAGAAATGTACCGAGTAATGATAGTCTAGTAAGGACCAATACAGACGGTACAGCACTTAGAATATAGATAGTCAGGAAGGAGGAATCCTAAACGACCTTGGAATCGCGATGGTATCTAATTTTGACAGTGAACTAGACGAATATGGCGACAAGTATTTCCGGTCTACCAGTGACGTACTGTCATAAAGGGGCGTATTTTAATAAATTGCTATTTTCTTCAGAGAAGTTTTCATTTTTTTTATTAACCTTCATTATGTGAATAAATTTTACTTTAAAATTGCATGTTGGGTGGGATAAATATAGGAAAATGATTTTAGGATAATTTATAGAGGGAGTTCATTTGAAAAATCAAAGCAATAATGTATTAAAAAAAAAATATTGACTTTTTTACGTCTTTATTATGACAATGTTTTTATTAATCTACATTTAACAAATTATTAAGGTTTGAAAAATAAATATATTTTGTAGATATGCGTTAAAAAAATTAAATATCATATACTTATATTTAGGTCAAACACCGCCGTGATATTTCTTTCCTAGATGTTTTGTTGAAGTATATATAAAACTTCCTAATATCGAAGAAAATTTCTGATCATTTTATTATATAATATTATTAGAAATATTTTTGGCAGGACAATTTTGCATAAGCAGGTAAACCACCTTGCCAAGAAAGGATCCTATAACGTAATAATGATTCTATGAGTGCAAAATAGATTATTTTTAAATGTACATTCAACGCATTATTTGTATGTTTAGTCCAGTTATGATGAGAGTCAATTTGTACTCTACGGTATTTGATATCATTTTTAATACTTATATGAAACTACTGAACGTTATTTTTATTGTTTCTATAGGAAGAGGCCATCTTTTTGCAACTGTATAATGAAACAACATAAATTTTATCAAAGGTTTGTGAGTTTTTATAATTAAGCCATTCGAAATTTTTTATATAAGATCTGTTTCTATTAATAATTTTAATCAATTCCAGTTCTCTGCATTTTACAGAATAACTGTGTCGTCTGAAAAACTTACAATATTTCCATTTGTATTTAAACGACAAATTATTTAAAATAAAATTAAACACGATAGGACCTAAGACAGTATCTTGAGGCATGCGATATGCTACTTATTTCCTTACTTGAGATATTATTAATTCTATTTGTGTTCGTTTTTGTAAATAACTTTGTAATAAATTATATAGGGTGCATCACATTCATACAATAAACTTCTATTATACCAAAAAACGGCACATGATATAGTTAGTAAAGAATTTATTTACTTATATACTTCAACCGGACCATTTTTATTGTTGGAAGTGTTGGAACAGCTATTGGTAGAAGTCTTATTCTTGGTTTTGAGGTTCGATCAAAACAATCTGCTTTAAAATGGCGTGAACATAAAAAATTAAGATATTTTGGCTCACAATTTGTTTGTTGCGTGAACTCAAGCCATAACTTTGTTTTTCGAGAATTTTTAGGAAATCTAAAAATTGTCTACCTGGGATTAATTTATATAATTTATAAATCTAGAATCTTTAAGAAATCTGAAAATTGTTCACTTACAATTAATTTATAAATCTAAATTAACAATAATTTATTAATTTTAACAACCACATTAATATCATAAAATTGCATAAAAGAATTGTTTAAATAAAAGTATGTATACCCTATAAACCATGAGACTGTTCGGTTTCAAATGACTCAAAGACGGTCCTGAACTTTTTTAAACTCTCGCGCCATCGTTGATGTAACTGTTCGGTGCCCGGCGGTTGTGTCAGCCTTGAATCGCCATGTGTCGCGCTCTCGTTTGTGTGCTTCGTCTCTGCCAACGACATTTTTTTTAATTATTATAATTTTGAATTTCATGAAGCATTGTCTGTTGTCTTTGATAACCAAAGTTGTTAATTTACAAATTGTACATAGTTCAATAAATGTTCTTAGTGTTCTTTACCTATAAACTCAATTGGTCCTTCGTTTTTTATTTACATATTGTGGTTTACAACCTAAAAAACTTGTGTTGTATCACGATACCCGACAGAGACTACGCCTATGAGCACAGTTGATCTCGGACACACCATGTTTGTTTACAAATTTAAAATATTAAAAATTTTAAAAATCTTTATTTTGGTTGAAAATTGAGAGAACAAAATACTTGCCTATGAAATGTAGATTAGACCTTTCTACTTTTAGCTGTGCTGTTATGTCCACAAGACGAACAACTGACCATATTGTCTTGTTTGTCTTTTAACGCGGAAAATTTCAAATTAACAGTAATACTAAATTAATACTAAAACACTAAACACTTTTTAAAAATGTCTACCAAACATAAGCTTGATAAAAGTTTAAATTAACACATAAAACATCCAAATTATTAACAAATTTTAATCACTAAAATTATAAACCAATTTTAGAAACCATTTATCATATGATGACGAGTCATCCATAGTACAACATGGCTACCACTTCCGTCAGATCGATTAGATTAACGCGGACATGGCATGCTCCTTCCTGACTATACAGGATGTCCCAGCTAAAACTTGTCACCCCCCTAATCTCCGAACTCGTGAAAAAAATTGAAAATCGCTCAGACCCGTCGATTTTTATTTCAAGGGGGAACACTTTCACCAAATACATCATTGTGTTGTCAAGCCCCTCATCCCCAGCACCCCCTACTTCAAAATTTTCAATGGGACTACTTACTTGTGATACATCATTTTAAAGGGAATTTAATCCCAAATACATCGGTGTACTGAAATTGAGGATCTATCAAGTGTTGTTGAAGTTTTAATGAAAACTAAGTTTTATCAAGATATTTTTATTTTTCACCACCTAAAATGTTATCATCATATGAAAGGTTCAAAATGTGAACCATTCAGTTCCATACAGAAGTATAAGCGATTTTCGAAATGTCTCCGCACATTACTCAACATTTCTGGGGTGTGTTTATAAACTTACTCGGAGTTCAATCTACAATTATGTCAGAGTTTAGTCACGTGATTCATATAGATGAACCCGAATTGTACGAGTAAAAGCATTTAAAAATATTACTCCAATGTCAACTGTCATACTGTTAAATAGCTATGTCATAACCACGAAAACAACCGATCCCGATCCGTGGATAGCTTCTTTTTTCTTTCAAAAATAATAAATAATATATATCGCTTAAGAATTTTAGGATGGACGATGGACATAATGGACAATAAAGTGCTTGCTTTGAATGCTTGAAATTTCATGTTGGAGTTGTTTAATGTAACTTGATATTCATTATTTTGTTAATTTTCTATAATCGACATACAGTATACAGTACAAACGTAGAACCTTATTTATTAAATCAATCTTAACTTTAAATCAATCTTAACTTTAAATTTCAGGATAGCAGTGATGAAACTTCAGATAATAAAGAATATATTCTTATTATGCATACGAGAAATCAGGTTGCAAAAAGAACCGATTTTCTAAATTATGTGTTATATGATTTAAGAGCTCAGCACTTCAAAAATTATTTTAGGATGTCTAAAGATGTATTCGAAAATATCATTAATATTTGGGCCCTCATTTAACTAATAATAATTTACAGGGAAGGCCAATTGTGGATGTAACAACCCAATTTTTGGCTGTTAGCTACTCCAGATTCATATAGGCAATACATTTATTTTCGAATTAGAATTTACGTTTACAATATCAAATTAATCCATTGTAACCAAAAAGAAACCATAGCCACACCACAAAATTGATAGGTCACTACGTCCTTGTCTTGTTATTATTAATATGTCAGATGCCAGAGTTAATACAAACTCTCCTCGGATAGTAGAGTCAGGAGAGTTAATTCGAGAGTAGAAATTTTCAAGTTTTTAAACGCTTCAGAGCTAACTCTAGATGGCTCTTCAAACATCTAGAGTAAGTAAATAAACGACATGGAGTTAATCCGTTACTCCGGAGTAAGTTAATAAATACACCTCTGGAGTCACTGCACGACACTCTACAACAATTCTCCTGCGTAGATCATCAAGAGAATTTGGCTGTGTAATATAAACTTTGGATTTCAAATGACCCCATAAAAAAGTCTAATGGTGATAAATCAGGACATCTAGCCGGCCATTCTATTGGTCCTCGCCTTCCAATCCATCTCCCTGTAAAATTGTCATCTAAAAATTGACGTACAGGTGTAACAAAATGTGGAGGAGCTCCATCTTGTTGAAAGGTGAGCTGACCTTCAAGTAAACCATCATCGTTTTCAAGTAATTCAAGTGATTCTGGGGTTCACAGTTGTATCAAGAAAATCAAAATACTTTTGTCCGTTGAGGTTACCATCAATAAAATATGGACCTACAATATGATCTCCCAGAATACCAGCCCAAACATTCAATTTCTGGGGAATTTGCGAATGAGTTTCCCTGTACCAATGGGGATTTACGTCAATCCAGTATCTGCAGTTGTGCTTGTTCACATGTCCATTTAAATAAAAAGATTCGTCAGAAAAGCACACATTGTAGAGGTAATTATTATCACCAATCAATAATTGACTCAAGATTTCACAAAACTCTGTACGTCTGTCAGGATCATCTTCATTTAATTCTTGTACATTCTGCATTTTATAAGGATGGAATTTTGCTTCATTTAGAATTCGATGTACGCTGCTTTTAGAAACTCCAGAAATAGTCTCAAGTTGTCTTAAAGATTGAATGTTGTCCATCACTGCATGTCCTACAACTGCAACAGCGACCCCTTCATTTCTCATAGGCTTTTCTCGTTCATGTTTTTTATTCAGCACTGATCCTGACTCCAGGAACTTATTCATCAATTGAATCACGTACTGATATGATGTAATTTTTTCTGGATGAATTTCATTGAAACTTCGAGCCGTAGCTCTAGCACATCGTCCATTTTCAAAATACGCAGCTACAATCTCTTGTATAGTATAAACCATTTTCGACAGTTTTCAAATTGTTGAATGAAGTGAATCGAATACATCAATATACCAAGGCTTCAACAAAGATATGCGTATACAAAAACGATATCAACACGATACCCAAGCAACATGTCGTTCGAATGTCATCGCTATGTATTCAAATGCAGATATTCACACGGCGCGATACGACATAAGGGGATATGACAAAATTGTACATATTCTATAGGGTAAAATTAGTATTTTTTTTTTGTTTTTCAACAAAATTCGTCGTCACTTTCGGTAGGTTCAGAAAGACAATCTCTGACCTCACTAAATGTTGGTAGAAATGTATAGTATTGATAGTAAGGTCTTGGTATTAGGTTTTCTGTACAGAGAGATGAGAGGTCTTTTTTTTGCATCCGTATGGCGTAACTGGATTTGTATTTTTTTGTTTTCCTTTTCTTTGTTCTTTTATAAGCGTTACAAAGTCCCCACCAGTGCTTGTTTTTATGAAAATCTTAGTATTTCAGTATTTTCGGTAATGATACATCACTGTAT
>OV651828.1:16813668-16818698 GCA_927349885.1 Psylliodes chrysocephalus
TACATAATTTCTCTAAAATGGACCGTATTCGAGATATTTGAGAAAATGTGTAAATTTCGAATTTTGAAGAAAACTCAAAAACGGATAAAGAAAAAAACATTAAATTTTAAACTTAAGGTTTATTTCGGCCTGACGTGAAATGATTAGATTTTGGACAAAGTCGGAACATCTAGGGGGGTACTTTATGGGAGGCCGTTTTTATATTTTATGGAATATATCTGTTATTTATGTTTGGAGAAGAAAATTGTTCAAATAAAAGTTACTTCTAATATTATTATCTATAATTTTTGTTTTATGTCAAAATTTCCTGAAATGGTCCGTATCCGAGAAATTTGACAAAATGTGCAAAATTCTGATTTTTATGAAAATTGTTGAACTAAAAGTTGTTTGCGATATCGATCTCTATAATTTTTGTTTATACATGATTTTTCTAAAATGAACCGTAATGGAAAAATTGTAGGAAAACGGCTAAATTTAAATTGTTCAATATTTTCGTTTTCAATGAATATCTATAGAAAAATGTTTCGAGGTAGATGTATGTGGAAAATGTATATATTTAGTTGATCCTCTAAACATTTATAGAGGTGCTGCAATAGGTTGTACAAAATCATAGGAAAAAGCCTGTAATAACTAGATAGGAAAGTCATGTGTTGGACACATCAGATTTTTTCTTTTAGAAATCTGAACCGACTCTTGTAGATTCAGGCCTCTCTGGGCGGCCCTCGTACAGTTACGCTTCTTCAAATCTGGCCTTTGAAAATCTGAGTTGGGCAGGCATGGTATACAGGAACATTTTTTTGATTTATACTCGAATTTTTAGTGCATAGAATCGCACTCCATATGAGTTTGGCTGGGTTAAAAATACATCCTAATATTAATTTTGATTGTCAATAAGTTTTCATGTCGCATATAAATACATGTTTGAACGCGCTACATATATTATAATTGTTGCAAACAATACATACATTGTTTATGGTACAGAATATTAGGCGTAGCTTGTTTGAATGTGTTCCGTACGAAAACCCTATATGGGTCATTGTTCTGCAGAAGTTGCTCGATATTTCCAAATTAATTGGTTTTGAATTATAACAAATTTTTAAATCCGTTCTCAAATATAGGGCGGTCACAGCAGGGCTTACTGTATCTGTCGATATATTCATATGCGCGATTCGAATTAATTCTCAAACGCCTGTCATTTTTCATGCAAATTGTTAATTTAGATTCTGTTAGCTTGTAACAGGTTTGTGTATTTTTCGCTTTTTTAATTATACTTTGCCTCTAAAACCCCAACGATTCAATATTTATCATCATCATCATCATCATTATTATTATTGTTATAAATACAATCAATATGATGAAATAAAATATCTTGTTCAAATACAAGTGAATACATTGAATTGTATACACTCTTGCTTGTTAGTATAATAGGCCAGGAAATAGAGTAGATTTTATTTATGAAAAATTAGAATTAAGAGACGACAAACCACTAGTAGACCAGTGGTTTTCAATGTGGGCATAGCGCTCCCTTAGGGACGCTGTAGGTCTTCAAGGAGGCGGTAGAAGGCTCAGGAAAAAATGCATGCGAAATTAAAACAATGCAAAATATGGAAGTATGATTTTCAAGACGTGCATTTCTTCAGGATCCTCTTAGAGGGTAAACTATAAATACTAAGGTAGTGTTCTTGCGGGTTCTTTCTCGTAAATATCGTCTAGATGAAGACAGAACAAGATTTTTTCAATTCAAACTGGTCGTTAGCTAAGTTTTATCAAAAAATCGAATTAAAAAAACACATACCTAAAAAAATGCAATCCCGATCGCCTGACAGGAATTGAAAGGGAATCATCAAGCCATTGAATTGGACCAAAATGGCAATTTGTAACTTAACTCCAATTTTGTATAATAATACTAATATTTATTGGCAGAAGTAAATACATAAATAACAAATAACAATTGGTTATATCTGGTAATATTATTAAATATTTGCAATTTCTACAAGGCGTGTATGTAGATTAAATCATTTATACAATAATTTTAAACTAGCGTTTTAAAAATAATAATAAAAAAGTTTTATTCCTTACTCAAGTAAAATGTTTTTTTTACTGAATGAGTTAAATTCTAGGTTTTTGTCATTTTTAAGTAATATGTCCAATTCTGGTCGTTCTATTTCTTTAAGAAATATTTTTTTAAATTTAGAAATTGGCACTACATTTTTCAGTGTTTCAGGCAAATAAATAAATAATTAGAAGAGAGGAGTTCATAGTCCTAATTGTAGAAGAAAATGGAAAATGAAATGCTAGAGATATCAAAGAAGCGTACAAAGGATAAAAAAAAAGAGGAAATTCAGAAAGATCAAATCCGTACTGGTGAGACGAGGACATAGAAAACAAAAGAAAAGAGTGCAACAAAGTCAAGAGGGTACTGACAAGAAACATATGAACAATAAACATAAGGGAACAAAAGCAAATAAAAGCTGATCTAAAAACAAAAGAAAGAACTCACTAAACTAATAAAGGACTCTAAACAAAAACAGTGAAGCAAACTAAGGGATGAGCTGGATGAAGACGTCTGGGGAGACGCATATAGGATCGTAGCCCGAAAATTTAGGCACGCCCCATATGCTATTCCGCTTGTACAGAAGGAAAAAATTGCCTAAGAATTAGTTCCAAAAAAAAAACGACTACTGGATGACAGAAACAAGAGATAGTAATCCACCCGCATTCACCACAGAAGAACTCAAGACAGCACTGCACGGATTAAAAAATGGCCGCGCCCCAGAACGGTATACCTCCGGAAATCATCAAGGCGGTGGGAAACATCGCTGGTAAATGGCTGCTAGACATAATAAACAAGCTGCTAGCACAGCAAAGTTTTCCAAGATATTGGAAGACCGCGAAGCTAGTGCTGATACCGAAAGGAGGAAGAAACACTCAAAAGTATCGGCCGATTTGCCTGCTCAATACGATCAGCAAAACTTTTGAGTCACTAATCAAAAGACGGCTAGAAAAGGAACTCAACGAGAAAGGAGGTATCTCAGATCTCCAATTCGGATTCAGGAAAGGAAGATCCACAATAACGGCGATCGAAGAAGTCCTTAACGCTGTAAAAGAACATAGGGGGAGCGAATGTGTTACTCTGATCACAATAGACGTGAAAAACGCATTTAATATCGCATTGTGGCCAAAAATCCTGGAAAATCTAGAGATCTTGAAATACCTAAGAAACACCATCAAATACTACTTGACGGATCGAAAAATAATAGTCGAAGAGGGACAAGAAATGCAGGTAACGGCCTAAGTTCCACATAACTGTGTCCTGGGACTGACCCTGTGGAACGTACTGTACGCCGGAATCCTCCACCTAGCGCCAGAGGGAGTCAAGCCCGTAGCATACGCGGACGACCTAGCTATCATAGCATGTGCAAACATGCCACAAAATCTAATGGATAAAGCCAATGATGCACTGGAAACCATCCAAAAATGGATAGACGAAAACGACCTCGAACTAGCACTGGAAAAGACGGAAGCAGTACTACTAAAGTCCAGGAAAAAAGGCAAAAACTAGATAAATTTTAAACTGGGAAAAGCACATATAGAACCAAAAAGAGCCATAAAATATTTTGGAGTCATGCTAGACACCAGCAGGGCACATTCGGCGACCACGAGAAGCCGAGGCCAGGGTCACAGCACTGAGCCGACTTATGCCCAACATTAGTGGACCTAGTAGCAGGAAGAAGGAAATCATAGGAGCCACAATAGACTCAACGCTACTCTACGCCGCACCAATATGGCATGGAGGCACAAAAGTCCAAAAATACCAAAACCTACTGACCGGCACACAAAGCAAAGCACTACTAAGGATCGTTAACGCATACAGAACAATCTCTGGCAAGGCAACACAAGCAATAGTCGAAATGATCCCTAACCATCAAAATAGACGAAAGAAGGCGTTTGCACCAAAGAGAAGATGGAACAACGAACCCCGCAAAAAAAGAGAGAAAATATCGATGAACAAGTGGAAAACTAAACGGATAATCACGAAAAACGTGGCACGGTGGACAAAAAGGCTCATACCAGACGTCATAAAATGGACTAAATGTTGTCCATTTCGTAAAACAGATTACTACCTCACGCAAGCCCTAAGCGGACATGGACCCTTCAGAGCCTTCACCTACCAGATAGGAAAAACAGACGACGACGAATGTATATACTGCGGAGAGATAGACAGCGTCTCTCATATACTGTATAGATGTGTTAGATGGGGACAGACAAGAAACGAACTATTTGTGCAAATCGGCGAAGAGATAAATGAGAAGAACATGGTATGAGAGATGATGAAGTGTAAGGAAAACTATGAAAAGATCCATAGATACATAAGAGATATAATGAAAGACAAAGAGAAGGAAGGAAGAGAGCATGAAACCATAGGTTAAATGCAAAGTTAACGGAAGCCCTCACCCAGATAAAATGCCATACAGGCAGTCCCGGGGTGGACCAAGGGCATGTTTGTGGTGGTTTTACTGAATATGCGCTCTGAACAACGCGAGTGGCGAGCCCCACGCTACCTACCGTACGCTGAAGGTGTTAACATAAATTTTCACCACAAAAAAGCCAAATAAATTAAACATTTTAGGTGCCATAAATTGGTAACTTTTTTGGCCTATAGATTTGAACATATGCGCGGAATTAGAAATCTTTTTTGCAGCTGATTTTTATTTAGGTGCTGGTTTATGTTTATTCAAATAAAATAAAGTTGTCTTATATAATTTATTTTGGCTTTCTCGTACAAGTCATTAGAAGAGTACTCTTAAAAACCGTTTCTGCATTATTTCAAGCCATTTCCCCCCAGCTCACTATGCCATAACTTGGGTGAGATTCTACAAGGCTATTATAATATAGTATTTTTATTTGAGCATCTGATAAAGCAAATTTAACTTGTTCAAATCTTCCTAGAATACATCGTAGTTTTTAATTAAGAATGAAACATTTAAGATGGCCATTCTAGCATTATTCCTAAATATTTGATTTCATTT
>OV651828.1:16819198-16839198 GCA_927349885.1 Psylliodes chrysocephalus
ATATCTCTAAATAATAAAAAATATGATAATAATGTTACTCTCCCTTACTCCCGTCACATAAGAGAGAACAATACAGAAAAGAAACGTAGAGATACTCTGAGAAAACGTAACTATTCGCTGTATATCTAGCTTTGTAGTGTACTGTGAATATATACGTTTTCTCAGAGAATCTCTGTAATGACACTAGCCCTATGTTTCTTTTCTATTTTGTGCTCCCGTTTACAAATGCTTAGACTAATACAACAGTTTTTGACACCTTTATTAAAATTATAATTTTATCAAATTAATTTTCTCATATAGCTACTAAATCGTAAATTTCTATGAAACAAGTAAACTCAATTTATTGGTAACTCAACACGTGTCTCGTTTCACACCAATCTTTTGACGAAAATTATATGGCTGCAAACGAAAGCCATCAATAAATAGCTTTCTATGATTATAATTTACCGGCGTGCAAGATTTTCACGATAAAACTTAACGAACTAGGTCTAAAATCCAATTCAGCAGGTGCATAATAAAGTACTATTTACTTGGGGTGGCCCAACCCAAAGCAAATACAAGCATTTATATATAAATACTGAAATTTTCAGTTACCTATAGCAAAAAAATTGTATAAGACAAAAGGATATGTACTACCCTTTAATTTCCGGCTGGAAATTGTTATAAAAAAGGCATTCAGGAAAAAAATTAATAAATTTGAATTTTATTCACGTAAGAAGAGTAAGATCCAGCAATAAATATGTCTTTCTAAAGAATCTTTAATGACAAAATACTTAGGTACATGTTTTTTTAAATCTCAAAATTCCTAATGGTATATAATTTGTTCCAATAAGTAAAATCCGACGACTTTCTCAATGAAAATTAAAATTGTTACAACGCGAAAATAATTTGAGAGATAATCTTAGATTATACAAACCTTAGATGGAACATAAGACACTGCGCATAATCCCATTTCAAAATAATTCACACCCACCAATCACAGTTGAGAACATCACATGTCAGAGCGTTGTCCATCCAAATTTAATGTGTCAACGAGAATTAATTTGGTATTTTACTGACTTGGTCATTGGTACATGTTATAAGTAGCAAATAAAGGTTATTATTATAAACTGTTTACTATTTCTTGTTTCATGGGGAATCTTTTTTTAGGAAGTGAAAAGAGAAACATACAATCAAATACAAAAATATCAATTTCATTGCCAATTTATTCGTTTCAAACTTCACAACTGATTTCAATAGTTTTCTCAAAACTATTTATTTAGTAATTCTCTATAACAGTGTTACTCAAAGTGTGCTCCGCGGAGCTCTGGGGCTCCGAAAGCCTTTGTGAGGGGTCCGCGAAGAAAATAATCACAATAAAAAAAAAACAGTACTATCGCCACAAAATGGAGGGACCTGGCTTAAGGATAGTTTTTTGGGAAGTAATTTTTTTAAGTCACTAACGGGAAGGAGGATATGATTTTGCTTTAGGACTTTTTTTATTTTATTTTTTATGGGTGAAATGGATTTAGGATAATTCTTGCAAGCAATCTTTGGAATAAATCAAAAATAAATTAACAACAAATGATGCTCTTATGCATTTTCAGCCTGAGTTGCCGATTAAATTATTCGTAGATGCATCAAATGTGGGAATAAGGGCCATGATGTCATGTTTTTGAAAAAAATATTGAGAAATCTGTAGCTTCTGCTTCGCGTACCTTATCAAAGTCCGAACAAAAATATTCCCAAATTGAAAGAGAGGTCCTTGCAATAATTTTTGGCTTAAATTAAATTAATGAATATTTATATGGACATTTCTTTATCCTAGTTTCAGATCACTTACCTCTGGTTACTATTTTTAACCCAGCTAAATGTATACCCCAATTTTCAGCCAACAGGCTACGTAGATGGGCAGTAATATTGTCAAATTATAATTATAAAATTGAATATGTGAAATCGGAGCATAATATCATGTTTACCTATTAAAAGTCAAAATGAGAGTCAAAATAAAGAAAAATTTGAAATAAATTTTTTAAATTGTGTTTTATGTGTTTAGGTCTCCGTCAAATATTTCGCTAATATGGGAACTATCCATTTAATTTACATTCTGTTATTTTCTCTAATTTTGACATATAAAGTAATATATTTTGTAATCGCAGCAAGTGTCAAAAGATCTACTTTATGCAACCAGTTGCATAAAGTAGAACATTATGCAACTGATTACGAAAAGTTGAATATGTCACCAGTTACGAAATGAAAATAAATAAAACTGCCTCTTTTTTGGTTTTTAAGTTGAAAAAAATCGTGAAATCGAGAAATCGAAAATCGAGTACCTAATCGAAAAATCTAAAAATCGAAAAGTAAAAAATCGAAAAATCCAAAAAACGAAAAATCGAAATAACCAAATATCGAAAAAAAGGCAATGAGTAGTGACATTTCACATTTGAAAATATGACATTACGTTTAACAACAAAAAAGAAAAGCTGTAAATTGCGTTTTATTTTTAAAATAACGCCGTTATTGAAAACTGCCCAGAAATGTTGGGGATAAAATTTTGACGTACTTCTTTAAGGATGATGAGTAAAAATGTTTTTTTTTTCAAATTTCTCGCGGGTAATGTCAAAAATTAGATCGGAAACACTGCACATGTCCCTTATTTTTATTATTACTATTAAAAAAAAAACGTCGTAGAGCAATTAAATACAACAAACAATTATAAAATATTTGATTGGAAGTACCTACAGAAGAATGATGGTAAATCATTTTTAACACAATTTTATAAATAATCAAGTCGAAATTAGAAAAAATCTTGTAAGTAAACACGTTACGAAATGCCGTTCATGTTGTGGGACCTCGCTCCGCTCGTCCCGCAAATATTTACTCGTTACACAAAATAAGGCATTTCGTAACTGGTTATATAAATACCTATTAATTGACTTCCTAATATTTTAATTCATTGAACGGTATTTTCTGGAAATAATTAAATCATAAATAATTACCGGCATATAAGTACCAAAACATTTTTCTCTTCGAAGACTAGGCTTATGTCAAATAAACTTAAAATATTATAACGAACGAAAAGGTAACACATTTCTAATAAAATTTAATTATTTATTTTATTTTGGTGTGATCGTAGAAAAAATCTTGTGTGTAATTCGAGCAAAAAGTACTTTGGCTGTTTCGATAACTTTTTGTCTCAACAGTTATTTTGTTGCAATAATTTTATAAACTTTTACTTAGGGTAGATTTCACCGTTTTGTTAAACGAAGTTTAAAATACTAAACGAAGATTAAAATGACATTTTTATATTAACAAAAACGAAGTTTAAATTACTAAATGGAGTTTAAAATGACATTTTTACATTAACAATGTCATTTTAATCTTCGTTTAATAATTTAAACTTCGTTTGACACAACGGTGGAATCGGCCCTTAGCTAGTTATATATTGATAAAGTGTTATTGCCCTCATCATACATGAATAATAATAATAATAATAACGGGTCTTTATTTGCACAAAATAATTACATTTTTGTACAGTTAGCATGGGCGAGGTTTAGCCTGTGGCTATTCTTACACCTAACCCTAACAAAACATATACATTTAAATAACTATAATATTAAAAGTTTATCAATACAATTTTACATTAGTAGCTCATTATATCTACCAGTTTACATTTGACTAATAAAGAGTTGCCTTTTTAAAGCATTTTTAAAAACAGGTAGAGATCGTGATTTTTTAATATCGGTATGTAAAGTGTTGTACAGAACAACCGCGTTATACGAAAAACTACGATTATAAATAGCACTAGAGTGACGAGGCATTGATAAATTAAAATTGTTTCTTATGTTTACATTGTGCGTAGACGATCTAAAAGTTAATTTGCTCATAAGATATAATGGTGACGCAGTAGAAAGTATTTTAAAAAGAAAAGAAAGGAACATAAATATATATAAATTATTAACAGTTAGCCAGCCAGTTTCGGAGAAGGCTTGGGAAATATGATCGAATTTTCTAAGTCCTTTTGCGAATCTGCAGCATGTATTCTGCATAATTTGCAAACGGTTACGATCAGCAGCTGTTAAACAAGGATAATACACAACAATTCCATATAATATTTTTGAAATTACAAGGCTTTGGCAAAGTTTTAGTTTTATAGATTGGTTCTGTAGGATGTGCTTATTAGAATAAAGCAAGCGAAGACCACTATAACACTTTTGTAACACATAGTTGACATGTTGACTGAACCTCATTTGATCGTCAAAGTATAACCCTAAATTTATAGACTCAGTTTGATGTGGAATAGATTCACCAGATATCATCAGAGTTGTATTGTTCTTTATATATTGTCTAACATTTTTACTACAGAATAATAATAGTTTGGATTTCGAAGCATTAATGTGAAGGTTATGATCAGACGAATAGTTATCAATTTTTTTAAGATCTTGATTAATCTTATCAACTGCAGTAATGACTTTATTCGACGAAAAATCGAGGAACAGCTGAGTGTCATCAGCAAAAAATTGGACTGCACAATTATTTACGTGTTTGTAGAAATCCGAAGTATAGAGTAAGAAAAGCAGGGGCCCTAGGACTGAACCTTGTGGTATACCAGATTTGATTTGAATGGATGTTGATTTCTGACCGTTTACTGTAACTAACTGTGATCGTTTACTTAAGTATGTTTTTATGAAACCTAATGAAATTCTATCAAATCCATAATATTGACACTTGGATATAAGAAGACTATGATTAATGGTGTCAAACGCTTTGCTAAAATCTAGTAGAACTAGGACACCTGCTTTTTTCTTATCAATACTATTGAAAATATTGTCACTTAAATGTGCCAAAGCTGTTGAAGTACTGAAACCCTTTTGAAAACCCGACTGATGCAAAGGGATTATATTATTTTCACAAAGATATTCGTATATTTGGAAATAGGCTGCACGTTCAAGAATTTTTGAAATTAGAGGCAGTAGACTTATTGGACGCAGTTCATTGTATGAACCAGGATTGTGCTTTTTAGGTAAGGGTATTATCAAAGCTTGTCTCCAACATTCTGGGAAATATCCTTGTTCTAAACATAAGTTTATAATATGTAGCAGATAAACATCAATAATATTTAGACACAATTTTAACATTGACATGTTTATATTGTCATTACCACCAGCATTTGATTTTATATTCAAAATGATAGTGTAGAGTTGAGATAGTGTTATTGTTTTGAAGTGAAATTTAATATCTCTACTAAAGGAGTTACTTCTATAAAATAAAATTGAATCCAAGCATCTTTCATTACTGTCTTGGAACACAGAGGAAAAATATTCATTAATTTTAAAAGGATTGGAAAGTGAGGAAGATAAATCGATATTTTTTGTCGATTGAATTTTCATTTGTTTTAGCGCTTTGTAAAATTTAGAAGATGACTGGTTGTTTAAAAATTCTAGATACGCAGATTTTTCTCGTCTCAAGGATGCTAAAGCAAAGTTGCGAAGTCTTTTGTAATTGTTCCAGTGCTAACAAAAAAAGTCAAAAAAACGTCTCATAATTTTTCATCCTTTAGTTACCCACCAAAATTAGGTACTACAATACAAATATTTAAGTCCGGCCCAGAACATCTCCCTACTCCTTCCACCCAGTTTTTCGGTTTTGGCAAAATTCGCGCAGCGACAAATGCTTCCTATGTTACCTCTACCCTTTCTAACTTCTTTGGAGATAATTTAATTATTATTTATACTAATGGATCAAATAATGGTTTATTTAGATATTGTTTCAGGCACTAATTATATAGAATATAGAATTAGATTGGTGCAAAGTAAATTCATCTGTTTTAGAATCTAGTTACAGTTTCTGACTTACAATCAGTTGAGGAGGCTATTGATAGCCCTTCCATAAGTCATTAAAAAATCGTTTTTATCTATTAAAAAAATTTGATATTAAAAAGTGATAAAATCTTCTTGATTTGGGTCACGACGATGAGTGAGTCTAGAAGAGCGAGGGGATTTTGCGAATGCATGTAGCTAAAAAGAGAAGTCACCACGCTAACAGATCCGTGAAACTACATAAAAACACATTAATTTGCGTGCTGCTCTCAAACAAGTTGTGACGTCACAAAATAGGACAGGGCATACATATCTTGTCAGTCTAGTACAATTTACAGTTGTAATAGATGTTGTACATTTCAAAGAATCTGGTACTTTAGTCTAGGACACTCGAAGAAAAATCTTTTTCTACCTCGGTGTGCAGCAGCGTTCACGTGTAAATTATATAGTGTTCCTATGAAGAACCCCTTTTAATACTATTCTAACATGCTGAATTTCCACAGTTGGAAATTTGACCCATTAAATTTTACAATTCTAGCAGATATTTCGCTTTGGGACATCCTCAAAAAAGTTTTCATAACTTCTTCTGCTATGCGTCACCAAAGTGTCAACAATCTTTTTTTACAAATATGAAAATTTCTTACTTTCTTCAATACTTAGGCGCAAAAAAAGCAGTCTGGGCACATAACCTTTTGGATTTTGGCAGAATAGGTTCTTATTTGAAAGTAAAAAACGTGCAGCAGTAAAACTAAACTGATTTTATTTTCATACTGACAAATTCAAAAGAGATTAAAACCTATAATAAAAGAAAAAACCTAAGATCATCGACCAAGTTCATAGAATCACATATATTATCGAGAAGTTTCTAAAAGAAAAAATATTGCTGCACCATCTTCTTGGATGTGGTTCAGGCTTTTAACAAAGTATGGTATGAAGGCCTGATTTAAAAACTAAACATATTCCTATCACGTCAATTAATACTCTTAACTACTTAAATACTATTTATCAGAAAGATATTTCAGAATTAAATAGGAAGAAGCCTATTCCGAACTAAAATAAATTAAGGCAGTAAACCAATTACCCATTTATATCACATGTATATTTTTTTCGTAAATATTAATATTATTATAATATTTAGCTATTAAATGTGTCTACCTTGTATGTTAGATGAGGTTCGTACTGATAAACATATCAAATATTTTCTCCTTTCAGACATATATATGTCTAACTTAATATGATTTATTTAATTTTGCGGCGTAGACGGATTCAGTTATTTGAAATGTATTATTTTACATTATTAATTTTCGTGGTAAGTAACTGTTCATAATTCATTAAAATAATTAATTACAACACATATAGACCAGTGAAGGTTTTTAATTTGTTTTTAAATATGATATAATTCTTTAGTATAACACACTCTTGTTTGTGCTTTAACGGCGTATTGTTAGAGGTGTATAAAATAGCAAAAAGTTATTTAAAAATCTGATGTGCCAACACATGACTTTCCTATCTAGTTATTATAGGCTTTTTCTGGTTATTTTGTACAACCTTTTGCAGCACCTCTATATATGTTTAAAGGATAAACTAAATATATACATTTTCCACATAAATCTACCTCGAAACATTTTTATATAGATATTCATTAAAAACGAAAATATTGAAAAATTTAAATTTAGCACATTTCCTGCAATTTTTCCATTACGGCCCATTTTAGAAAAATCATGTATAAACAAAAATTATAGAGATCGATATCGCAAACAACTTTTAGTTCAACACTTTTCATAAAAATCAGAATTTTGCACATTTTGTTAAATTTCTCGAATACGGACCATTTCAGGAAATTTTGACATAAAACAAAAATTATAGATAATAATATTAGAAGTAACTTTTATTTAAACAATTTTCTTCTCCAAACATAAATAACAGATATATTCCATAAAATATAAAAACGGCCTCCCATAAAGTATACCCAGATGTTCCGACTTTGTCTAAAATCTAATCATTTCACGTCAGCTGAAATAAAACTTAAGTTTAAAATTTAATGTTTTTTTCTTTATCCGTTTTTGAGTTTTCTTCAAAATTCGAAATTTACACATTTTCTCAAATATCTCGAATACGGTCCATTTTAGAGAAATTATGTATATAATAAAAATTATAGAGAATTATATTACAAACAACTTTTATTTGAACAATTTTTATAAAAAATTATTTTTTTTACATTTTGTCAAATTTCTCGAATACGGACCATTTTAGGAAAATTTTGTTTAGAAAAAAAAATTATATTAGAAGTAACTTTTATTTAAAGAATTTTCTTCTCCAAACGTAAATAACAGATATATTTCATAAAATAATAAAATGACCACCTATAAAGTACCCTCCCAGATGTTCCGACTCTGCCCAAAATCAGATACACAGACACACACACACAGACATCATCGCGAAAATAGTCAAAACAGATTCAGGGGACCTCAAAACGTTAAAATCCGTCGAAAACTCGAGGTCGAAAAAAATCATGATTCCTATACTTTCCTTATATCTGTAAAAAGGACATAAATTTGGCTAAATAGAAAAAATAATATACTCATTTTATGTATGGTTGATATTTATTTTGAAAATATGTAGTTACTAATCATTATTCTCCAATTGTACATATAATTTTTACTTTCCTGTCTGTATACAGAAGGTTTTTTTCGACCTCGAGTTTTTTGTAAATTTATCTGGATTTTTGCGGTACTATTTTCATAAAAAACCGGCGAAGTGTGAGTCGGACTGAAGGATTTCGCACCATCGCACTATGGTACAGAAGCCTACTATTTTGCCCAAAATTATTTTATATTCCGAAGCTGAATTAACTTATTTGTTTCAATATAATTTGGTTCCTTAACACTGTCTGAACAAAATTTAAACATTTTAAAGAAGCCCACAACAAATTTATATCATTTTTGATGATGATACTTTAAAATCTAAAATCGGTTAAAAGTATCATGTGTGGTGGGTCAAAAACAAAACCAGATATTATTGAAAGACAAAAAAGTAGATACCACGCTTAGCTAACATGAAGGAATATCCACATCCTAAAACAGCCTAATGAAACCTATGCTGTATGACTCTCATCAACAGCACAGAGACACCCAAAAAAGATAAAAGTCTAGCCTGCCACCCTAACCTAACGTCGGAACAAAGATAATCATGTTGCCAGTGCCAGAGGGTTAATAACGGCACCACTGCAGGGATGGGCTGGTTTCTCCAGCTCAGAAGAGGTAGAGTGGAATATAGTAGCCAAGCTCAGTGCGCCTTAATTGATGCAGCTATAGTCGGCCGTGGCCCTACTGTCACCGAACACGACCCTCACGTGAATGTCTTTCCATTCTAAGAACCTTTGTCCCCTACGACCAGCCAAGTCCCTTTTCTAGGCTTCGAATTCCAATAACAGGATGCCTAACTAAACTAAAACTAAAATTAAAATTACCATGAAACGCCCGGAGAAACCTGAGCCGTCCACAGCGTCCACTAACTTTAAATCATTGGCGCTCCATTTCTCTTTATCCCTACGATGTTCATCCATCAACGCATAAGTCCATGGCGAAAAATAAATGCTGTGGTAAGAATTATTCATGTTTTCTTCTCAAAATTTTCTTTTGCATAGGCTCATAAAATAGTACCACCTCAAAAGTGAGATTTAAGAAAGTTTTCTGGAGATGGTAAGCGTACGTCTGTCACAGTTTTCTTTGACAATCATTTAGACGCGTTGTTTGAGGAATTACAGAAACGTATTCAACATCCGTCAGAAACTATAGGGGTTTATTTAGCAATAATGAATTTGCATCCATTTTATTTGGATCGGTTACGAGATCCATCTTTCGACTACCATTGCTGAGTTACGGGAACAATGTAGGAAAATGGAAAACATAGGAGATTTTTATTAACAACCATGTTGAACCTCCAACTCGAAGGACTGGAATTATAAAACGGGATTTAGCTTATGTTAGTAAAATTTCTGACTACTCAGGCAGCTTCCGTCTCCAAATAGTAAGTCGGTTATATGTTTCCATTGCTTTGCCTAAACTCATTAAATGTTTCAAATGCCAGCGTGAAAGATTTACAGTTCGGAATTGCCCCAACTGTAAATACGGAAATTGTAGTTGTAGATCTTAGGTTGTCGAGGATGATCGGCGGAAAGATGGACGACTCAATTAAACACCTTCCACCAATCAAACTATATTTTAGATCATGTAGAAAGGGATGAACGATCTTTCTTAAAAGATGATGTGTTAGGGATTCGTTTAGTGGGTTTGCTAGATTCGGGTGCTTTTGCCACTATTATGGATATCATGGTTGGTCTTTAATAAATAAATTAGATTTACCAGAGTGTTGGCATCTGTGAACTACCTAAAAGGTAGGTAGAGATTAATTAATTGACTAGTAGTGCCAAAGATATATCATCCATTAAATTTGGGCACGCATTTTTGAGAGTAATGGGAATTGTCTCTTACAATGAGTGGTAACTTTCCAAAGAAGCATATCACCTGAATACTGTGGAACACCTAAAAAGTTAGACGTTTTAACCCAAATAGAGGATATACGTTTGAGGGCAGTTATTACCAGAAATAGGAGAAACCTTAAGGTGCACTGATATGACTGAAAATGTCATCGCCACACAATCCCCGGCTATCAAACAGATGTATTACCCTGTGTCGCTGGTAATTCAACAACACATTAATAAGAAAATATTCTTTAAATGCGTAAAAGACAAAATAGCTTTAAATAAACATGTTTTAATAGTTAATAAATTGAAATTAAATACAAATATTTATGATCAATACTAATTATAATTTTTTATTATTAAAAATATCAGACTGCCATTTATTAAATGACTTAAAATATATTGCTTTGTTAATATTTATGGAATCATATTTTATTAGTAAATTTTAGAAAAAAATATCAAGTTATCTTTGAATATTCAAGTATATTTGTTAACATTTAAATGTTGGATAGCTAATAAACGATTATATATAACGACAAAATTTTAATAAAAACAAATTTTGTTAATATTAAAAATGTCACCCATAAATAAATCTGTTTGTTATTTACAAAACAAATTTTTTCTCAGTGTAGATACGTTTTGTTATTATTTTTTTTATATTGTAAATAAACAAATAAAATTTTCTATGGCTTTTGGGATTTTGTAGTTTGCTGCGTCTGCGCATGACCTACCATCTCGAATCTGCTTGGATAATTTCAAAATTCTTCGTAAGAATATAGAAAGAATATTTTTATGGCAAGAAGATAAACAGAATTTTGTTTCTATAATAAAAACCTGTACGAAATTAGTCACACCTAAAAGGGAGAACAGTAATATTTTAAGAGTCTCTGTAAACGAGGTGAGTTGTAGAAAATTAATTCAAAAAAACAAGTAATTAAGAAAAATAGATTAAATAGTAAAAATATTCTAATAAATTAGATGTTAAGCTAGAATATTGTTTGCTAAATGTATAGAGAACATTAAGCAAAAGCCAGAAATTTTATTGACTGAAGAATAGGAACTATTTTGTATCAATTTTTAGGTAAAATCAATTTCATGAATTATATTCACACTACCGAAGTCATAAATATGATTGTTTGTTTAGATATCAAATAAGTTTTTGGTATTTCGGAAGCGAATAATATTTTATTCAAATATGTTTCGTTTAATCGTCTTTTTTTTAATCAGAGAATCTTCAGTTGTTCTGTGTCTCATTTTTAATATTCTTATTATATAAAACTTGCGAATTTAGGGATAACCAATTTGTTATTTTTTTAGGTGAGCCCTTTTATAATACTAGACAATTCATCAAAAAAAGTTTCTGGTTTTGTTGGTGATATTTGGAATGTTATAGTAGAATTTAATAAATATAAGTAAGTATCCATCTATTATTAAAAGCTTAATATACATATTTTATTTTATTTGCACAAAGTATGTCTACTATTCTCGATTTTAAAATTTTCTCGTTCTTAAAATGTTATTTTCTCATGGTTATATGTATTGGATAAGTGTTTTGTGTTATTTTAAAAGTTTGATAAAAAAACTAGTTGAAACAACAAATGACGTTGTCGCTATGGGAGATCCAATCAGCAAAAAGTAAAAAAAGAAGCTTTGGGAATGTTGAAAAAGGGCACAGCAATAGACCTCAAAGAATTACTTGGTTTTTTAATAAATATAATCTTGTGAGATGCAAAAAATACTGCCCGACTGGAGAAGCAGTATTGTTCCAATGTAGAAAACACAGGGATATACAGCAACGCAACAACTATGGGTGAATAGTCATTGAATTTTATTTTTAACATTTTTTAAGAATACCTTATACAAAGCCTTAGAACTCTTTATATATAGATATAGCTTTCACTTGCTGTTGGTTATCCAAAACATGAACAGAAATATATTCAATTAAGCATAAGTTAATAACCATTCAATGATTATTAATATAACTTTGATAATTTTGGTGAAATATTATCCAGAAGATAGATAAATAAATGAAATTGTAAAGAAATATAATAAAAAGTACACAATAATGACATTGATATATTACACAGGTCCACAAAAAAAAGTGGTCTATGCTGGGTGTTTCCGACATATTTTTTACCGCTGAACACGAATCTGAAGTCAAAATTGAGGGTCAAACTGCAAAAAACGGAAAAAATTAAAATAACCGATAAAATCAAATGGATCTTATCGGTTTTTTTAATTTTTAAAGCCAAATATCTCGGAGTCATATTTGACCAAAGGCTGACATGGAATCAACATCTCAAAAAACTCACACATAAAGCTACAATAGCTCTTGTAAGCTGTAGAGGAATATGTAGGAAAAACTGGGGTCTAAACCCCAAAATGACCATATGGTTATATACAAGGGTAATAAGACCCATGATAACCTATGGCGCAGTGGCGTGGGTAACCAAAACTGCGCAGGCAAGTGCAATAGGCCAACTCACTAGTATTCAGCGGCTTGCCTGTCTAAGTGCTACTGGGGCCATGCGCACTACGCCGACCGCAGCAATGGAGGTATTACTATATCTCACGCCATTGCACATCTTCATACAAGGAGAAACCAGGTCAACTATTCACAGGCTAATGCAGGGACAAAACCCAATAAGCCAACTACATAGCGCCGACCACACAAGGCTATATCAGCAAGTAACAAGGGATAATATTGTAGTTATGCCTACTGATAAGAGCCATAACCACATACAAATTTGAAAGAAATTTTCAAATTCAAATACCAGCCCGAGAATCCTGGAAACAGGGACCTCCCGTACAGGCTGAACTCGTCTGGTACACAGACGGTTTAAAAACCAAGGAAGGAGCCGGTGCTGGAATCTATGGACCTAAGTCGAAATCAACGATTTCACTAAGCTTAGGAAAATATGCAACAGTGTTCCAGGCTGAGCTAATAGCCATACAACACTGTGCAAGAGAAATATTAAATCAGCAAGTATCAGGTAAAACTATTGCCATATACTCTGTTAGCCAAGCAGCTTTAAAGGCAATTCTCTCACCAAAAATCAAATCACGACTGGTGAAAGACTGTCTAGAAGACCTGACAGAGCTAAGTAGTCAAAATAAGGTGACCTTAGCCTGGGTTCCAGGCCATGAGGGATATCAGGGCAACGAAAAGGCCGACGAATTAGCCCGAGAAGGCTCAGATAAGGCCATGACAGGCCCTGAACCCTTCTGTGGAGTTGCTAAAGCATTGTGCAAGGCATCCATTAAACAATGGATGCAAAAAGAGTCTCAGGAATAGTGGAACAACTATCCAAGACTGAGACAGGCCAAACAGTTCATCAAGGAACCATCGGCCAAGTTTACGAAAGAGCTACTGGATCAAAAACGTCAAATCGTTAGGATAACAGTAGGCCTTCTTACTGGACACTGTCGCCATAAAAGGCACATGAGTGTCATAAATCCAGCAGAAGAAGCAATTTTGTGCAGGTTCTGTGAAGAAGAAGAGAAAACATCATTCCACGTCCTGTGCCAATGTGAAGGCTTGGCTGGAATGAGGTTTCTAACACTGGGCGAAGAAAAGCCAATTGCATGCAACTACATGCGGGAGCCACTGTCAAAGCTACTAAGTCTAATAAAAAAGACCAGGCTAGACGACATACTCTAAAACAAACGGAGTCCCACAATAGATCTGAAAAGGTCGCGGTGGACAAGGACAAATAACGTCCAACTCCTAATCTAATCTAATCTAATCTACAGAAACTTGTAGTTTGTAATTATTTTCTATAAATCTTTATATACGGTACTCAATAAATATTGTTTCACTAAACTCTATCGTATATATATTTAGACATCGCCTAATTTGACTATCTATATAAACATATATTTAAAAATTTTATATTTTTGTGTACTTCTCTCCTATGATTAATAGAATAACTAAGTAAAAACAATTTTCCAATTAATATACAGGGGTTCAGGCTCTGATAAGTTTTAACATATTACTTTTACATCATAATTTATTTTAATAATAAATGTTTATCATATAAGTTAGGTTAAAAAAAATGTTATTTGTGTTTATGCCCTCACGGGATATAAAGTGAACTTAATGATCGCACGGGCATAAAGTATAACATTAGGTAATTGGTAACTAGGTATTAAGAATATAATGATTGAACAGTACGACATACAAATAATAATGCAGCATTAGATTAGACCGGTGATGCAAATGTTACAAAAAAAATAATGTTATTGTAGTAAAACTAGTTTTTTGTCTAAATCGAGAAGGGGCACGATCACTTCTTTATTTCAAAAATAAGGATGTTATAGAAAAAAGTGCTGCTCTATAATAATTTGTTTAGGTAAAATTCTGAAATATCTGTTTTTTAAATACCTATATTAGGGCAATATACAGTGCGTAGATAAAATGTAGATTTTATTTTTTTGCCTTTTAACACTATATATGACGTAATCGTTTACTATACACACTTGCAATATTTAAATAGATTTTTTTATTTATTCATGATTTTGTATTTGTTTTAGTTATACTTTAACGTCTGTTTCTTATTACGAAGGAATTAGACAAGCGGAAACTGGTGAATCAGATATATTTGTTGCACCTGTAGTTGCAAATAGACATATTAGACGAAACATTCGAATTTCTCAACCATACATTATCAACTGGTAAGTTCTTTATTTTCACGATATGATTTTCCTGTCTATATAAATATCCATACTAATATATAAAAATTTTGATGAAGGAACTTTTCCTCTTATTCTTAAAACGAATGTTTCATTATATAAGGGAGGAGACTTGACTGAGCCGTCTAATTTTAGGCACAATTCCGACATAGGGAAAAATTATTAAAAAAAACTTGTGTAAAAACTAGTTAGATATCTAGACCAAAATAATATATTGCAGTTCGATATTAAACATAAGAAAAATGTATCTGATGCTGTTTTTTCTTGTTTAGAATAGGTCTAGACAAAATATAAATTTCAATGAGGTTATAGCTGTAGTATTTTATAACCTGACTAAAATTTTTAACTGCATAAACTACTGAGTATTGCCGCGAAAGCTTGAAGCTTACGATATAAGAGATGTGACCTTGAGTTGGATGCAATCCTACTTTAGAGGTTGCAAACAGTCCGAACTGTGACAAGTGACATAAAATGGGGTATCCAACAAGGTTCTGTTCTTGGGCCCACCCTCTTTTTTTAAATTGTATTAATGATTTAGGTAAAATAAATATCTCAGGAAGTTTCGCTCTATTTGCTGATGATACTACAATCAGTAGATGAACAACCTTCGTATGGGACAACAGCAAAAACAGCTAACCTCCGAGACATGGCGTTCACGTGAACGAGGCCATTTTCGTCATTTTGCGAAAAGGCATCTAACCGAACCGCCATTTTGTCAAAAAGGCATCTAACCGAAGGGCCATTTTGCCAAAAAGGCATCTAACCTGGGAAAATGCATCTAACCGAAGCACCATGTTGGTCAAAAGTCATCTAACCGAAGCGCCATTTTGCCAAAACGGCATCTAACCTGAGCGTCATCTAACCTAAGAGTCATCTAACCTGGGAAAAGACATCTGAAAAAGGCATCTAACCTACCAATACGTCAACTGTCAACCTAACCTAACTTAGGTGGCCCAGTTGGGGGGAGTAGAAACGATGTTTACGTAAAAATAAAAGTAACTTGATTTCAAAAGATGACGTTTAGAGACCTGTCAACAGGATGTAGCATAACAAAGATCAATATTCTTGATGGGGTAAGGTTGCCCAATTTGGACCAGTTCTCACGTTTTTCGTTATAGCAATTACAAATTTTAGAAAATGATACTTTAAATTACTTCATAATTTTCATTACAGTTTTGAAAACATTATATATTTTTTTCAAAATTTTAGAATAATGTTTTTCGGTTCAAATTTCATTTTTTTAAAACCTTTACAAGTGGTATTTAAGGGCAACTAGATGTACTAGATGGTTTCCTAAATTGTACTGTCCCTTATTACATATATATTTTATTTTGGATTGAAATAATCAATCACAAGTTTTAATAGTTTATTAGTTAGTAATATTAAAAATAAAACAAGATTTCAACAACAAGAAAAAACTTAAAACAATTATAAATTCTGTTAAAATAAAAAAAATGAAAACGACCTTCTTTGGTATAAAAAAATGCTGCAATATGTTTAAGAGCACATATCACATATATGTAATTGTCTGAAGCATCTGCACATGATTCTTGTACCTCTTCTTTACATCTTATGCATTGAATCATATCTTCTATTAAGCATTCCTTACAAATCTTGCAGTCATAATTTACGGATACTAAAATATGATGATGATGGTTGTTGTAAGTCGTATTGTATTTGAGAATTTTCTTTTTTTGGCCTCTTTTTTTCTTTCGAAATTGATTTTTCTCTTGCTGGTTTCTGTGACATCTCAACCCCAAAATTTCGTTTAACAGCTTTTTTCTTCTTCTCTTCTACGGCATTTTGTTTTACTTCCAGTTGCTCTTTATAGGGAGTGGATGTAATAATTTCAGCCGTCTGTGCGCTCTTACCCATTTTCTGTTTTTTAGCTTCACTCACATTAGGTAAAGGAAGAATATCTACAATTGACACATTTAAATTTTTGGTTGCCTGTCTATCGATTTTTTCAGTGTTAACGACGTCATCTGCTCTGTTAACATCTACCAAAACTTGAATTTGTGGTGGCTCTCTAATATTGAAATTTTCTTCCAAATTTTCTATTGGCATCGTCTCAATTGAAATATTTTTTTTTATCAGTCAATAGTTCTAAAGAATCAAAATCAGCATCAGAAAAGACATCTCTATTTACAGGCCATATCCCACATTTGTGAAAATCGTTCGTAGCATTTACAATAGCAGCAGCTTTGCCATAAGCTTCATTAAGAAGAGAAGCAATATGAAATTGCGTAACTCCCATTCCAACATGCTGTCTTAACCACTTTTCAATGGTTTGGTTATAGTATGTTTCTAAAGGCTTGAAAACCGAAACATGTGTGGGTTGAAGCCGATGGGTCATGTGGCCTGGTAATTGTAAAATAATTAGACCATTGTCACGGACCAAAACTATAGAATCATAATTTTTAGAATGTCCAATACCAAAAGAACTTCATTTTCCTTTGTAGGCTTAATCAATTCAATAATTTTTTTTTAACCAAGTAACAAATAGCTCAGAGTTAATGTAGCCTGTGTGTGATATCTCCATCAAACAACCAGGTGATGCTCCAATGGTCAGTTCTGCTAACATTCGTTTTCTCTTAAATATTATCATTGGTGCGACAAATTGACCTGAGGCATTTGCGCAAGCAACCATCGTAGTGTTGACACGTCTTTTTCCTCTGGCAATAGTACCAACTTGATGTGTGCCCTTTTTGGCTAAAATTTTTTGATTACGTGGGTGGATCAAATATAAACAAGCCTTTTAAAATTATAAACGGAAAAGTCATTCAAGATGAACGCGGCTGTTATAATATTGGAGTAGCAATGTTCAGCAGCATGTAAGCGGCTGGTAGTGGCGCGATTCTCATTTGGCCAGTAGCAATCGCAATGAGCGATACAAGGGTACATAGCAGTGTTGCGCAAATAATTATCATTAAATATCTTACGCACGAAAACGTGAAACCTGCTGAAATTCTACGCAGATTGCGGACCCAGTTCGGGAATGAAACGCTTTCGTGGGCACGTGTAAAATCTTGGTACAAAACGAGCAAGCATGGAGTGGCGAGAAAAAGACGAGCCAAACCCAGTGAAGGCGAATACTCGTCTGTCTGCAGGCAAAGTTTTAGCCGCCGTTTTCTGGGACTGGAGAGGAGTTTTATTGGTAGATTTTTTGAATGAGCAAAGAACAATAAACGCGGCTTACTACTGTAACTTACTCGACCAGGTAAAGCTTGCTTACCGTCAAAAGAGGAGAGCACACCCCATCCGAGACGTGTTGTTCCTGCATTACAACGCTAAACCTCATACAGCAGCTTTAACACAGGCCAAAATCAATTAAATGCACTGGACTGTGCTGTAACACCCTCCATACAGTCCAGATTTGTCACCATGTGATTTTCATATGTTTGGGCCACTCAAAGATTCACTGGGAGGCGAGCGATTTCAGACCAATGAATAGGTGGAGATATTTTGTGCTCAACTGGTTAGCTACCCCCCCCCCCCCTTCTTTTTATGAAAACGGGATTAAGAAACTGCCAATCCGTTGGGAAAAGTGTATTAACAGAGAAAGGGAATATGTAGAAAAGTAGAAAAAAAATCTGTTTGGTGTCATATTTTAAAATAAATAGTTTATAAACGAAGGCTTGTTTATATTTGATCCACCTACGTACTTTTTTGGACTGTCGAGAATCCTGACTCGTCTGCATTATATATTTTGGTGGCATCTAATTTATTTTCATCGATGATTTTTCAAGTTAGGTAAATCTCCCTCTTATATTTGATATCCTCCTAGATATAGTGACTTTGACTTTTGGAGTGCTACACATTCAGTTAGGATGATGGTGCGTCCATAAAGTTATGCATTTAATTTTATTAAAACATTGATTATTCATTTAAATTATTTAGTTTTGAAAAATGTATACCATCTTATTCTTATATGTGTTATTGTTATATTCTTTGGTTTGGATATATTGTACATATGTTATTAAATAATTTTTTTTGTTTGTCAAATATAATATATATTTTTAGGTATGATCTTTATATGAAATCACCTGAAACAGAAATAAGTTCCATGTGCTATATAACACCATTTTCCAATCGACTATGGATGGTTACTTCGAGTTCTTTTATTTTATTGACAGCTGTCACATGGGTAACAGGCAGAATATTGAAAAGAATTAACTCCGCTGAACCCAATATATCAATACCGTCTTGCTTTATAGGAGTCATTTCTGGATTAATGAATCAAGGTAAAGAAATTCTTATATGATTACTATTGTATTGCTGTATAGTTTCTAAAATGAATAAATTGCACACATGTATGTAATAGTCCAATCAAATAGACCTTAAAATCAAATTTTTGGAAAAACAATTATTTACAATTAAAAATGGATTTAATGTAAAGTTTATACAGGGATTTCATTTCAAAACTAGCCACTCAAAATAACTTTTAAAATATCTCTAAAACAAAAAAACACGTTAATTTATATTTACGGGGGGAAACATTTTATAAGTATCTGTAACCGTGCTGTTTCATCCCCTAAGCGGTGGTGAATATCACTTCTAAAATTTTAAATAGAAAGGGGTATCATGTGATAGCTCTTCCTAAAGGTCTCTTTTTTTCCAATCTTTTGACACATTATTTTTTTAAATCGGATTAATTTTTCACAAAGTTACAACCTAGAAACCGGAAAAAAATTAAAAATATTGAATTAAAATGCATGAGTATAAATACCGAGATAAACAAGTTAGCAAAAAACCTTAAATGTTTTTTGCGTAAGATATTTTTGACCGTAAATTAAAACAATTTATTATTAGTAGATTATTGGTTTCGTTGTGTACTGACAATTTAATTTTGACAATGGTTTATTCTTTACAAGAAAGAATTGAAATAATGTAAGAAACAATTGAATAATTTCCCTTAAAACAATAAAACAACCTATTTTTAAATCCCAAATGGAAATTTTATTAACACATCTAATTTGCCAAATAACTACTGTAATACAACTGACTGTCTCGAACAATTCAAAAAG
>OV651828.1:16839698-16949714 GCA_927349885.1 Psylliodes chrysocephalus
CATTTAAATTTTTCGAAAGGGTTGCTCCCCTCCAGTAAGGGATGAAATTCCGGGTAAACTATTCATACAAAAATGAACAAAAACCGATGTGTCTCGGCGATTTTCCTAACAAGACTCCAGTAATGAGTCAGATTGCGAAAAAGCCTTTGACACCGTATGGACCCGTGGATTAATACACAAAATGCTTGTATTAAAATCAACTCCACAATAACAGGACCTTTCCTAGCGCAGGCGGGAGTGCCCCAGGGCTCAGTACTTTCGCCGCATTTGTACACGATTATGACTTGTGCTTTACCTACCCATGGGTGATAATGGTGTACAAACGGCGTTGTACGCCGACGACATTTGTTTATTTTCTAGCCACAAATCTGCACAAATAGCCACCAGGAATCTGGACAGCCATATAAATGGACCGTTAATCTCTTATCTAGACAACAACAAAATCAAAATTAAACAATTCTTTTTTAACAAAGAGGCGGACTGAAGGAATAGACACGCCTCTTCGAGTGCTAAACCAGCCAATCGTGGCCAAGAACGCGATCAAATACTTAGGTGTTATTCTGGATAAGGTATTAACGTTTCGTCAACATACTAACGACAGGGTGACAAAAAGCTGCGGTATTATAAGGACACTTTACCCCCTTATTAATAGGCGTAGCAAAGTCACTTTGCCGAATAAAATTCTACTATACAAGTCGATATTTAGACCAATATGGCTGTCCGATTTTTTGCTCTATGGCACAAATTCATTGTAGCAAGCTACAAAGAGCTCAAAACAAATGTCTGAGCTAGTTCTGGGGTGCGATCGCTACACTAGAATACGAGACATGCACGCTACGACATATACCGACGACAGTAACAGGACCCTCCACTTTTCCATAACGTACTAAACAACAATTCACTCGATGTAGATACTTGCGAGATCTAGTCGGACGGACGACTGAACGATAGAACTGACTGACGGGACCATGGTCGATGGCGATTCCGTCCTCGACTCTGGCTCTTTCGGAGGATTTTTGTAGGTCAGTAGTCCTGTGAATTGTTACAATAACAACAGACTATCGAAAGACCAACGCACAATGCTGACAACCCTGTTTTTTCCTAGCTTTTTCAGGGGACAAAGACCAAATTAATCCACGACAAATCTTTAAACTATGACAATTACTGACTACAAAAACACCACAATCCCTCAATAATGCCTCTCTGGCAAGGAGTGAGGGCTGCTATGTTTAGCCTAACCTTACTTTTCAGCAGCTATATATAAAATAGGCGAATTCATCGTCATTGGCCCAGCAGGTACCTGCTACGCCGACTCAAAACCCTCGGGAATTGTGTTATTTATTTTATGTTATGTTGTAAATATATTATTCTATTATTTTGTAAATAAAGATTTCAAATGTAAAATGAGTTAGATAGGGGGGGTAAGACTTATGGTGCTCACTGTATATTTCAGGTCATGCTGCGCGTATTACCTAGTCATTACAGGGATTGCCAGCAAATGATGACTAGCAAATTCAGTCGCCTATGTTGTTATCCCGAAGTTAGTTTTGGTCTCTAGGTATCAATGAAGTGATTGATATTAATATTTTAATTATATGGTTTGTATGTTTGTAAAAACAAACCTTTCTCGTACAATAAAATATATTAACAAATATATAATTAGTGAAAACAATCGGTTTTAAAGTACGGAAACTGGTCGGTTGGAGATCAAAAAACTAAAATGTTAAATTCCAAAATCAACCCTATAAAATAATAAAAACTATTTTTTGAACCCCCAAAGGAACAATCTATCCACGATGTCTTCAAACCCACCTATCCAGGTTATATGTACATAGGTCTTACCAAATGAGCCATCAAGGACATAGTCATCGATATTCCAATTGTTAAAAGATTTAAAATCCAACCTCGTTTGATGAAATTTTTTTCAAAAAACCACTAATCAGCATCTTCTGAAAAAACATACTTGGCATACAGACACTTCCCCAGGTCAACTGTGTGTATTAAGTTTTCATTACAAGTAACAACGCAAACAAAGCTAGTGAAAACAATCGGTTTTAAAGTTGGAAACTAATATGTTATATAATTGTAATTGGAAAAGAGTTTTCTTTAATTCTTAAAAGTTATTTTGGGATTTGTTTGGGAATTTTCAAGGAATTTGAAATATATTATTCTTACATTTTAAAATCTTTAAAAAGAAACAAAACATTAAGTAGCTAATATACTATTTAAAACTAAGCAAAATATCGTACATTACAATAAAAATTAAATATTTATATTGCTGGTAAGTTTTTTACTGTCCTTTTTATATAAATAAGCAATTTAGCTTAAACTGTATTTAAATTTACTATACATCTATTTGTTACTCCTTGTATATACCGTCGACATATCCTAAAAGTAACTAAATCAAAAAACATTCCTCGTTATTTAGAACTTTTCCCTCTTCTCTTCCAGATACCACTTAAATGATAATCACCCTGTAAGCCATTTATATACACTAAATTTAATACTTCCATGAAAGTTTCTCTTTTGAAACGTGTTCCTTAACAAATGTGTTAAGTAACATGAGTATTCGGAAATTATACCCTTAATAAAGCTTTAGCTGCACATCTTAATAATATACGACAAGTTTCAGCGAGTAATTAGTTTTCTCAAGTTTCTAAGTTCATTTGTCAGACAAAGAAAATATTGCAATTATAAACAGCTGAAACTTAAGAGGAAGTTTATACTTTTGTGAAGAACATGAATTTCTAAATACGAATTTTAATTTGTTGTAGGATGTGGGAGAATAGAAGATACATCCACCATACAGACAAATAAGTCATTTATAAGTTTTCTAGGTTCGGGATATAGTGTTGAAGCATTTATTGTTTCTGTTAGAGCTACTTGCTTACTTATTTAGAAAAACGAGTATAAAAGAGTTAAAATCAAAATAAAAGAGTATAAAAAGTATGAAAGAGTGGAGTATAAAAGAGTATAAAAGAGTATAAAAAAGTATAAAAGAGTATAAAAGAGTATAAAAGAGTATAAAAGAGTATAAAAGAGTATAAAAGAGTATAAAAGAGTATAAAAGAGTATAAAAGAGTATAAAAGAGTATAAAAGAGTATAAAAGAGTATAAAAGAGTATAAAAGAGTATAAAAGAGTATAAAAGAGTATAAAAGAGTATAAAAGAGTATAAAAGAGTATAAAAGAGTATAAAAGAGTATAAAAGAGTATAAAAGAGTATAAAAGAGTATAAAAGAGTATAAAAGAGTATAAAAGAGTATAAAAGAGTATAAAAGAGTATAAAAGAGTATAAAAGAGTATAAAAGAGTATAAAAGAGTATAAAAGAGTATAAAAGAGTATAAAAGAGTATAAAAGAGTATAAAAGAGTATAAAAGAGTATAAAAGAGTATAAAAGAGTATAAAAGAGTATAAAAGAGTATAAAAGAGTATAAAAGAGTATAAAAGAGTATAAAAGAGTATAAAAGAGTATAAAAGAGTATAAAAGAGTATAAAAGAGTATAAAAGAGTATAAAAGAGTATAAAAGAGTATAAAAGAGTATAAAAGAGTATAAAAGAGTATAAAAGAGTATAAAAGAGTATAAAAGAGTATAAAAGAGTGTAAAAGAGTATAAAAGAGTATAAAAGAGTGTAAAAGAGTGTAAAAGAGTATAAAAGAGTATAAAAGAGTATAAAAGATTATAAAAGAGTATAAAAGAGTATAAAAGAGTATAAAAGAGTATAAAAAAGTATAAAAGAGTATAAAAGAGTATAAAAGAGTATAAAAGAGTATAAAAGAGTATAAAAGAGTATAAAAGAGTATAAAAGAGTATAAAAGAGTATATAATAGTATAAAAGAGTATAAAAGAGTATAAAAGAGTATAAAAGAGTATAAAAGAGTGTAAAAGAGTATAAAAGAGTATAAAAGAGTATAAAAGAGTATAAAAGAGTATAAAAGAGTATAAAAGAGTATTAAAAGAGTATTAAAAGAGTATTAAAAGAGTATTAAAAGAGTATAAAAGAGTATAAAAGAGTATAAAAGAGTATAAAAGAGTATAAAAGAGTATAAAAGAGTATAAAAGAGTATAAAAGAGTATAAAAGAGTATAAAAGAGTATAAAAGAGTATAAAAGAGTATAAAAGAGTATAAAAGAGTATAAAAGAGTATAAAAGAGTATAAAAGAGTATAAAAGAGTATAAAAGAGTATAAAAGAGTATAAAAGAGTATAAAAGAGTATAAAAGAGTATAAAAGAGTATAAAAGAGTATAAAAGAGTATAAAAGAGTATAAAAGAGTATAAAAGAGTATAAAAGAGTATAAAAGAGTATAAAAGAGTATAAAAGAGTATAAAAGAGTATAAAAGAGTATAAAAGAGTATAAAAGAGTATAAAAGAGTATAAAAGAGTATAAAAGAGTATAAAAGAGTATAAAAGAGTATAAAAGAGTATAAAAGAGTATAAAAGAGTATAAAAAAGTATAAAAGAAAGAGTATAAAAGAGTGAAAAAGAGTATAAAAGAGTATAAAAGTTTTGACATAAGTGAATTTACGAACTTTTGTAGCATAATCAATAATTGCATCTATTAATTCTGCAGAAATATTGCTAAAACAAGAGATCCTGAAAATTATAACAAAATAATAACTGTAAAATAAAGGTTAGATTTTTTAATACATAATCATAATATTTTTAAAAACTTATATTTAGAAAAATAAAATATTCTTTTTTCATTTTTATTCAATCTCAATTTAGAAATTTGTGATTGTACAGATTCATTCAATTAGAATTATAATCAAAATGAATTATTCTCCAACAAGCTTTGTTTATAACTTCTGAAAAAAAATCCATCGAAATTGTTTGCAATATGCTATCATTAATTTCATGAAAGACAAAGTAGCATACGTTAAATAATTGTTTAAAAATTATTGCAATTTGTTTACAACATTTAAATTGTTTTTAAAATAATGCTACACAAAGAAACTGTATGCAAATGTTCATATTGACAATGTACCATGGGATTTCATTTCAAAACTAGCCACATAAAATAACTTTTAAAATATCTTTAAAACAAAAAAACACGTTAATTTGTATTTACGGGGGGACACATTTTACAAGTATCTGTAACCGTGCAGTTTCATCCCCTAAGCGGTGGTGAATATCACTTCTAAAATTTGAAATAGAAAGGATTATCATGTGATAGCTCTTCTTAAAGGTCTCTTTTTTTTCCAATCTTTTGAGACATTATTTTTTAAATCGGACTAATTTTTCACCAAGTTATGCCATTTTAACCTTTTAAATTAAAATAATTATTATTTACATTGTATTTACATTATTAATATTTTATTTGCGTAAGAATTACATTGCACTTAAATGTCCGCCATTGTTGGCAAGGCAATGGTAAAGTCTCAGCTCGAATTCATCCCGCACTATTTGAAGCGTCTCTGGTGTAATCCGCTCACACTCCTCCACTATTCTACGTCTAAGTTCAGGAATATCGCGAGGTTGAGTTTTATACACTACAGTTTTTAGATATCCCCATAAAAAAAAGTCCATGGGCGTTAGGTCGGGTGATCTCGCTGGTATTCTGTAGCGCCCCTTCTTCCGATCCATTTATCTGGAAATGTCTCATTAAGCCAATTTCGTACAGGCAAGGCATAATGTGGAGGTGCTCCTGTTGAAAAAATAGGTTTTCTTCGTCTAGTAACAAATTTCCATCTTGATCTGTTTGGTTTTCTAAGGATTCGGTTATAAGAGGATTTATCAGATTTTCTAATAAGGTCAAATACAATTCCCCAGTTAAATTTTCCTCCATGAAAATAGGACCAATAATTTTATTACCAAGAATTCCGGCCCATACGTTGATTTTCTGAGGATATTGGCTGTGCTCTTCCCGAAAAACATGTGGATTTGTATTGTCCCAGTACCTACAATTATGTTTATTGACAAATGAGCAAGATCACGTCAAGTGGACCCCCTATTTTCCACTTGATCATAAAAATTAAGTCCATGTATTATTTTTATAAGTAGTTACCATGAAAAATTAATCCCCCAAACGATTTTTCAAAATTTCGATTTTAACAATAATTTTTTTAACAATGAAAATCTTGAGTACTTTTAATTAAAAAATTGATTTTTTAATCAACCGTTAAAGATAAATTAATAAAATTTTTAGGATTTATTGTCAAATATCTATAGTTTAATAAAATGTTAATAACTTAAAATTATTTGTTTATTATCATATTGTTAATTAACTTTTAAATAAACAAATGAAAATTTAATTGATATCTCGGTAAAAAATGAAGTTTTATTTAATCGGTTACATGCATTATTTATTTAAGTTTAATATTCCAAAAGAAAATCTCACTGCTCGCTATTAGTTTAAACATGAATTTATTTATCATAGTACTCCGGGCGCCTGGCGCTGTCAGATCACCGCGCGGTCGAGCGTTTCAGGCTAAATTGCAGCTTCGGTTATTTATAATTAAAAATAACAATTCAAAATATTAATAATAAATTTTATTCTTTCGAACAATATTATAAACAGTGCAATAAAATATTTTTTATTATTATACTAAACAAAGAAAATAATGAAATACTTAATTATAAATTTTACAAAACCGTGTTATTCTATATTTATTTTTACTTGGTAAATCAGTAAGCTATCATTTTTTAAATTTACTAGTAAGTACTTCATTTTGACTTAAAAAAAACTGCTTGATTACGATTTTCATTTGTTACTTACGTATCCACGTAAATAACAAAATGAGTTTAGTAGGCATTCCAGTTTATTCGTTAAATAAGTTAATACGCATTTCTTTATTTATCTTTTCACCTCTGAGTAAAGTTAAATGTCTGTTTACTAGACAGATTTACAAACAATAGCTCTATAGTTTAATCAGCAAGTAGTTACTTTCAACTTTAAAGACTGGCCCTTAGTCTTTTCTCTTACCTGTCGTTACTTTTCCATTGGCTAAAAAATATTTTTTTTACCTCATAACTATCAATTAATAATTTTAACTTTTCAATAACGAAATCAACTCCTGGACACTTTTTACACATAGAAAAAAAAACAGGATGATGTTGGTCATTTGAATTTTCAGAGAAATCAATTCCTTTTTTTTTGGGTTTATTTTTCAAAAAATACATTTTGGTGAATTTTGCATACACACACATTATGTGTTGCTTTTTCCAGCAGAAATTCCCGTGGTCTTAAAGTTTGAAAGAGACCAATTTTCTCACAAGTAAATGCTTGTTTAAATTTTTTATATAAATCATTTATGTTAACTAATAAGAATCTTTTTTGTTTCTGGATTTTTACCATTTTTTAAATAATCTTTAATTCCAGGCATCACACGGCTAACATCATCTGATAAATAAAAAAAAATACGCGATCGAGTGTTGAATCGTCCAAGCTTTTACCTTTTTTAGTATCAGGCTCTGGCGCAAATCCTGATTTTTTTCTAATATTTTTCGCAGCTTGTAAATTTCTCTGCGAAATTTTAAATTCGCGTCGTATCATTTTTATTGGCCAATCCAAAGGATTGACTAGTTGTTTGATTAAAAGCAGATTTAAAATTATTTATAAGAACTTCATTTGGATTGTTATTATTATTATCACTACCACTCAATTTCTTTACAGATACACTTGACACTCGTCTCAATTTTATTGGTGGTTCACCGAACTTCGACGTTTAACGTTCTCAATTTTTACTTGATTATCCACAGCATCGCATTTGAAGGTCGGATCTTTCTTGTTATCATCTTTGATCTGATCAACTTCTCGATTAGTTGCATCAACACTTGAATTCTTATTTACAGGTTTTTCACAAGGATTTTTTGGTATCCCAGGTCCCAGGCCCAGATAAATTGCCCTCTCACAAGAATTGCACATGTAATATCCAATAAAAATTTTAAAATCGCGAGCTCGACTAGTTGTAATTAAAACTAAGTTTTTAATAACGTATTTATGATTCTTTTATGTAATGGATTGCAACATTTATTCATTCGGCCCAATTTAAATCACAAGAAATATTATTAAAATAAATTAAAATTATAATATTAATGGATTAGTAAACAAAACACAAATTCACAAAACCTCAGCTTTTGTTTTTGTTAATTATTTAACTTATATGCGTATGAACTTATTTAACGAATAAAGTGGAACGCCTACTAAAATTATTTTGTTATTTACGTGGATACGTAAGTAACAAATGAAAATCGTAACCAAACAGTTTTTTTTTAAGTCAAAATGAAGTACTTACTAGTAAGTTTAAAAATGATAGCTCACTGATTTACCAAGTAAAAATAAATATAGAATAACACGGTTTTGTAAAATTTATAATTAAGTATTTTCTTATTTTCGTTGTTTAGTATAATAATAAAAAATTATGTTATTGCACTGTTTATAATATTGTTCGAACGAATAAAATTTATTATTAATATTTTGAATTGTTATTTTTAATTATAAATGACCAAAGCTGCAATTTAGCCTGAGACGCTCGGCCGCGCGGTGATCTGACAGCGCCAGGCGCCCGGAGTACTATGATAAATAAATTCATATTGTTTAAACTAATAGCGAGCAGTGAGATTTTCTTTCGGAATATTAAACTTACATAAATAATGCATGTAACCGATTAAATAAAACTTCATTTTTTTACCAAGATATCAATTAAATTTTCATTTGTTTATTTAAAAGTTAATTAACAATATGATAATAAACAAATAATTTTAAGTTATTAATATTTTATTAAACTATAGATATTTGACAATAAATCCTGAAAATTTCAATAATTTATCTTTAACGATTGATTAAAAAATCAATTTTTTTAATTAAAAGTACTCAAAATTTTCATTGTTAAAAAAATTATTGTTAAAATCGAAATTTTGAAAAATTGTTTGGGAGATTAATTTTTCATGGTAACTACTTATAAAAATAATACGTGGACTTAATTTTTATGATCAAGTGGAAAATAGGGGGTTCACTTGACGTGATCTTGCTCAAATCCATTTAAAAAGAAACCTGCCTCGTCAGTAAAACAAATATTTTTAATAAAATTATGGTCTTCATTTGCCCTTTGAGTCATTAATTCGCAAAATTCTAATCTTCTGTCATAATCATCCTCAGCAAGCTGTTGTAAAAGCTGTATTTTGTAAGGAAAGAATTTATTTAGCCGTAACGTTTTATGCACAGAGCCAACGGAAATATTTGTTAATCTGGAGACTTTTGGTATTGATGTTTGAGGTTCCATGGCAAAATGACCTAAAATCTCAACTTGTGCAGCTTCAGTTAAAACTGTACGATTTCTTACGGTTTTATTGCATACACACTTCCAGTTTCTTGAAATTTATAAACTAAATCCAACACATACTGATGCCCAACAATTTTATCGGGATGTCTCTGATTAAAAACACGAGCAGTTCTGCGTACACGGCGTTGTTCTTCACCATAAATAAAGATTATTTCAATTCTTTCTTGTAAAGAATAAACCATTGTCAAAATTAAATTGTCAGTACACAACGAAACCAATAATCTACTAATAATAAATTGTTTTAATTTACGGTCAAAAATATCTTACGCAAAAAACATTTAAGAGCGATATCCATGCAACACCTAACAGCAAATTCAGATTTAGAACACACTGACAACTTTCAGTGCATCTGAACCCACTTTGGCAACGTTGCTCTATTCCCAGGCTTACGCTCCCTTCAATTTATTACTTATAAACTATAGATGATTTAAAATATTAAAAATGCGGATAAATCGCAGGTCCGGTCTAACAAAGAGTATTTCTGTTTTGTTTTCTCGTTTAAAATATCTTTTAAAGGTATAACCTGGTGTAACATTTTCGAAAATTTTTTTTTATAACTAATTTATTTATTTACGAAATATATTTTTAAATATACATATGTACCTATTTCTACATTTTCTGATATACAGGGTGTTTGTTGGTAAGTGTGAATGATTTTAGGGAATGTTTGCCGAAGTTATTTTATAAAAAAAACATAGATCGAAAAAGTCAGTGGCGCAGTACTTTTTTATTAAAAAAGTGGCATTCTCGCACAAACGCCACTGGTACAAGTAGAAATATTTGGAACACCCTAAAAAATACACATTTGCCCCTTTAAAGTTTTTTTGCAAATTTAGAGTAAATATCTTTAAAACTATTAAAAATAATTAATAAAATTTAATAAATTAAAATTTAAACATTCTGTATCTCGGAAACGAAGCATATTTCGACCTACTTTTATAGGAACTTTTTTTAACAAAATAACTTTGATAACAATTTGCAAAAATCGTTCGTACTTATTTACAAATATCCTGTATAAAAATACTTTTTTTAAATAATAACCCATTTGATACTAGTTTGTGCAACAACAGTGGACAATCCACTGGAGTTGTACAGTATGTTTTTTTCTACGACCCACTAACGAAAATCTACAAAGTCTACAAGTATTATTTTAGGAAAAGACAAAATAATTAATTTTAAAATAATTTATGACTTTACTAATTTGTGAAATAAAATAAACATGAAAAAATATTTCATTTAATTAGTCCTCAGCCCAGATTTGAACTCGGACCTCTCGCGTGAAAGACAGATGCCGTATCATCATTTTCACCTCCACATTTAAAATTTTAGTTCTAAAAGTAGTAATTAAATTAGTTTCATATAGGTAGTTTAATTCAAATTTAGGATTTTTTAAATTGTGGTCTAAATTAAAATTATTTATGAATCCTACGCAAAAATAACTCATTTTAATGTATATTTAATCTCAATTCCTAAAAAATATACTGACAATTAGTTTGACAGAATTGTCACTTATTTAAAATTTTAAAAATAATAGTTGTTGGGTGTCCAATATATAAACTGTGATTGGTGGATTTCATTTTTTTGCAGTGTTCTCACTACCCAGAATGGATATGAAATATATTCGTTGAGATGAACGCAATAGTATATTTTTTCGTTTTGTAGTCTGTGCGTGAATAGTAGTTTGTGCAACAAAATTGGATATGATGGCCATATCGCACGAAGACGAAGTTTCAGAACGACGCCGTAGACGGAGTGCTTAATCGTCTGAGTGCGATACAGACAATCCACTCGAGTTGTACAGTATATTTTTTCTACGACACCCTAACGAAATTCTACAAATTTAAAAAAGTAATTTATTAAGACAAAATAAATAATTTTAAAATAATGTATGACTTTTAATAATTTATAAAATAAAATAAACATACAAAAAGATTTAATTTAATTAGTCCCCAGCCATGATTGGAACTCGGGTCTCTCGCTTGGAGACAAACTCCGTGCCGTCGCCACACTTGCCATTATAGTTCTAATACTTGTAATTAAATTAGTTTTATATGGTTTGATTAAAATTTAAGATTTGTTTATAAATTTGGACGAAATAAAAATAGAAATTCTATTACTTATCGATTATACATAAGAAATATTCATTTTTACGTATATTTAATCTCAATAATTCAAAAATATACTGACAGTTAGTTTGACTACATAAAATTTAAAAAATAATAGTAGCCGGGTGACCAATATATAATCTGATTGGTGGATTTAACTGTTTTGCAGTGTTCTTACTAGGTAGAATGAATATGAAATATATTCGTTCAGTTGAACGCAATGGAATACTTTTTTGTTTTGTAGTATGTGCGTAGATTAGCTAATATTCATGTGGGTATAGAAAAAAGCATATCCATGTGGATGTAGAAAATAGTAGTTTGTGTAACATGAGTGAATATAAATTAAATTGATTTCATATAGTTTAATTAAAATTTATAATTATTTATTTCTAAATAAAGATCAAATAAAACTAGAAATTCTATTATTTATCGATTCTACACAAGTATAACTCATTTTACGCAATAGCATATTTTTTCGTTTTGTAGTCTGTACGTAGATACGCTATCCATTTGGGTGTAGAAAAAATTGTTTCTAGTACTAAAAATATTTAAAAATAACATTGAGTAAAATGATTTATTATTAGTAAAAGAAGGAATAAAAATAATCATTTTTATTGACTATTGGTCGGATTTCTACTCGGATTTCTACTCAAATTTCTAATATCTAAACCTCTAGTGAAACGTGGATCTAAGATCTCGGGTAGTATACAATCTAAATAAAATTGCTTTAGTTTGTTTTCCATATACACCAAAATCTATCATCTTTTTTATTTTTTCTACTAACATACTTAAAGGTATTAAAATAAATAAAAAAAAAAAAATATTTCGTTTAGTTACGTTAAGTTGCCCCTGAACAATTATTGCATTTTCGCATTATCATTAATAATTGCAAATTTTATTATGTTGTCAACCATTGCTTTTTTCGGAGTCAGTTTTGAAGCAGTGGCAGGATATTTAATTTCGATAATACTGTGAAGAGGTTTCCTGCACATTTTCAATTGATACGCCTATGAAGCGGTATTCTTTGATATTTTGATTTAATGATTTTATAATAGTTACCGTAATTTTTGAAAAGAACGTCAAGATTAATTTTTATGATATCTTTGTCAAAGTTAAATATATTTTGAAATATATGTTCAGTAAAATATTTTGAAGCAGTTTCTACCATTAGATCTTTACTTTAGTAGGTTATACTAAAGAAAGCAACATTTGGAGGCCCCGACGAGATACTGCTGAAGAATTTACAAAAGGATGACGTCACATGAGACCTTGGTTCTAAAACTCCTTAAAAGCTCTTTCGATACGTACTGTGATGATTTAGAAGCTTCTCTAAAGCACACGAACCCAGATATAGCAAAGGTGCAAGGTACGTTTAAGCTGTTGGAAAAATTAAATGATGAATTCGAGGAAGAATCTAATAAAATGATATGCAAGATGCTAAATGATGGAAAACCCGAAGAAGATATCGCAAAGGTGATGAGAAATTCTCATGAAGCAACGATAAGGTTCAGCGCGCTAGCTTTTGATATTAATAAGATTTTAATTGAACCTACACTTGGAAAAGCCAGCACTGCTTCTTTAAGTCGACCAAAACTAAATCTCCCAAAAATAGATTTTAAAAAGTTTGGTGGCGATATTAAAGATTGGATACAATTCTGGAGTTTATTTAAGCGTATCCACGAAGATGATGAGATGGAAGACGACGACAAATTTCAATATTTGTTGCAGGCTACCAATTCCAAAGCCAGACAGCTTATAGAGAGTTATCCACCAACTGGCGAAAACTACAAAAAGGCAATCGATAGTTTAAAATCCAGATTCGGTAGAGACGATTTGTTGATTGAATTTTATGTTAGAGAGCTTCTTAAACTTGTTTTGAATAATTTGACCAACAAAACCAATTTGGCTTCAATCTACGATAAAATGGAAACTCAATTAAGGGCACTGGACACACTTGGGGTAACAACAGATACGTGTTCAGCGATGCTCTATCCTTTACTAGAATCAAGTTTGCCAGAAGATGTTTTAAGAACTTGGCAACGAAGCTCAACATTTTCTACTGCTGACCCGTTAAAGAAAAGGTTAGACAACCTAATGATATTTTTAAAGCGCGAGGTCGAAAATGAAGAGAGAATCTCATTAGCTGCAAGCTTCGAGACAAAACAAAAAAAGAAAGAGGAAAATAGGCCTAGCATTTCTTCCGCTATAGGTTTATTTAATCAGAATCCGAGATGCAGTTTTTGCAAACAACAACACATTAGTGCCAGATGTGAAGAAGCTCTAAAATTGACATTTCCAGAAAAGAAAAAGAAATTACTTGAAAATGGCTGTTGCTATCGGTGTTTGAGGCACGGACATTTGGCAAAGAAATGCACCATGTACTCAAGACTCAAGTGTGAGAAGTGCGGTGGTAAACATGTACCTTTAATGTGCACAAGTGAAGAAGACAAGAATTTTAATTCTAGTCAAATAACACAAATTAAAAATCCATCTTCAAAAACAGAATTTAAGCCAGCACCCACAACTGGAATGACAAACCAGACCTATAACCATGTATTTTTGCAAGTTTTAGCTGTTAACATAGTACACCAATATCAATCTAAAAGAGTTCGAGCACTTATCGACACTGGGTCTCAGAAATCCTATATTTTAAGAAAAACAGCAGTTGATATGCGGTTAGAAGTTTTAAGACAAGAAGAGATGATACATGCTCTCTTTGGTGGTTACCATACTGAAAGTATAAACCATACTTGCTATGAGACACATTTATCCAGTTTAGACAATCAGTATTCTTGCTCATTTGAAACTTTCGATCAACCTGTCATTTGCGGAAACATTATTTGCGTTTACGATGGTCCCTGGTTACAAGAAATGGAAAACTTAGGTTTAATTATAAATGATACTGAAGATGGTCCAATAGAGCTCTTACTTGGGGCAGACATAGCTGCAGAACTATATACTGGAAAACAATATGTTTTATCCTGTGGACTAATTCTTATGGAGACAAAACTGGGATGGGTCATTATGGGCAAAGCACCGATTCATGCTACTACTCTAAGATCAAGTTGTATACTTATCACCACTATGTTAGTAAATGACCAAAAGATGACTGATTTTTGGAATCTTGAACTTCTTGGTATAAATGATCCAGTGAAAGAATTTACCAGAGTTGAAGCCGAGAAGGCAGCAATGGAACATTTTATTATTACTGTGAAAAGATCAACTGATTCCAGATATGAAGTAAGTCTCCCGTGGAAAGAAAACCACCCTTCCCTACCCACTAATCTTCACATTGCCAAAAAAAGATTAGATTCATTAATAAAAAAGTTGGACAAAGATGGTTATCGTGAAGAATATAATCGAGTCTTTCTAGAATGGCTAGAGGAAGGGATTATAGAAGAGGTTTCTAAAGAAGACTACCAACTTAGAGGACACTACCTACCTCATCGTCATGTTATAAAACTAAGTAGTGCCACTACAAAATTGAGGCCAGTTTTCGATGCTTCAGCTAGAGAAAATGCCCAAAGTCCATCTTTAAATCAATGTCTGGAGAAAGGAATGAACTTTATCGAATTGATACCATCCATTTTAATTCGTTTTAGACAACATAGATATGGAGTAATCTCAGACATTAAAAAAGCATTCCTTCAAATTAGTTTAAGGCAGCGTGATAGAGACTTTCTAAGATTCCTATGGTATACTATTGACGGTGAATTGAAAATTTACAGACACACCAGGGTTGTTTTTGGCCTGACTTGTAGCCCATTTTTACTTGGAGCAGTCATTCAACATCATCTTAAAAACGTACTAATCGAAAATCCAGGGTACACACATCCCTTTCTCACCAATCTTAGTAAGAGTTTTTATGTTGACAATAGTATAGTCAGCTTTGACCATCGAGAAGAAATAGTAAAATTCAAAACGGATGCTCAAAATGCTTTTATGGAAGCACAGATGGATTTAAGATGTTGGGAATTTACTGAAGAAGAAAACTCCACAGAAAAAGCAGCCTTGACATCAGTACTCGGTTTGAAATGGAACAAGTTCGAAGATACTCTTGAAGTTTCATTAGAAGGTTTGAAAACCAGCTCAGTTACAGAAAAACTTACGAAGAAAATGATACTTTCAATAGTAAGCAGAATTTTTGATATAATCGGATTTGTTTGCCCAGCTTTATTGATTCCGAAAGTACTGTTGCAAAAATCATGTAAGCTTAGGTTATCATGGAATTCTGAAGTCCCAGATGATATTAAAAATAGATTTTTCGATTGGCTTAAAGATGTCCAACTTTTAGCCAATATAAAAATACCCCGATGGATTCGTCCAAATGTCAAAGAAGAGTGCGAACAAGAGAGTTTGCATTTATTTTGTGATGCCAGCCAAGAAGCCTATGCTGCGGTAATTTTTATTCGAACTGAATCCATGAATTCAACACACATCAAGCTCATCCAAGCTAAAAATAGAGTATCCCCAATTAAGACGATATCAATCCCACGTTTAGAACTCTTAGCTGCCACAATAGGAGCCAGAATGTTGATGTCTGTAAGGAAAGAATTCGATGATGATGTCCCTGTTTATTGCTGGACCGACTCTTCTACAGTTTTAAGTTGGATTAAACGAAATGAAACTTGGAAGCCCTTTGTGAGAAATCGTATATCAGAAATACACAAACTAACCAAAGAAGAATTCTGGTATCACGTTCCAGGATCTATGAATCCGGCAGATCTACCTTCCAGAGGTTGCTTACCCAAGAAACTACTGGAAAGTAAATGGTGGAATGGCCCCATATGGTTACTAGAACCCACAGAGAAATGGCCCAATCAAACTTACGTTATAGACGAACAAACTATTTTAGAAGAGAAACAAAAAGGAGTTACATCATTAATTATTCATAATAAAATTGACAATGGTTGGTTGACTCATTATTTTACGCGTTATGAAGATATTTTGAGAATGGTTGCTTGGATAAGAAGATTTATTTTAAATTGTAAATTTCAACGAGAATTGCGGAATTTACACAGCTTTCTATCATTAAAAGAATTGTTGGAATCAGAAAAAGTAGTGATTAAGTTGATCCAGCAAGAAACTTTTGGAAATAATGAAGAATACTTGAAGAATTTGATACACTTTAAAGATGAATTTGGAATTATCAGAATAAAAACGATGATAAGCGAAAGAGAAGATAGGCACTCTTTTAGATATCCAGCTGTACTGCCAAAGAATCATATTGTTGTGGCACGCCTCATTGCTGATCGACATGTTAGACTATTACACGCTGGAGTTCAAACTGTCTTAGTAAGTCTAAGAGAAGATTACTGGATTCTTGGAGGGAAGAAAACCGTCCGCTCTGCACTTTCTAAATGTTTGATTTGTAAAAAACAACTAGCAAAAAAGCTTCAAGCACCTCCGATACAACTACCTAGAGATCGAGTCAGAGACGCATCCGTATTTGAAGTGATAGGAATTGATGCCGCTGGACCATTGTTTGCTAAAGACAAAGGAAAGATTTGGATTTTAATTTTTACCTGTGCAATCTATCGAGCTGTCCATTTTGAGATGATTACATCTATGTCCACCGATTGTTTTTTATTGGCTCTTCGTCGCTTCATTGCCAGACGAGGTCGACCATCCATAATCTACAGCGATAATGGTACCAATTTTGTTGGAGCAGAAAATGTATTTTCTGAGCTAGATTGGAACACAATTTGCAAGAAAAGTACTGCTGAGCGAATCAACTGGAAATTTAATCCTCCTTCAGCAGCCTGGTGGGGAGGATGGTGGGAACGGTTGATAAGGATATTGAAACAGTTATTAAGAAAGATTTTGGGTAAAGCTACCCTCACTTATGAAGAACTAACGACTATCATCTGCGATTGCGAAGCAGTTGTCAATCAACGTCCCTTAACATATTTGTCCGAAAACCCAGATGATTGGCAACCGTTGACTCCTGCAATGTTTCTGCACGAAGTAGCAGAAGTAGGAGTACCAGATATGGACCAAGTAGAAGCCCAGGATTTAAGACGCAGATATAGATATCGACTAAGACTGAGAGATGAACTAAGACGTAGGTTTAGAAACGAATATTTAAGTATCCTTGCTATAAAGAATAGGAAAAAACCAATTAAAAGTATAATTCCGAAAGTTGGAGATTTAGGCTTAATAGAGGATGAAAATTCCAAAAGATTTATGTGGCCTCTAGCCAAAATTCAAGAAGTGTTCCCTGGTAAAGATGGTTTTGTGAGATTATTACGTTTGAGAACGGCTTCTGGGAATTCGATCTTAAGGCCAATTCAACGTTTTTACCCTTTAGAGATTGGCGAACCAGAAGAAGTCGAGTCCATGCAGCAGAAGGTTTCAAACAAGAAAGTTCAACCTACACAGCAAGGACATGAGAACTCCCAATCAACGATCAAATTTCACAATCCTTGCTCCACAGTTTCTGATCCCGGCCATGACACAAATGAAAATAATGATTTTGACAACCAGCCCGACAAAGAGGAGAATACAGGCAGAGTTACCCGATATGGAAGGAGAGTTAAACCCCCTATACGCTTTTAACAGTATAACTGAATTTCAAAGAAATCATTTATCTGGATGGGAGAATGAAGAGGTTTCCTGCACATTTTCAATTGATACGCCTATGAAGCGGTATTCTTTGATATTTTGATTTAATGATTTTATAATAGTTACCGTAATTTTTGAAAAGAACGTCAAGATTAATTTTTATGATATCTTTGTCAAAGTTAAATATATTTTGAAATATATGTTCAGTAAAATATTTTGAAGCAGTTTCTACCATTAGATCTTTACTTTAGTAGGTTATACTAAAGAAAGCAACATACTGTCTGTTCCTAATAAACCGTCGGAACCTAAAAACCATATTCAGAATCCACAAATAAACCACATTTATTGGATATCCGCTTTAAATTTGTAAATATTGCTTTAAAGCTAAAGGTTTTTTTTTTATTCAATACTTAGTATATTAATTTCCCATATATTTTAACTTTAATGCTTAGAAGGGGTGCTAATGTTTGTCTTTTTCTAAGTAATCTAGCACGATATTTTATAGATTTCCGTCGAAACGGAAATATAATTTTCGGCATTTCCGAAAGTTTTCCCATTTTTATCACAAATTATTATAACTCAGCTTACACATAAAAGTTCATATAAACACATTGACTAAATACGAAACAAAAACACCTACACTTGAACTAAAAAGAATAAAGTTTTTTATTATTTTATTTTTATCCCAATTTTCCGGTACTGCATGCACCGCCAACGTCCGCCGCCTTGTTGCCAAATCAATTAATATGGATTGGAATCTTGACAGATTTTCTCAGATTTCCTAATTCAAGGTTTTCAAAAAATATACGCTTTGGACAAAAAAGTGTATTGGAAAGAATTAGCTGATTTTTATATAACAATTCCCGGTAAAGACTCCTTTTTGCAATAATTTTCATAATTTGTATAGAAATAATTAAAAAATTAGTTTTTCTGAATTCGGGCTCTACAGCGGAGTTCTCTATCATTTGCTTAGTAGGTATACCAAATTTTATAAAAAAATATTTAAAACTGAGAAAGAGAACCTTGAAGTCGTTTTAAGCCTGTTTCTAACCATGGATATCGCTCTTAAGGTTTTTTGCTAACTTGTTTATCTCGGTATTTATACTCATGCATTTTAATTCAATATTTTTAATTTTTTTCCGGTTTCTAGGTTGTAACTTTGTGAAAAATTAATCCGATTTAAAAAAATAATGTGTCAAAAGATTGGAAAAAAAGAGACCTTTAGGAATAGCTAGTACATGATACCCCTTTCTATTTAAAATTTTAGAAGTGATATTCACCACCGCTTAGGGGATGAAACAGCACGGTTACAGATACTTATAAAATGTTTCCCCCCGTAAATATAAATTAACGTGTTTTTTGGTTTTAGAGATATTTTAAAAGTTATTTTGAGTGGCTAGTTTTGAAATGAAATCCCTGTATAAACTTTACATTAAATCCATTTTTAATTGTTAATAATTGTTTTTCCAAAAATTTGATTTTAAGGTCTATTTGATTGGACTATTACATACATGTGTGCAATTTATTCAGTTTAGAAACTATACAGCAATACAATAGTAATCATATAAGAATTTCTTTACCTTGATTCATTAATCCAGAAATGACTCCTATAAAGCAAGACGGTATTGATATATTGGGTTCAGCGGAGTTAATTCTTTTCAATATTCTGCCTGTTACCCATGTGACAGCTGTCAATAAAATAAAAGAACTCGAAGTAACCATCCATAGTCGATTGGAAAATGGTGTTATATAGCACATGGAACTTATTTCTGTTTCAGGTGATTTCATATAAAGATCATACCTAAAAATATATATTATATTTGACACAAACAAAAAAAATTATTTAATAACATATGTACAATATATCCAAACCAAAGAATATAACAATAACACATATAAGAATAAGATGGTATACATTTTTCAAAACTAAATAATTTAAATGAATAATCAATGTTTTAATAAAATTAAATGCATAACTTTATGGACGCACCATCATCCTAACTGAATGTGTAGCACTCCAAAAGTCAAAGTCACTATATCTAGGAGGATATCAAATATAAGAGGGAGATTTACCTAACTTGAAAAATCATCGATGAAAATAAATTAGATGCCACCAAAATATATAATGTAGACGAGTCAGGATTCTCGACAGTCCAAAAAAGTACGTAGGTGGATCAAATATAAACAAGCCTTCGTTTATAAACTATTTATTTTAAAATATGACACCAAACAGATTTTTTTCTACTTTTCTACATATTCCCTTTCTCTGTTAATACACTTTTCCCAACGGATTGGCAGTTTCTTAATCCCGTTTTCATAAAAAGAAGGGGGGGGGGGGGGGGGGGGGGGTAGCTAACCAGTTGAGCACAAAATATCTCCACCTATTCATTGGTCTGAAATCGCTCGCCTCCCAGTGAATCTTTGAGTGGCCCAAACATATGAAAATCACATGGTGACAAATCTGGACTGTAAGGAGGGTGTTACAGCACAGTCCAGTGCATTTAATTGATTTTGGCCTGTGTTAAAGCTGCTGTATGAGGTTTAGCGTTGTAATGCATGAACAACACGTCTCGGATGGGGTGTGCTCTCCTCTTTTGACGGTAAGCAAGCTTTACCTGGTCGAGTAAGTTACAGTAGTAAGCCGCGTTTATTGTTCTTTGCTCATTCAAAAAATCTACCAATAAAACTCCTCTCCAGTCCCAGAAAACGGCGGCTAAAACTTTGCCTGCAGACAGACGAGTATTCGCCTTCACTGGGTTTGGCGTCTTTTTCTCGCCACTCCATGCTTGCTCGTTTTGTACCAAGATTTTACACGTGCCCACGAAAGCGTTTCATTCCCGAACTGGGTCCGCAATCTGCGTAGAATTTCAGCAGGTTTCACGTTTTCGTGCGTAAGATATTTAATGATAATTATTTGCGCAACACTGCTATGTACCCTTGTATCGCTCATTGCGATTGCTACTGGCCAAATGAGAATCGCGCCACTACCAGCCGCTTACATGCTGCTGAACATTGCTACTCCAATATTATAACAGCCGCGTTCATCTTGAATGACTTTTCCGTTTATAATTTTAAAAGGCTTGTTTATATTTGATCCACCCACGTAATCAAAAAATTTTAGCCAAAAAGGGCACACATCAAGTTGGTACTATTGCCAGAGGAAAAAGACGTGTCAACACTACGATGGTTGCTTGCGCAAATGCCTCAGGTCAATTTGTCGCACCAATGATAATATTTAAGAGAAAACGAATGTTAGCAGAACTGACCATTGGAGCATCACCTGGTTGTTTGATGGAGATATCACACACAGGCTACATTAACTCTGAGCTATTTGTTACTTGGTTAAAAAAAAATTATTGAATTGATTAAGCCTACAAAGGAAAATGAAGTTCTTTTGGTATTGGACATTCTAAAAATTATGATTCTATAGTTTTGGTCCGTGACAATGGTCTAATTATTTTACAATTACCAGGCCACATGACCCATCGGCTTCAACCCACACATGTTTCGGTTTTCAAGCCTTTAGAAACATACTATAACCAAACCATTGAAAAGTGGTTAAGACAGCATGTTGGAATGGGAGTTACGCAATTTCATATTACTTCTCTTCTTAATGAAGCTTATGGCAAAGCTGCTGTTATAGTAAATGCTACGAACGGTTTGCACAAATGTGGCATATGGCCTGTAAATAGAGATGACTTTTCTGATGCTGATTTTGATTCTTTAGAACTATTGACTGATAAAAAAAATATTTCAATTGAGACGATGCCAATAGAAAATTTGGAAGAAAATTCCAATATTAGAGAGCCACTACAAATTCAAGTTTTGGTAGATGTTCACATAGCAGCTGACGATGTTAACACTGAAAAAATCGATACACAGGCAACCAAAAATTTAAATGTGTCAATTGTAGATATTCTTCCTTTACCTGATGTTAGTGAAGCTAAAAAACAGAAAATGGGTAAGAGCGCACAGACGGCTGAAATTATTACATCCACTCCCTATAAAGAGCAACTGGAAGTAAAACAAAATGCCGTAGAAGAGAAGAAGAAAAAAGCTGGTAAACGAAATTTTGGGGTTGAGATGTCACAGAAACCAGCAAGAGAAAAATCAATTTCGAAAGAAAAAAAGAGGCCAAAAAAAGAAAATTCTCAAATACAATACGACTTACAACAACCATCATCATCATCATCAACAAATGAAGATATTTTAGTATCCGTAAATTATGACTGCAAGATTTGTAAGGAATGCTTAATAGAAGATATGATTCAATGCATAAGATGTAAAGAATAGGTACAAGAATCATGTGCAGATGCTTCAGACAATTACATATATGTGATATGTGCTCTTAAACATATTGCAGCATTTTTTTATACCAAAGAAGGTCGTTTTCATTTTTTTTATTTTAACAGAATTTATAATTGTTTTAAGTTTTTTCTTGTTGTTGAAATCTTGTTTTATTTTTAATATTACTAACTAATAAACTATTAAAACTAGTGATTGATTATTTCAATCCAAAATAAAATATATATGTAATAAGGGACAGTACAATTTAGGAAACCATCTAGTACATCTAGTTGCCCTTAAATACCACTTGTAAAGGTTTTAAAAAAATGAAATTTGAACCGAAAAACATTATTCTAAAATTTTGAAAAAAATATATAATGTTTTCAAAACTGTAATGAAAATTATGAAGTAATTTAAAGTATCATTTTCTAAAATTTGTAATTGCTATAACGAAAAACGTGAGAACTGGTCCAAATTGGGCAACCTTACCCCATTAAGAATATTGATCTTTGTTATGCTACATCCTGTTGACAGGTTTTTTGACAGGTCTCTAAACGTCATCTTTTGAAATCAAGTTACTTTTATTTTTACGTAAACATCGTTTCTACTCCCCCCAACTGGGCCACCTAAGTTAGGTTAGGTTGACAGTTGACGTATTGGTAGGTTAGATGCCTTTTTCAGATGTCTTTTCCCAGGTTAGATGACTCTTAGGTTAGATGACGCTCAGGTTAGATGCCGTTTTGGCAAAATGGCGCTTCGGTTAGATGACTTTTGACCAACATGGTGCTTCGGTTAGATGCCTTTTCCCAGGTTAGATGCCTTTTCCCAGGTTAGATGCCTTTTTGGCAAAATGGCCCTTCGGTTAGATGCCTTTTTGACAAAATGGCGGTTCGGTTAGATGCCTTTTCGCAAAATGACGAAAATGGCCTCGTTCACGTGAACGTCATGTCTCGGAGGTTAGCTGTTTTTGCTGTTGTCCCACACGAAGGTTGTTCATCTACTGATTGTAGTATCATCAGCAAATAGAGCGAAACTTCCTGAGATATTTATTTTACCTAAATCATTAATACAATTTAAAAAAAGAGGGTGGGCCCAAGAACAGAACCTTGTTGGATACCCCATTTTATGTCACTTGTCACAGTTCGGACTGTTTGCAACCTCTAAAGTAGGATTGCATCCAACTCAAGGTCACATCTCTTATATCGTAAGCTTCAAGCTTTCGCGGCAATACTCAGTAGTTTATACAGTTAAAAATTTTAGTCAGGTTATAAAATACTACAGCTATAACCTCATTGAAATTTATATTTTGTCTAGACCTATTCTAAACAAGAAAAAACAGCATCAGATACATTTTTCTTATGTTTAATATCGAACTGCAATATATTATTTTGGTCTAGATATCTAACTAGTTTTTACACAAGTTTTTTTTAATAATTTTTCCCTATGTCGGAATTGTGCCTAAAATTAGACGGCTCAGTCAAGTCTCCTCCCTTATATAATGAAACATTCGTTTTAAGAATAAGAGGAAAAGTTCCTTCATCAAAATTTTTATATATTAGTATGGATATTTATATAGGCAGGAAAATCATATCGTGAAAATAAAGAACTTACCAGTTGATAATGTATGGTTGAGAAATTCGAATGTTTCGTCTAATATGTCTATTTGCAACTACAGGTGCGACAAATATATCTGTTTCACCAGTTTCCGCTTGTCTAATTCCTTCGTAATAAGAAACAGACATTAAAGTATAACTAAAACAAATACGAAATCATGAATGAATAAAAAAATCTATTTAAATATTGCAAGTGTGTAGTAAACGATTACGTCATATATATATAGTGTTAAAAGGCAAAAAATAAAATCATCGTATTTTGAAAGATATATTGTCTACATTTTATCTACGCACTGTATATTGCCCTAATATAGGTATTTAAAAAACAGATATTTCAGAATTTTACCTAAACAAATTATTATAGAGCAGTGGTTCTCAAACTTTTTTCTATAACATCCCCATTTTTGAAATAAAGAAGTGGTCGTGCCCCTTCTCGATTTAGACAAAAAACTAGTTTTACTACAATAACATTATTTTTTTTTTAAAAGTAACATTTGCATCACCGGTCTAATCTAATGCTGCATTATTATTTGTATGTCGTACTGTTCAATCATTATATTCTTAATACCTAGTTACCAATTACCTAATGTTATCAGGCCCATGACACTCCTTCGGCGGGAAAAAGACGCGCAGCTTTTACTGCGCTGACGTTTTCGGGATATAACCTATCACTTGTCATAAATCCGGTTAAAAACTCGCTACCATGCGCAGGCAACCCATATTTCGTACACAAATATAAACTTTTGTTTACATTTTATCGAAGTAGTTTTTGTAATACATTCACAGCTTAAAAACGGAAAATTTGTTATTTTGATAGTGGATTTAGATCAAAAATACCCCAAATACAGTGTGTGTTTTATCCTTATTATTGCTCGTTTTATTTGAGGACATTGGAATAAATAGAGTACTAAAAGTAATCAAGCTAAAAAGGTGTGTTATAAAAAGAAAATACATTGCCTTCTACTGATTTATGTTTAATATGTTTTCGTGAAGTATTTCCAACATGCTAGTTACTTGAATGGTTGTAAATTGTACGTGTATAAGTGATAAAAACATCTAGTGCTTTGTGCTTCCTTTTTTTCTGTTGGTGTCCCAGCCCAGCATTTCTAGCCAGCAGTAGTAGCAAAAACATTAACATTGTCTACATTCAACCCATTTACATGTACATGATTTATCAGATAAAAGCAGAATACAATATTTCTCTGCAAAATGTAAACAACACTACAAGGAAAATTGCTCATGTATAAATTCAACAACTAAATCAAAATATATTATTTTTAAAGGACTTATATCAGCTATTATGTTAATTATAAATATTGTAAGTATTTGTAACAAAATAATAGTTGTGTATTAATAAACCTGTTGCTACTCCAAAAAATATATTATTTATTGATTATCAGGTATCAAAAATATGTGTACCTATAGAAATTTGTTGAAATGTTCTATTGCTCTTAATATTTTTAATGGGTTCTTATTATAGTTGCAAATAAAAATCAACACTTTTTATCCGTCTATTTAACACTTACAAACGTATGCATATTTTAAGTTGTAAGGATCCATAGCCTCTTAATGTTTTACATTAGAAATAAGACCTGTGATGTCACATTAAATCGTTAATATGAGGTAAAGGATTTGGGAGTTGTCTTTCAGTCTAATTTGAAGTTCAATAACCATTTTTTTACACATAACTAAAAAAGCAATAAAATCATTAGGTTTTTAAATCAGAAATACAAAAAAAATTTAGGATTACCACCAAAATTAGATTATATAATGCCTTAGTAAGACTCCATCTTGAGTATGTTTCACAAATATGGATCCCCTTGGAAGCCACACAAATTGATCATATTGAAAAAGTACAAAAAATATTTTTACGGTACCTTTATGTCATAAAAAATACTTGTACACCCTTATACCTAAGATCTCGTATAAAACTATGCTCAATAGTTTTAAGATTAAATCTCTTTTACAAAGAAGAAAGCAACAGGCTGTGATATATTTTGTACTCTATTTTAAGTACAAAGATTGTGAATTGATTGACTATATAAATGTTAATGCGGCAAAGATTAATCTAAAAAATCCAAGTAACAATAAATTATTTGATTTAGATCCAAGTAATATATCTCTTTTTAACAAGATGATGGCTGTTACCAGTGAGTTTCTTAGCGAGATCCAAATAGATATCTTTAATGTTAGCCTAAGAAAGTTGAGGACTGTACTAAATTAAGTTCACTAGATATAAAGGTTTGTTTTGTTTTTGGTCTTAAATTTCTTGTTACAGTTCATCAAATTTCTAGAGGCTTTCGACGGCTAGACAGAGAAAGCACTACTGACAGGCATCCCGACGGATTTACGCAATGAAAGTACACTCTGCGCATCAAGTATTTCACTATTTCATTCAGACGTAAATGTCAGACGTAAATTTCGCTAAAACATTTCTTTTATTTTCGTTTGTGTTTTTTGCTCATTACAGTTTAATAGAACCTAAGTATGGAGTTTAATAGCAAATTAAGAGGCCGCGTGATTAACAGTCAATCTCGCGAAATAATAGCCAATGTTATAGAGTTTATGAGAAGAGAAGGAAACTTTAATTCACCTTCAATACCATTTAAAAATGTAAATGATCGTGTTGCTGCAGCCACAGGAGTATCTAAAAAACTGTCGTCCGCATTTCTGGAGAGAAAAAAAGAATCGATAACCGTGAGATATCGGAATTTTCATCACCAAGAAAAACCATTAAAAAACCAAAAACAGTTAATGATATAGATGAAGCTGCACAAGAATCAAATTTTATTTTTTTATTATTAGATAGCTATTTTTGTTTCTAAGTTGTGTTCATTTACAGGCTCAATTTTTTTCCGTTTCTCCTTTTTGATTTTATATGGGGTTTAAAGTTGTTTTTGACTTATTTCGACGTAAATCACAACAACACACTTTTTTAATAAAGCAAACAAGTGTTAAGAGGTATATGTACGTGTAAACTACAATTACAAAAAATTGATATGAAACCCATGAAACCACCAACAAAAATGTAAAGCTAGCTTCCGTACTAGAACATGGTGTCATTCGTCGAGATAATTTATCATTTTGTTTAATAGATCAAGAAATGTAAATATTCCCCTGTTATTTTTTATAAAATTATAAGAGAAATAAATTTTTTTCTAAATAGTATAGTTTATTATTTTGTAGAAAAACAAAATTTCGAAAATTTTAGTAATGTTTCAGAAACAACCGTTATTAATAATAGGTACCATTTTCCTTAATAAGGTAGAAATAAAATATAAACTATTTCCACGATTTACAAAGGCCTACAAAAAAATTATAGGTATTTTCCGCTATCCTATAAAATTTATATTTTCTGACTCAATTTCAAAAGGTTGAAGGAATTCCAAAACACCTTTTATGGCATAATAATTATTTTAAATTCTACATACTATCTTTAGCTGCTTTTAAAAACGTTCTAAGAAAGTCCAATCAGACCAATTTAATCCCTAAACTATTCCACACTTTTAAAATTTAATTACCTAATAATATTAAAAACTATTTAAAATAACTTGTTTAGCGCGTTCTCTGTCTGGGCGTCGAACACCTCTAGAAATTTGATGAACTGTACTTAACTCTACATGTAACTACTATTAATTTTTTTATAGTATTCAATACATAAATTATACCTTATGGCTGCTTTCAAACAATTCTGTGTGTAGTCACTTAGTTTAAAGTCAATTTTAAATTAGTGGTTTTACAAGAATGTCAAATAGTAATATGTATTGTGTCTATGAATTTGCTGTGTGTAGTAAATGGCCAATATACATAACTTTGATATTTTTATCATAAGTGTAAAAACTACGAAAACCATATACATATAGTTCCCATTTTAAAATAAATTCAAATTAATTCATAATAAAAAATAACGATTTTAGTCTGCCATACTTGAACTCATTCACAAAAACAAATCACTGAGTATATATTTGTAAATAAACTACACTAAATATGTCTCCGTTACAAATTTTTAAATTTAAAACTACATACTTTCCTATAAATTTTGCAGTACCTAAATAACGTATAGAATAAATTTTTACAATATACTAGAAAAGTTTTAGATTAGAGTAATTCTTAAGAAATAAAGCAATACCTCTATTTTGTTACTCTAACCTTGTGTGTTATATATTTCCCTTGACAAACTAACGTTATATTTTCAACTAAAAGTAATTAAACTTTTCACCAAAAAGTAATATTTCACATATATAAAAAAATTTTAAACGGTTCTGTCCTTCTTACATTTGCGAAGACTGCCCTGATATCTAATCTATTTTCTTCTTCAAAGTAATTAAGTTGTTCAACCGTTGTCTATTAAGGTATCTCACATCTCCCTCATACACATTTGAAAAGCAGCAGAACAAAAATTCAACTAACCATGTATACCAAGTCCGTGTAAAGAAAACTTTTCATATCCCGAAAACGTCAAGTGTCAACTAAAATTTCTACTTTTAAAGATCAAACGTGCCGCCTCAGAGTGCCAATACTGATTGGTATATATACTGGGATGTTATACTTTATACCCGTGCGGGCATTAAGTTCACTTTATATCCCGTGAGGGCATAAACACAAATAACAGTTTTTTTTAAACTAACTTATTTGATAAACATTTATTATTAAAATAACAAATTATGATGTAAAAGTAATATGTTAAAACTTATCAGAGCCTGAACCCCTGTATATTAATTGGAAAATTGTTTTTACTTAGTTATTCTATTAATCATAGGAGAGAAGTACACAAAAATATAAAATTTTTAAATATATGTTTATATAGATAGTCAAATTAGGGGATGTCTAAATATATATACGATAGAGTTTAGTGAAACAATATTTATTGAGTACCGTATATAAAGATTTATAGAAAATAATTACAAACTACAAGTTTCTGTAGATTAGATTAGGAGTTGGACGTTATTTGTCCTTGTCCACCGCGACCTTTTCAGATCTATTGTGGGACTCGTTTGTTTTAGAGTATGTCGTCTAGCCTGGTCTTTTTTATTAGACTTAGTAGCTTTGACAGTGGCTCCCGCATGTAGTTGCATGCAATTGGCTTTTCTTCGCCCAGTGTTAGAAACCTCATTCCAGCCAAGCCTTCACATTGGCACAGGACGTGGAATGATGTTTTCTCTTCTTCTTCACAGAACCTGCACAAAATTGCTTCTTCTGCTGGATTTATGACACTCATGTGCCTTTTGAGGCGACAGTGTCCAGTAAGAAGGCCTACTGTTATCCTAACGATTTGACGTTTTTGATCCAGTAGCTCTTTCGTAAACTTGGCCGATGGTTCCTTGATGAACTGTTTGGCCTGTCTCAGTCTTGGATAGTTGTTCCACCATTTCTGAGACTCTTTTTGCATCCATTGTTTAATGGATGCCTTGCACAATGCTTTAGCAACTCCACAGAAGGGTTCAGGGCCTGTCATGGCCTTATCTGAGCCTTCTCGGGCTAATTCGTCGGCCTTTTCGTTGCCCTGATATCCCTCATGGCCTGGAACCCAGGCTAAGGTCACCTTATTTTGACTACTTAGCTCTGTCAGGTCTTCTAGACAGTCTTTTACCAGTCGTGATTTGATTTTTGGTGAGAGAATTGCCTTTAAAGCTGCTTGGCTAACAGAGTATATGGCAATAGTTTTACCTGATACTTGCTGATTTAATATTTCTCTTGCACAGTGTTGTATGGCTATTACCTCAGCCTGGAACACTGTTGCATATTTTCCTAAGCTTAGTGAAATCGTTGATTTCGACTTAGGTCCATAGATTCCAGCACCGGCTCCTTCCTTGGTTTTTAAACCGTCTGTGTACCAGACGAGTTCAGCCTGTACGGGAGGTCCCTGTTTCCAGGATTCTCGGGCTGGTATTTGAATTTGAAAATTTCTTTCAAATTTGTATGTGGTTATGGCTCTTATCAGTAGGCATAGCTACAATATTATCCCTTGTTACTTGCTGATATAGCCTTGTGTGGTCGGCGCTATGTAGTTGGCTTATTGGGTTTTGTCCCTGCATTAGCCTGTGAATAGTTGACCTGGTTTCTCCTTGTATAAAGATGTGCAATGGCGTGAGATTTAGTAATACCTCCATTGCTGCGGTCGGCGTAGTGCGCATGGCCCCAGTAGCACTTAGACAGGCAAGCCGCTGAATACTAGTGAGTTGGCCTATTGCACTTGCCTGCGCAGTTTTGGTTACCCACGCCACTGCGCCATAGGTTATCATGGGTCTTATTACCCTTGTATATATATACCCCATATATATATATATGGTCATTTTGGGGTTTAGACCCCAGTTTTTCCTACATATTCCTCTACAGCTTACAAGAGCTATTGTAGCTTTATGTGTGAGTTTTTTGAGATGTTGATTCCATGTCAGCCTTTGGTCAAATATGACTCCGAGATATTTGGCTTTAAAAATTAAAAAAACCGATAAGATCCATTTGATTTTATCGGTTATTTTAATTTTTTTCCGTTTTTTGCAGTTTGACCCTCAATTTTGACTTCAGATTCGTGTTCAGCGGTAAAAAATATGTCGGAAACACCCAGCATAGACCACTTTTTTTTGTGGACCTGTGTAATATATCAATGTCATTATTGTGTACTTTTTATTATATTTCTTTACAATTTCATTTATTTATCTATCTTCTGGATAATATTTCACCAAAATTATCAAAGTTATATTAATAATCATTGAATGGTTATTAACTTATGCTTAATTGAATATATTTCTGTTCATGTTTTGGATAACCAACAGCAAGTGAAAGCTATATCTATATATAAAGAGTTCTAAGGCTTTGTATAAGGTATTCTTAAAAAATGTTAAAAATAAAATTCAATGACTATTCACCCATAGTTGTTGCGTTGCTGTATATCCCTGTGTTTTCTACATTGGAACAATACTGCTTCTCCAGTCGGGCAGTATTTTTTGCATCTCACAAGATTATATTTATTAAAAAACCAAGTAATTCTTTGAGGTCTATTGCTGTGCCCTTTTTCAACATTCCCAAAGCTTCTTTTTTTACTTTTTGCTGATTGGATCTCCCATAGCGACAACGTCATTTGTTGTTTCAACTAGTTTTTTTATCAAACTTTTAAAATAACACAAAACACTTATCCAATACATATAACCATGAGAAAATAACATTTCAAGAACGAGAAAATTTTAAAATCGAGAATAGTAGACATACTTTGTGCAAATAAAATAAAATATGTATATTAAGCTTTTAATAATAGATGGATACTTACTTATATTTATTAAATTCTACTATAACATTCCAAATATCACCAACAAAACCAGAAACTTTTTTTGATGAATTGTCTAGTATTATAAAAGGGCTCACCTAAAAAAATAACAAATTGGTTATCCCTAAATTCGCAAGTTTTATATAATAAGAATATTAAAAATGAGACACAGAACAACTGAAGATTCTCTGATTAGACGATAAAAAGACGATTAAACGAAACATATTTGAATAAAATATTATTCGCTTCCGAAATACCAAAAACTTATTTGATATCTAAACAAACAATCATATTTATGACTTCGGTAGTGTGAATATAATTCATGAAATTGATTTTACCTAAAAATTGATACAAAATAGTTCCTATTCTTCAGTCAATAAAATTTCTGGCTTTTGCTTAATGTTCTCTATACATTTAGCAAACAATATTCTAGCTTAACATCTAATTTATTAGAATATTTTTACTATTTAATCTATTTTTCTTAATTACTTGTTTTTTTGAATTAATTTTCTACAACTCACCTCGTTTACAGAGACTCTTAAAATATTACTGTTCTCCCTTTTAGGTGTGACCAATTTCGTACAGGTTTTTATTATAGAAACAAAATTCTGTTTATCTTCTTGCCATAAAAATATTCTTTCTATATTCTTACGAAGAATTTTGAAATTATCCAAGCAGATTCGAGATGGTAGGTCATGCGCAGACGCAGCAAACTACAAAATCCCAAAAGCCATAGAAAATTTTATTTGTTTATTTACAATGTAAAAAAAAATAATAAAACGTATCTACATTTAGAAAAAATTTGTCTTGTAAATAACAAACTGATTTATTTATGGGTGACATTTTTAATATTAACAAAATTTGTTTTTATTAAAATTTTGTCGTTATATATAAAAATGTGATCTCGCTTATTCAAAACGGTTTTTTAGCTATCCAACATTTAAATGTTAACAAATATACTTGAATATTCAAAGATAACTTGATATGTTTCTAAAATTTACTAATAAAATATGATTCTATAAATATTAACAAAGCAATATATTTTAAGTCATTTAATAAATGGCACAGTCTGATATTTTTAATAATAAAAAATTATAATTAGTATTGATCATAAATATTTGTATTTAATTTTAATTTATTAACAATTATAACATGTTTATTTAAAGCTATTTTGTCTTTTACGCATTTAGAGAATATTTCCTTATTAATGTGTTGTTGAATTACCGGCGACACAGGGTAATACATCTGTTTGATAGCCGGGGATTGTGTGGCGATGACATTTTCAGTCATATCAGTGCACCTTAAGGTTTCTCCTATTTCTGGTAATAACTGCCCTCAAACGTATATCCTCTATTTGGGTTAAAACGTCTAACTTTTAGGTGCTCCACAGTATTCAGGTGATATGCTTCTTTGGAAAGTTACCACTCATTGTGAGAGAAAATTCCCATTACTCTCAAAAATGCGTGCCCAAATTTAATGGATGAGATATCTTTGGCACTACTAGTCCATTAATTAATCTCTACCTACCTTTTAGGTAGTTCACAGATGCCAACACTCTGGTAAATCTAATTTATTTATTAAAGACCAACCATGATATCCATAATAGTGGCAAAAGCACCCGAATCTAGCAAACCTACTAAACGAATCCCCAACACATCATCTTTTAAGAAAGATCGTTCATCCCTTTCTACATGATCTAAAATATAGTTTGATTGGTGGAAGGTGTTTAATTGAGTCGTCCATCTTCCCGCCGATCATCCTCGATAACCTAAGATCTACAACCACCATTTCCGTATTTACAGTTGGGGCAATTCCGAACTGTAAATCTTTCACGCTGGCATTTGAAACATTTAATGAGTTTAGGCAAAGCAATGGAAACATATAACCGACTTACTATTTGGAGACGGAAGCTGCCTGAGTAGTCGCAACGTCAGAAATTTTACTAACATAAGCTAAATCCCGTTTTATAATTCCAGTCCTTCGAGTTGAAGGTTCAACATGGTTGTTAATAAAAATCTCCTATGTTTTCCATTTTCCTACTTTGTTCCCGTAACTCAGCAATGGTAGTCGAAAGATGGATCTCGTAACCGATCCAAATAAAATGGATACAAATTCATTATTGCTAAATAAACCCCTATAGTTTCTGACGGATGTTGAATACGTTTCTGTAATTCCTCAAACAACGCGTCTAAATGATTGTCAAAGAAAACTGTGACAGACGTACGCTTACCATCTCCAGAAAACTTTCTTAAATCTCACTTTTGAGGTGGTACTATTTTATGAGCCTATGCAAAAGAAAATTTTGAGAAGAAAACATGAATAATTCTTACCACAGCATTTATTTTTCGCCATGGACTTATGCGTTGATGGATGAACATCGTAGGGATAAAGAGAAATGGAGCGCCAATGATTTAAAGTTAGTGGACGCTGTGGACGGCTCAGGTTTAATTTTAGTTTTAGTTTAGTTAGGCATCCTGTTATTGGAATTCGAAGCCTAGAAAAGGGACTTGGCTGGTCGTAGGGGACAAAGGTTCTTAGAATGGAAAGACATTCACGTGAGGGTCGTGTTCGGTGACAGTAGGGCCACGGCCGACTATAGCTGCATCAATTAAGGCGCACTGAGCTTGGCTACTATATTCCACTCTACCTCTTCTGAGCTGGAGAAACCAGCCCATCCCTGCAGTGGTGCCGTTATTAACCCTCTGGCACTGGCAACATGATTGTCTTTGTTCCGACGTTAGGTTAGGGTGGCAGGCTAGACTTTTATCTTTTTTGGGTGTCTCTGTGCTGTTGATAAGAGTCATACAGCATAGGTTTCATTAGGCTGTTTTAGGATGTGGATATTCCTTCATGTTAGCTAAGCGTGGTATCTACTTTTTTGTCTTTCAATGATATCTGGTTTTGTTTTTGACCCACCACACATGATACTTTTAACCGATTTTAGATTTTAAAGTATCATCATCAAAAATGATATAAATTTGTTGTGGGCTTCTTTAAAATGTTTAAATTTTGTTCAGACAGTGTTAAGGAACCAAATTATATTGAAACAAATAAGTTAATTCAGCTTCGGAATATAAAATAATTTTGGGCAAAATAGTAGGCTTCTGTACCATAGTGCGATGGTGCGAAATCCTTCAGTCCGACTCACACTTCGCCGGTTTTTTATGAAAATAGTACCGCAAAAATCCAGATAAATTTACAAAAAACTCGAGGTCGAAAAAAACCTTCTGTATACAGACAGGAAAGTAAAAATTATATGTACAATTGGAGAATAATGATTAGTAACTACATATTTTCAAAATAAATATCAACCATACATAAAATGAGTATATTATTTTTTCTATTTAGCCAAATTTATGTCCTTTTTACAGATATAAGGAAAGTATAGGAATCATGATTTTTTTCGACCTCGAGTTTTCGACGGATTTTAACGTTTTGAGGTCCCCTGAATCTGTTTTGACTATTTTCGCGATGATGTCTGTGTGTGTGTCTGTGTATCTGATTAGATTTTGGGATCTGGGAGGGTACTTTATAGGTGGTCATTTTATTATTTTATGAAATATATCTGTTATTTACGTTTGGAGAAGAAAATTCTTTAAATAAAAGTTACTTCTAATATAATTTTTTTTTCTAAACAAAATTTTCCTAAAATGGTCCGTATTCGAGAAATTTGACAAAATGTAAAAAAAATAAATTTTTATAAAAATTGTTCAAATAAAAGTTGTTTGTAATATAATTCTCTATAATTTTTATTATATACATAATTTCTCTAAAATGGACCGTATTCGAGATATTTGAGAAAATGTGTAAATTTCGAATTTTGAAGAAAACTCAAAAACGGATAAAGAAAAAAACATTAAATTTTAAACTTAAGTTTTATTTCAGCTGACGTGAAATGATTAGATTTTAGACAAAGTCGGAACATCTGGGTATACTTTATGGGAGGCCGTTTTTATATTTTATGGAATATATCTGTTATTTATGTTTGGAGAAGAAAATTGTTTAAATAAAAGTTACTTCTAATATTATTATCTATAATTTTTGTTTTATGTCAAAATTTCCTGAAATGGTCCGTATTCGAGAAATTTAACAAAATGTGCAAAATTCTGATTTTTATGAAAAGTGTTGAACTAAAAGTTGTTTGCGATATCGATCTCTATAATTTTTGTTTATACATGATTTTTCTAAAATGGGCCGTAATGGAAAAATTGCAGGAAATGTGCTAAATTTAAATTTTTCAATATTTTCGTTTTTAATGAATATCTATATAAAAATGTTTCGAGGTAGATTTATGTGGAAAATGTATATATTTAGTTTATCCTTTAAACATATATAGAGGTGCTGCAAAAGGTTGTACAAAATAACCAGAAAAAGCCTATAATAACTAGATAGGAAAGTCATGTATTGGCACATCAGATTTTTAAATAACTTTTTGCTATTTTATACACCTCTAACAATACGCCGTTAAAGCACAAACAAGAGTGTGTTATACTAAAGAATTATATCATATTTAAAAACAAATTAAAAACCTTCACTGGTCTATATGTGTTGTAATTAATTATTTTAATGAATTATGAACAGTTACTTACCACGAAAATTAATAATGTAAAATAATACATTTCAAATAACTGAATCCGTCTACGCCGCAAAATTAAATAAATCATATTAAGTTAGACATATATATGTCTGAAAGGAGAAAATATTTGATATGTTTATCAGTACGAACCTCATCTAACATACAAGGTAGACACATTTAATAGCTAAATATTATAATAATATTAATATTTACGAAAAAAATATACATGTGATATAAATGGGTAATTGGTTTACTGCCTTAATTTATTTTAGTTCGGAATAGGCTTCTTCCTATTTAATTCTGAAATATCTTTCTGATAAATAGTATTTAAGTAGTTAAGAGTATTAATTGACGTGATAGGAATATGTTTAGTTTTTAAATCAGGCCTTCATACCATACTTTGTTAAAAGCCTGAACCACATCCAAGAAGATGGTGCAGCAATATTTTTTCTTTTAGAAACTTCTCGATAATATATGTGATTCTATGAACTTGGTCGATGATCTTAGGTTTTTTCTTTTATTATAGGTTTTAATCTCTTTTGAATTTGTCAGTATGAAAATAAAATCAGTTTAGTTTTACTGCTGCACGTTTTTTACTTTCAAATAAGAACCTATTCTGCCAAAATCCAAAAGGTTATGTGCCCAGACTCCTTTTTTTGCGCCTAAGTATTGAAGAAAGTAAGAAATTTTCATATTTGTAAAAAAAGATTGTTGACACTTTGGTGACGCATAGCAGAAGAAGTTATGAAAACTTTTTTGAGGATGTCCCAAAGCGAAATATCTGCTAGAATTGTAAAATTTAATGGGTCAAATTTCCAACTGTGGAAATTCAGCATGTTAGAATAGTATTAAAAGGGGTTCTTCATAGGAACACTATATAATTTACACGTGAACGCTGCTGCACACCGAGGTAGAAAAAGATTTTTCTTCGAGTGTCCTAGACTAAAGTACCAGATTCTTTGAAATGTACAACATCTATTACAACTGTAAATTGTACTAGACTGACAAGATATGTATGCCCTGTCCTATTTTGTGACGTCACAACTTGTTTGAGAGCAGCACGCAAATTAATGTGTTTTTATGTAGTTTCACGGATCTGTTAGCGTGGTGACTTCTCTTTTTAGCTACATGCATTCGCAAAATCCCCTCGCTCTTCTAGACTCACTCATCGTCGTGACCCAAATCAAGAAGATTTTATCACTTTTTAATATCAAATTTTTTTAATAGATAAAAACGATTTTTTAATGACTTATGGAAGGGCTATCAATAGCCTCCTCAACTGATTGTAAGTCAGAAACTGTAACTAGATTCTAAAACAGATGAATTTACTTTGCACCAATCTAATATTCTATATTCTATATAATTAGTGCCTGAAACAATATCTAAATAAACCATTATTTGATCCATTAGTATAAATAAGAATTAAATTATCTCCAAAGAGTTAAAACTGGGTGGAAGGAGTAGGGAGATGTTCTGGGCCGGACTTAAATATTTGTATTGTAGTACCTAATTTTGGTGGGTAACTAAAGGATGAAAAATTATGAGACGTTTTTTTGACTTTATTTGTTAGCACGATTCATGTATGATGAGGGCAATAACACTTTATCAATATATAACTAGCTAAGGGCCGATTCCACCGTTGTGTCAAACGAAGTTTAAATTATTAAACGAAGATTAAAATGACATTGTTAATGTAAAAATGTCATTTTAAACTCCATTTAGTAATTTAAACTTCGTTTTTGTTAATATAAAAATGTCATTTTAATCTTCGTTTAGTATTTTAAACTTCGTTTAACAAAACGGTGAAATCTACCCTAAGTAAAAGTTTATAAAATTATTGCAACAAAATAACTGTTGAAACAAAAAGTTATCGAAACAGCCAAAGTACTTTTTGCTCGAATTACACACAAGATTTTTTCTACGATCACACCAAAATAAAATAAATAATTAAATTTTATTAGAAATGTGTTACCTTTTCGTTCGTTATAATATTTTAAGTTTATTTGACATAAGCCTAGTCTTCGAAGAGAAAAATGTTTTGGTACTTATGTGCCGGTAATTATTTATGATTTAATTATTTCCAGAAAATACCGTTCAATGAATTAAAATATTAGGAAGTCAATTAATAGGTATTTATATAACCAGTTACGAAATGCCTTATTTTGTGTAACGAGTAAATATTTGCGGGACGAGCGGAGCGAGGTCCCACAACATGAACGACTTACACAAAACGGCATTTCGTAACGTGTTTACATACAAGATTTTTTCTAATTTCGACTTGATTATTTATAAAATTGTGTTAAAAATGATTTACCATCATTCTTCTGTAGGTACTTCCAATCAAATATTTTATAATTGTTTGTTGTATTTAATTGCTCTACGACGTTTTTTTTTTTTAATAGTAATAATAAAAATAAGGGACATGTGCAGTGTTTCCGATCTAATTTTTGACATTACCCGCGAGAAATTTGAAAAAAAAAAACATTTTTACTCATCATCCTTAAAGAAGTACGTCAAAATTTTATCCCCAACATTTCTGGGCAATTTTCAATAACGGCGTTATTTTAAAAATAAAACGCAATTTATAGCTTTTCTTTTTTGTTGTTAAACGTAATGTCATATTTTCAAATGTGAAATGTCACTACTCATTGCCTTTTTTCGATATTTGGTTATTTCGATTTTTCGTTTTTTGGATTTTTCGATTTTTTATTTTTCGATTTTTAGATTTTTCGATTAGGTACTCGATTTTCGATTTCTCGATTTCACGATTTTTTTCAACTTAAAAACCAAAAAAGAGGCTGTTTTATTTATTTTCATTTCGTAACTGGTGACATATTCAACTTTTCGTAATCAGTTGCATAATGTTCTACTTTATGCAACTGGTTGCATAAAGTAGATCTTTTGACACTTGCTGCGATTACAAAATATATTACTTTATATGTCAAAATTAGAGAAAATAACAGAATGTAAATTAAATGGATAGTTCCCATATTAGCGAAATATTTGACGGAGACCTAAACACATAAAACACAATTTAAAAAATTTATTTCAAATTTTTCTTTATTTTGACTCTCATTTTGACTTTTAATAGGTAAACATGATAAAAAATCGGCTTTATATTATGCTCCGATTTCACATATTCAATTTTATAATTATAATTTGACAATATTACTGCCCATCTACGTAGCCTGTTGGCTGAAAATTGGGGTATACATTTAGCTGGGTTAAAAATAGTAACCAGAGGTAAGTGATCTGAAACTAGGATAAAGAAATGTCCATATAAATATTCATTAATTTAATTTAAGCCAAAAATTATTGCAAGGACCTCTCTTTCAATTTGGGAATATTTTTGTTCGGACTTTGATAAGGTACGCGAAGCAGAAGCTACAGATTTCTCAATATTTTTTTCAAAAACATGACATCATGGCCCTTATTCCCACATTTGATGCATCTACGAATAATTTAATCGGCAACTCAGGCTGAAAATGCATAAGAGCATCATTTATTTTTGATTTATTCCAAAGATTGCTTGCAAGAATTATCCTAAATCCATTTCACCCATAAAAAATAAAATAAAAAAAGTCCTAAAGCAAAATCATATCCTCCTTCCCGTTAGTGACTTAAAAAAATTACTTCCCAAAAAACTATCCTTAAGCCAGGTCCCTCCATTTTGTGGCGATAGTACTGTTTTTTTTTTTATTGTGATTATTTTCTTCGCGGACCCCTCACAAAGGCTTTCGGAGCCCCAGAGCTCCGCGGAGCACACTTTGAGTAACACTGTTATAGAGAATTACTAAATAAATAGTTTTGAGAAAACTATTGAAATCAGTTGTGAAGTTTGAAACGAATAAATTGGCAATGAAATTGATATTTTTGTATTTGATTGTATGTTTCTCTTTTCACTTCCTAAAAAAAGATTCCCCATGAAACAAGAAATAGTAAACAGTTTATAATAATAACCTTTATTTGCTACTTATAACATGTACCAATGACCAAGTCAGTAAAATACCAAATTAATTCTCGTTGACACATTAAATTTGGATGGACAACGCTCTGACATGTGATGTTCTCAACTATGATTGGTGGGTGTGAATTATTTCGAAATGGGATTATGCGCAGTGTCTTATGTTCCATCTAAGGTTTGTATAATCTAAGATTATCTCTCAAATTATTTTCGCGTTGTAACAATTTTAATTTTCATTGAGAAAGTCGTCGGATTTTACTTATCGGAACAAATTATATACCATTAGGAATTTTGAGATTTAAAAAAACATGTACCTAAGTATTTTGTCATTAAAGATTCTTTAGAAAGACATATATTTATTGCTGGATCTTACTCTTCTTACGTGAATAAAATTCAAATTTATTAATTTTTTTCCTGAATGCCTTTTTTATAACAATTTCCAACCGGAAATTAAAGGGTAGTACATATCCTTTTGTCTTATACAATTTTCTTGCTATAGGTAACTGAAAATTTCAGTATTTATATATAAATGCTTGTATTTGCTTTGGGTTGGGCCACCCCAAGTAAATAGTACTTTATTATGCACCTGCTGAATTGGATTTTAGACCTAGTTCGTTAAGTTTTATCGTGAAAATCTTGCACGCCGGTAAATTATAATCATAGAAAGCTATTTATTGATGGCTTTCGTTTGCAGCCATACAATTTTCGTCAAAAGATTGGTGTGAAACGAGACACGTGTTGAGTTACCAATAAATTGAGTTTACTTGTTTCATAGAAATTTACGATTTAGTAGCTATATGAGAAAATTAATTTGATAGAATTATAATTTTAATAAAGGTATCAAAAACTTTTTGCTTGGTTCATTATTGTACTAGGAACGGGAGCACAAAATAGAGAACAATACAGAAAATAAATATAGGGCTAGTTTCACCACAGAGATACTCTGAGAAAACGTATCTATTCACAGTACACCACAGAGTTAGGTATACGGTAAATAGTTACGTTTTCTCAGAGTATCTCTATGTTTTTTTTCTGTATTGTTCTCTCTTCTGTGACGGGAGTAAGGGAGAGTAATATTATTATCATATTTTTTTATTATTTAGAGATATATTTAACTTTAATAATTAAAAATTAAAATAGGTAATCTTAAACAATGTTTTGGTCTCTTCATTTTGAAAAAATATATAAATACTGTATTCCACAGAAGACTATGTAAATAGTGTTGGCTTGTAACTAAAATATTGGGTGTTTACAATAACAGAATATAGATCTCAGTACAGATGTGGGAAAAAATCTTTTAGACAACTTAATACTATTAAAAGAATTGCTATTGAGTACAACTCTATGAACCATGTCTTTTTGAAAAGAAAATAAAATACAATGCAACAGAACTTAATCTTTATTAATAACCCACACATTATAGTACCCGAACAAATTACTAGTAAGAAGTATGTATCTCATACCTTTATAGGTAGCATTTCTTATAAAGTGCCTAGCCTTTTCAAATACCAGTAATACCACTTAATTTCCTTTAGGAGTTTTAACCCTACCAAACGCTTTTTATTAGGAATAAGCAAAAAATTGACACCTTAGACTTATCCGAGATTTACAAATTAAATTGTAACACTTGCAACTCTTTCTATGTAGGTAAGACTGGAAGTCTGTACCAAAATCATACAGGTTTTTCACATTTTACCAACCATCTGTTAGACACAGGACATGACTTTGATTCTTCGACAGATTTAAAAATTTTACAAAACACCTTTGATAGATCTACTCTTAATAGCTTGGAAAACCAAGAAATAATGAGAAATCTTGGAGCCTCCCCTGGAGGATGTTTGAAAGCATAGATCCAATTTGTATTTACTCTGATTTTCTCCACATTGCTGTAAATATTTAAACAATTACTTGTTCAACCATCATAACATACAACAAAAATTTTTTCTTCTTCGCTATCATCTCGTTTTTCGCTTATTACCAATCGTCCTTTTTGGCTAATTAATTTCTCTCTAAATTCCCCTTATTTCTTTTTCTACGCGTGGTTTTTAATTTTATATACAGAAAGATAAAGACGAAGACTATCAGGTGCTGGAATTGTGGTGAACTAGGACATGTACGCAGTTCATGCAAACGTCCAAGGGTCACAACGAATCAAGACAACACGCCGCAGGAAAACTAAAGCGGGTCGGCCTAGAGGGGGCAGCTTCGACCCGAAACCGTTCCAAAGACCTTCTCATACTGATACGTTGAAATGTCGCGATAATAGCGTATACGTAGACGGCGAAGTAAATGGTAAAAAGTATACACTGTTGGTGGATACTGAAGCAACTAGAACTATTATACGACCAACAACCATAAATAACTGTAAAAAACTTCCGCCAACAAGATTGCGACTGCGGACTGCCACAGGTGAAAGTGCCAACATCCATGGGGAAATCCAGGTCCAATTGGTAATTGATACAGAAAAGTTTACTCTAAGATATCGAAGAAGATGTTATACTTGGAATGGATGTAATGAACTTACATGGTTTCCAGTTAGATTTAAAAACAGAGTGATCAAAGTTGGTGCCCAAGAAGTATTTCTACATCTATATGGGGACAGTACCGTGCCAGTTGCTGTACAGGAGGATACGGTGGTACCTGGCAGAAGTGAAACCATTATAGTAGCATGGCTACAAGAAACTATGGAAGAAGGAACACCTGTCATGATGGAACCTTGGAACCACGATGAAGAGGTTGGACGAGGAATTCTAATCGGAAAGGGGTTGGTCACGACTGCTAAAGAGATTCCAGTTCGTCTTATAAACGTTAAAGATCATCCAATTACCATCAAGAAAGAGACCAGAATCAGAACTTTTGTACCAGTAACTTCCATAATTCGTCAGACAACAACTTCTGATAATTCTAACGACAAATTCGAGCAAATGATTGCACTTGCTGGTCAATCTCTGAATCCATTAAAAAAAAGAAAATCAAGGAATTTCTTCGACGATATCGTGACATTTTTGTACCAGAAGGAGGAAAAACAGGGAGAACTTGTGTTGTAAAACACAAAATTGACACTGGTGACGCCAAGTCGATTCGTCAATCAGCTCGAAGATAACCAAAGGCCAAGGAAATGAAGGAAGACAGTGTGATAAAACCTTCTACCAGCCCATGGGTCTCTCCGGTAGTCCTGGTCCAGAAAAAGGATGGAACTATGAGGTTCTGTGTGGATTACCGTCAGTTGAACAATGTTACCAAGAAAGACAGTTACCCTCTGCTTCGTATCGACGATACCTTGGACACATTGGCCGGAAGTCAACTATTCTCTACCATAGACTTAAAGTCTGGATACTGGCAGTTGGAAATGGACCCAGTAGACAAAGAAACGACAGCTTTTACCACCGGATCTGGATTGTGGCAATTCAATGTTATGCCATTTGGATTATGTAATGCCCCCGCGACATTTGAAAGACTTATGGAAAATGTATTGAGAGGGTTATCATGGAAAACGTGCCTGGTATATTCAGATGACATTATAGTCTTGGGGAAAACATTTGATGAACATCTAAAGAACTTGGAAGATGTTTTTAAAAGACTTCAAGCTGCCCAACTGATGCTGAACCCCAAGAAGTGCCAACTGTTTCAAAATAAAGTTAATTACCTGGGTCATGTAGTCAGCAAGGATGGCGTGGCTGTAGATAAGGAAAAAGTCGCTTTTATCAAAGAGTGGCCACAACCAAAGTACAAACACCAAATAAGAATTTTTCTTGGGCTTTGCACGTATTACAGAAGAATTATAAAGAAGTTTGCAGATATTGCTAAACCATTAACACGACTCACAGAAGAAGCAAGAGAATTCTGCTGTGACGAAGACTGCCAAACTGCCTTCAAAACATTAAAGAAGCATTTAACAACAGCGTCAATATTAGGCTACCCACTACCATAGGGAGAATTTATCCAGGATACTGTTGCCAGTAATGTGGGAATTGGAGGAGTGCTTTCACAAATTCAAGGGGGAAAAGAAAGAGTACTGGGTTATTTTAGTAAAGTGCTCTTGAAACCTGAGCGAAATTACTACGTCACGAGAAGAGAACTCCTGGCAGTTGTTAAATGCGTGGAATACTTTTATCAATACCTTTATGGAAGGAAATTCTTAATCCGTACCGATCATGCAGCTCTTAAGTGGTTGATGCAGTTCAAAAACCCGGATAGTCAAATCGCCAGACGGATTGAACGACTGCAAGAGTACGACTTCAAGATTAAACATTGATCCGGAATAAGTCACAGAAATGCTGATTCTCTCTCTAGAAAACCATGCCCAGCAGAGTGCTCCCTCTGCAACAAAGCGGAATCCAAAGAAAGTGAACTACTAAGAACATCCGTAGTCAACGATGAGTGGGCCCCTGCTAAAATTAGGGAAGAACAAGAGAATGATACCGTTTTTAAAGAAGATGCGACATGGAAAGAGGAAAATCGACGACCTACTTGGCAAGAAGTTTTTAATCTCTCTCCAGTACTTAAGTCGTATTTGGCTCAGAGGAACTCCTTTATCCTGGAAGATGGCTTATTAAAGCGAGTACTTGAAAATGATTATGGTTCCGAGAACAGAAGACAGTTGGTCGTTCCAAGAAGTACAGTAGCTGAAGTACTCCGTCAATTACACGACAGTCCATTAGGAGAACATCTTGGTGTTAGGAAAACCTTTCAGAGAGTTCGGGACAGGTTTTACTGGATGAACAGTTCCGATGATGTAAAAGACTGGTGTAAGAAATATACTACCTGTTCTATGAGTAATGGATCTCAACTAGAAAAGAAGGCTCCCATGAAGCAATACAACGTTGGAAGCTCATTTGAGAGGATAGCTTTAGATATTGCTGGACTATTCCCTATGACCGAGGATGGTAATAAATACATTTTGGTGGTTATGGACTATTTTACAAAGTGGGTGGAAGTCTATGCCATTCCAAATTAGGAGGCCGCAACTGTTGTAAATGTGTTAATAAAAGAGTTTATCTGTCGATTTGGCAAAAATTTTGAAAGTCAACTTTTTCGTTTCTGAGTTAGGAGTTTTGTTTTATTTTAACATGCCCTTACCCCCCAATTTATTCAGATTTTTTTCAGAATCAATAGCCTTTATTTTCTTATGGAGCAAGTTTTTAAAAGTCAGTAAGCTTCGTCCTCTTGTAGAGCTTGATTTTTCCTGAGATTTTTAACGAATTAACATTTGTAAAAATGGTTTCTTGGTAATAAACCTATATTACTTTGTACAGATGACTGTGTGAAGTGTATAATAATTAAAACGTTTTTTATATGTAGCCAACTTGATTTTTAGGTAGGTATTTAAAAAAAAAATAATATTATTGTTCATACAAGAAGTCCAAATTAACCAGTTTTAATATGTACGTACAGTGTATAATGAAAAATAAGTGAATCTTATAAATAATTCTTGTAATTAATAGGTACTACTAGTATTTCGTTTATATTTACAAAGAAACCATATAATAAAATTATGTAAAACCAATTAAATTATAAATGTTAATAAAAAGTAAATTTGCCAAAAATTCTAAATTCAAGTCTGTGTGTTAATTATTTTTTTAATTTTTATTTATCCGATCTTAAAAATATACAACTTGAATGGATTTCTCTGTATTATACTCAAACGATTAACTTCGTCTTCGTACGATATGGTCATCATATGCATTCTTGTTGTACTATTTCTCAAAACCCAATACGGACGTCATACATCTAAAAAATCTTATACGTGTATCCATTGAGTCGTCGTAGCAGGTATATTGATACAGTCTCGAAACCTCTTCAATTCAATAATAATCGAACCGCATGCCTACTTGAAATGCCGGCGTTAATTAAATTCTATCCAAGCGAAAATTAGTTCAATGTGGCATACGAGGTTGTATGTACAAATTGAATTTTGTTCTATGAGGAAATGGTCCGAATATAGGTTATAGGTCCATAGACAAAACACATTTAAGCTATAAGCACAATTCCGGGAATTGGGTCGAATCCAAATTTAGTTTCAAAAAAAGTTGAACAGTGAAAAATAACAAGTTAATTTGTAACGGCGAATTGTTTTGTGGCCGCGATATTTCAAAACAAAATAACATTCGACAGGATTAAAAAACTAATTTTAGATGTTATTAAAAAGCGCCACAGTTTAGGTGGTAGAGAATATATACAATCCATTTAGTTGGCTCTAGGTGGTTGCTCGTAGGTGTGTTGCTTCATTAATCTTAGTCCAAACTGAAATATCATTTAAATAGGTGCATTACAAGAAATTAAAAAAAATTCGAGAGACGCTAAAATGGTGATTTACATCTTATTGAGAGTGAGGCCCACAAGGGTAAACGGGAACGAACGGCTGATATAGTTAGCAGGTATTCTCGATCAGGCTGCTTAAACTGGGTACGGTGAAGGGGTCGCGTATATAAAAAAAAAATTGTGTTCGTAAATTTACGACAATTACTCTTAAATTGCAAGAAAAATCAAAATGTAAATCAGTCACAGTAAGAATTTAAAAATCTAAATTTACGGTAATTTTCTTAAATCGCAAAGAAAAATCTAAATGTAAATCCAGGATAGTATGAATTTAAAAACAAAATTAAACTGCGGCACTTCTGAAACTCGTGAGGACCACTTGAAATATTTTTTTAAATGTTTTTTTTACCCCTGAAGCCAACGAGCAAGCTACGCTGAATCAAACTCACACTACCTCTTATTATTATTTATTATTATAACCACAGGTCGGACAGGGACAGCCAGGAATAAAAATAATACAGGGAACCTTAAGCCCTCACTGAGTTAATTGGGGATAGCTGGGAAGGAAAATAACACAGGGAACCTTAACTAAATTTCGATGCTACGGCAAAAAATCAAAACTGGTTTTTTGTATTTACTGCGGTAAACAAAACGGTTTTGTAATTTTCAACAATGCAATATCTTAAATTTCTGGATTTTGTTGGGCTAAAAATCAAAATTACCGAATCTAGATTTTTCTCAAGTACCCATAACAATCGACTTACCTGTTTCTTATGTTTGTCGATATTTTTAATTTTATTACAATGTATTTTTTGTTTTAGGTAAGCAGTATCCAGATATTAAAAAAACAGAACTATATATTTCAGGTGAGTGTTACACATTCATACTTTAGGAAATCCGCGTAGAAGGAGACTTAGTTTCAAAGTACTTTAACTTTTTCGTTCTGACCCACCGTTTTCTAAATAAATTCTAGAGACACTAAAATAGTGGGCGCTTCCTTATAAAAACTGATGTCCACAAGGGTAAACTCATAGCGTTACAAAAACGAGAAATGATTTAACTTGGAACGAAAGACCGAAAGCTGATAGTAGTATTAGGACGTTGTATTTTTTGTTTTGTGAAGCATTGGCATTAGTTAGATTAAACCATGTGATGATTTTCACAAGCCTTGATTTTTAAACCCATTCTATATTGCCATTTGATTAGGGTTTAAAAACTTTTTCAAGCATTTTATCCAATAATAATTGGCCCCTTTACCTCTTAGACCTGCTCATGTAAAATATTTGGGCTCCTTACTTTGCCTATTTATATTCTATTAATAAAGGACAGAAGGATGAGTATTGCAACTATGTTAAAAGAAATAAATTGGCTTTCAGTTCACAATTATGTTCAGTACATGACTGATATTTATTTATAAAATAAAAATGACATAAATCCATCGCATCAGATCTATTAGAAAAAATTCAATATAATTCACAATATCACAACTATAATACAAGAAGCCAATCTGACTTTCATGTACGGCAAGCCATCACCAGTAGTTCCCAAAATACAATTTTTATTAAAGGTTTAAAAAATTTAATAGACTGCCTACAGAAATTAAAAAAAAAAAACAATAAATGTATTCAAAAGTAACCTCAAACAATACTTGTTAAATAAACAGAACAGAAATACTTTCATGTGATAATACTCTTTAAATCTGCCCTTTTTAAGTATTTCCCTTAATTTATTGTTATTTTACCCTTCGTTTTCTCGCATTTTTTATAAATTATTTCTGATTTGAGATCATGTATTTTATTTTAAAAAATTACTTATATTACTTAAGTACTATGTTTAAATTATTAATAGTTTTGCGTCGATAGGTTATAGCAACTTATAGCCACAAAACTATTTTTGTGTTAAAGTAAATCCATAGAGAGCAATGTAATTTACCATGGCCTTCTTTCAATATATAAATAAATGACAACTTTATAATTAAAATAAAAAACACAACAAAATACATCGGTACCAAGGTATGAAGATACATTTTTAAATTTTATTTATTGAGGAAATTTATGACTAAAAGTTTACTAATTATTATTTACAATTCGCTGGTTGAATATGTAATCCAAAATCGTATAATAAAAATGTTCTATAAAAAAATCAGCATTATATCCTACCTCTCTTTTATATAATAAAAAATTGCTTTGAATAAGAACATATTATCTGTCTTGCTGTACCTTTATTTATGGAAAGCCTGAATTGAGATACACAATAAATTATTTGCAATAAATATCAAAAGAAGTATACATTTTTAAATAATTTGACATTTAAGAGCCATTCACACATCACAGTTGACATTTTGATACTTGACAGGCACAGCCAAGCATTATTCTGATTTTTGCCAAATAAAATGTCCGATTAATTATTCTATGGGTTTGCGACAGAGAGCCAGTAAATTTGATGAAGGTGTTTTTGTGGCTAGGGGCGAAATAGTAGTACGCTTAAGTTAGCACCACCATAAAAAAGTCATTTTTAAGAAATAGCTTATATATTTTTTCATAAATTGGCAGACTTGGCTACTAATTTCGAATAAAAATAACCGCCAAAATGGCTATGGTTGCAAGTATGAAGGTCGCAACCCGCCCTTAGAAATTTCACCTTTACTATCAAGAGCTGTTGTTTGACAGGTCGTTAAAGAATGTTTGCAATTTATGGAATTTTAAGAATGTTAGGAATGTTGACGTTAGAAATAATTGGAATTTCTAAAATTGTCACATAAGAAATGCAGATTTTAAGAAAATTGATATTAAAGTAGTTAGGATGAACCGAAAATTCTGAAAATCAATAGCGTTCTAAGTTAGGAGTAATTATTCAAGAAAATCAAAATCGCAAGTCAATCAGGACTTCCGTTCTAGAATCATCGTGCCGGCATACATACAGACGACCAGACGAAATTTTTTTTTTGCATTTTCGGACTCGGAATCAGAAACATAAAAAAAAGTTTTAAAAAATGGGGATAAGAAAATTTTTTCGTCTGCACGAATGCAATACTGAGGCCCCGTGAAGGGCCTCAGTAATATATGCGAGCGTCGATACTTGTAGGAATCAGAAGTACTGAGTGCTCCTAAATATAAAGTACTTGATTGTGATTCCCATCAGGATGAAAGTAATAATAATAATAATAATAATAATAATAATAATAATAATAATAATAATAATAATAATAATAATAATAATAATAATAATAATAATAATAAGCTTTATTGTCTAACAGAATTACATCCATTAATAAGACAATTCAGATAAGAATAGTAAGAAAATATACAAAGTAATTAAAAAAAATATTAGTTTACAAATAAATGAACATTTGATAGGATACAGCCCGCCAAGTTTATTATTGATTAAATAAGATATTTTTCACTGACTTACTAAAACTACATAAAGTTTGATTGAATATATCAATATGTGGACTAATTTTGTTTAGTTCCCTGCACATGATATGTAAAGGCGATTTTAGCATGATATTAGTACTTACTGAGCATGGGCGAAGTTATGTAATCAGATCTGGGGGGGCTAAAGCCCTAGCCCTAGTCATATAATATATAATAGTTCTAGAGGTATACTGAAGTTAAGTAAAAAAATTCTGGCGAATCTATGAAAATGAATAAAATAACATATATAAGTGAAAAAACTGAATAATTTTCATCACAAAAATTTCTCTAATTTTCGCAACAAAAGTAGATATGGACAATTCACTCAAGTTGTACAGTATATTTTTTCTACGAACCACTAACGAAAATCTACAAATTTAAAAAATTATTTTAGGTTTAGACAAAATAAGCAATTTTAAAAGAATTTATGAATTTTAATAATTTATAAAATAAAAAAACATAAAGAAAATTAGCCCCTAGCCCAGATTCGAACCCAGGCTATTCGCGTGGAAGGCAAATGCTCTGTCCTCATCTCCACCGCCACTTTTAGGTTTTTAATTTTAATACTCGTAATTAAATTAGTTTCATACAATTTGATTAAAATTTATTTTTTTTTAAATGTGGCCCAAATAAAATTAAAATGCTATTTTTTATCGATTCTAAACAAAAATAACTACTTTTAACGTATGTTATCTTAATGACTAAAAAATATACTGACAATTTGTTAGAATTTAAAATTTTAAAAATATTAGTAGTTGGATGTCCAAAATATGAACTGTGATTTGTGGATTTCATTATTTTGCAGTTTTCTCGCTATGTTATGTTATGTTGGGAATGGGGTGTTAATACACTGCGACCTAAAATATCTATTGTGTCCTCTTCTGTCGCTAATGCAGCAAGGAAATGTCTCAATGCCTATAACGACCCTTTCAATTATATCTTCTCAAGGAAGTGTAGGATTTGGAGCGGTTTCAAGTTTCTATTTGATATGCTCCTAGGTATAGTGCCCTTGGATTCTGGCGTGCTACACATTCAGTTAGAATGTAAATGAAAGTTTCGTCCTTCTCCTCACAGAATCTTCACTCACTATTTTCTACTAAGGTGTCCTTTTAGTTGGCAATGCCCAGTAAGGATCCCTGTTACCAGTGTTCTCAGTACTGGAAAAATGTATATTATGATAACAGCTTAAAATACAATCTGGCTAATGTGGAACACCCCGAAAGCCTTGCCGGACTTGTCTAATGATCGTCAGGCGCGCTAAATTCTGCACGTTCGATTACTATTCCTCTCCTCTTTTAACTACCTGGCTTGTCAGGTCCGACCGAAATACGGTTTTATAACCAAAACCCAATTTCGGCACCTTTCTTAGTTTCGGTCGAAACCGAAACAGAAATAAGAACTTTCTTTTAAGGCAATCTCTTATTGAAATTTGCAATATCTTATTGTAATCCTTGTTTAAGACTAATTAACTCGTACTATAAATTTTAGCTACATTTACTTATTACCTATTTATTTAAGTGATCAAGAAGCCATTAATAAATTTATTGACATTGTTTTTTTTTATTACTTTTGAAACTAAAAAAAAAAATAAGTTAATTACAAAGTAGCAATCATTCCTGCATCTGTCTCTAGATTTTTTGTAACAAAAAATAATATTATGAATGGAATTATATATAATGTAATTTTTATTGAAAAAAAAAACAAATTCAGATAATTAAATATGTTTGTTACTTATAATTAAATTAATATTCATAAGTAAACAGTCTAACGTGGTAGGCTAGAAATAATATTTTTTCCACGTTTCACCTAAAAAATTGCTCCTTCGATCCGAATAAATTAGGCCAGGATCACTAAAGACTGTTCACTTGAAACAAAGCAGAGAAGTACGTGCACTGTGTAGGAATGGCACCCGGCACAGTCGCCATTGTGCCGGACACAACCAAGTGTGATACGAAAACTTTCGAAAGTAGTTTCGTATTTGGCTGCAGTTTCGGCCAGTTTTCCGCCGAAACCGAAACTGTAGTCGAAACTCTTATTTTAAGCCGAAGTTGGCCAAAACCGTAACCGAACCTTCGGTCGGACACTACTTGTGAGTCTGGCAGGCCTTCGTGATTGTAATTGTCAGCCAGACGTATATTTTCACTTAGAATACCACTAATGCCTAAATTATTTCCAAAATTTTTTTCGAACTTACGAATATTTTGAAATTTATCCTGAGTTGAAGACGATGGATATTTTTCTTAAAATATGCGTGAGTGAGCAAAAATTTACTGATAATAATTTAGGCACCAGTGGTAGGTATTGGGTAAGAATATTTTACACCAAAATATCCAAATTTCAAAATTAGACAGACATGCATTAAAACGACTAAAATCAAATTTTCAAAGCTGGCCATAGAACAGCATATAAAACATATGCATAAAAGAGCTTCTCAACTGTCAAAACAATTTTCAGTATAATTTCGTTCAGGGTACCCACCAAAAGGAAAATTTCCGGAAATTTTTCATGGAAGCGTTTTAAAATAACGGTATTTGATCTGCTATAAAATAGAGCTGTAAAATTATAATATAATCTATCACGTGACAAATTTTCAAACCCGGGAAAATAAAATCAAAAATATTATATTTTTTCGATTTTGAAGATGTTACCAGACTCATTTGCCAATTTCGTAAATAAGCTAGATTTATTATTATTAACAGTTCATGATTGTATCAATTTATATGCTAAATTTTCTGCCACACTCACTTTCCACTATTTGATATATTCCAAACTGCTATTTTTATAAACTTTATGTTGTAATGTAAAATATTTATGATTGGGAAAATACGTGTCAGACTCAAAATGTTGGTTTTTTGTCACTAAGAGAACAGTTTATTTTCATATACACCGATTGGAAAAATGAGTACGAGTAAAATTCACTGCCTCCTGAACTAAATATAAAATTTCAGAATCAATCAAAAGGCACGATTTTTTTTTATTTATTAATTTCTTTTCTGAAATCTGAAATGTGTGGATGGATGTGCGATAAATGTTTGAATTATTTTTGGGGGGGCTAATTTGGTTTTTGGGGGGGCTTAGCCCCCCCAAGCCCCCCCCTAACTTCGCCCATGTTACTGAGGGTAGGTAGAACAGATTTTTGGATCTGGTATTTAAGGGAACATAAAAATTTAGTTGGTATAATAAATCAGAACAATCAATCATACCATTAACCAACTTGTACAAAAAAATTAGAGATATATAAACTCGTCTATAATTGCAAGTTGGCAAGTTGAACCTTTGAAGTAACCGAGTGTGATCGAATCCACGGGTAGGATACACTCCATCCATTTTAAAAGCCATATATTTGACAAATTTACGCTGAACTTTTTCTAAATGTTGAATATGAGCCTCATAATAAGGATTCCAGATTAGGCATCCATACTCTAATTTGCTTCTTATGTAATGGAAGTATAGTAGTTTAGTTGTAGAAGCATTTTTAAACTTATTGCAGGAGCGATATATGAATCCCAATAGTTTTGTGGCAGAAGCAGAAATGGCTGCAATATGTGAGTTGAATGACATTTTGGAATCAAATGTAATCCCTAGATCTTTGAAATTTGAGACGCGAGCAAGTGACATAGATTGAATTTGATAGTTATAGATAAAAAAATCATGCTTTAAGGAGTATGACACAACCTTACATTTTTTTACATTAAGAGATAGTCTGTTTTCATTGCACCATTGATCAAGGGCAAATAAATCATCTTGCATCTGATGGCAATCGTCATTGCAAGTAATGATTTTAAATATCTTTAGATCATCGGCAAATAAAAGCGTATTACATTTGAGAACAGAAACAATATCGTTGATAAATAGCGAAAATAGCAGGGGAGCAAGATTACTTCCCTGTGGAGCCCCACTTGTAGCTTCGAATAAAAAAGATTTAAAGCCATTCAACTCAACGTATTGCAGTCTTCCCTTGAGGTATGAAGAAATAAAATCAACGAGTTGTCTGTCAAACCCTAGATTTAATAATTTTTTTGCCAATATTAAGTGGTCTAGGCGGTCAAAAGCCTTTGAGAAATCTGTGTAAACTGTATCCACTTGCTGATGATGGTCAGACCTGTCACCTATCAGTGAGATTTAAATCATTTTTTGATTTAAATACATTTTTTGATTTAAATACTTTGATTTTAAATCTTTTAAAAAAAAAATGATTTTTGATTTATGATTTAAATCTTTTTGAAAAGTATCTTTGATTTTTTATTTAAAAATTAGATTTAAATCTTTTTTAAACGATTTAAATCTTTTTATTGATTTGATTTAAATCTGTAAAATAATGCGATCTTTTTAAAATGATTTAAATTTTCTTAAAGATAGCACAGGACGTACCATGGACGTCCTGATTTGGTCCCTTGTTGGTCCGGTTGGTCCCGGACCTAAATAGGACGTCCACTGGACTTCCGATTACAGTGAACACTAGGACGTCCTTCGAAGGACGTCCTCTGGACGTCCTATTTTGGTCCCGTTTATTCGACAAAGCGTTTAGTTTTCGGTCCGAGTCCGGGACGTCCAAGGGACGTCTATGGGACTTTCTATGTACTAGCATCGTTGGTCTTTGAATCGATAACTTGAAATTCAACGTTCTGTTTTTGCAAGAGTATGAGGACAGAAAACCTAACCATTTATTTTCAAATGAACAACAACAGCTACAATTTTCGGTATTCAATAATTAACTTATGTAAGTGAGTTAGATTAACGAAGAAAAAAGAAGGTTATAATATTATGTGTTATTTTTTTGATGTTGGTAAAGCGGTTATAAAGTGAAGTGAGTGTTTTGAGGTGAGAATAAGTGAGGTGTATTGGCGGTAGCCGATGGCGGAAAGAAAATACCTTAATGGCGGAAAGTTGGAACAAAACTAATTTTGACAAAGTGGACACAAGCTATAAATAGGACCCAAAGTTTCATCTTACCAGCGCCGTGTGTTAAATTTAATTCATTCCTGTTCTTTTTTTGTAAACTAAAAATGTTTAACTCTAGCTAGTTTTTTCGGTATAAAAGTTGTTAAATAAAGCTCTTTTATTGTTAAAATTTTTGTTATTATTACCCTTTATTGATTATGGTCAAATATCGTACCTCGGACGTCTGATTTACGTCCCTAGTACGTCTCGCAAAGGTCCCTATGACGTCCTTTTGGGATGTCCCTAAGATGGACGGAAACGGGACATTAGGACGTCCATTGGACGTCCCAGTACCAAAAGAGGACGTCCCTCGGAGGTCCTTTATGTCCCTGAAGGACGTCTTTTAGACGTCCATAAGACGTCCGTGTGCTATGCTGTCTATTCCTGAATAATAATCTAGTCAGCATGTCAGTAGGGTTGAATCAGAAATCCGAGGAAAAAAAAAAAAAATAGTAAAGTGTAACAAATAATTGCAATGACTAAAGATTATTCTTAAGTATGAAATTTTACAATATCCTGAAACTCTTTACATATGTATTTTAAATTTATGCACACTTTTATTTCAGATTTGACATGAGTTGCATTAAGACGATTATGACTTTTTGACCAGTTCAATAAACACGCTTGGCATAGATAGAGCGAATTAATTAAATTTTGTATTTCTTTGCCTGATTCATCCACACATTTTTCAAAAAAATTAACCCAAACGCGCTCACTTTGGTTATTTATTTACTCGCAATAACTTCACGTTGAGAGAAGAACTCTTTTAATTCAATTGACTCAGTTTCATTATTCATAACCGGGAGATTTTGAAAATGAAATGCATTTTTCCGGGAGAGTCTCCTAAGTACGAAAAAAAAACATATTTTTAAAGAGTCTGATGTATGTGCATCTATGTGGGGTGTTTATGTATGTATGACATTAAGCACGTTAATTCAAGGAAGAGTTGACGGATTTAAGTGATTTTTCAGAAAAAAATCACTTTTCTTAAAAACTAGGTCTCCATTATTTTGTGGTATCATAAATTAATATTTCTGTAAGAATTGCATTGGGCTAATAACGATAAAAAATAAATACGAGAGAAGTTGATCGAGTTTTGCGTTTTATTTATGAGTAAATCACATTACTTAAGTACTCATTATCTTTGGCCTACCGAAAGCATTTTTTAAAGAGTTACCCAAATCTATAAAAAGATTTAAATCTTTTGAAAATATTTATTTCGTTTAAAAAGATTTAGATATTTCGAAAAGATTTAAATCTTTCCTAAAATGATTTAAATCTTTCCTAAAATGATTTAAATATTTCGAAAAGATTTAAATCTTTCCTAAAATGATTTAAATTGTAAAAAGATTTAAATCTAAAAAAGATTTTTGATTTAAATCTTTCTTTTTAAAAAATCGATCTTTGATTTAAATCATTTGTTCAAATGCAAATGATTTATGATCTTTGATTTAAATCGTTTTTAAAATGATCTTAAACAGCTCTGATGATGGTCTAATGCAGAAGTAGTAAAATTAGTGAAGCAAGTTAGATTAGTGATGGTACTTCGCGAACTAAAGAAACCATGTTGGGAAGGATTAATTGAAAATTTTACTTGTGGAAAAATCTTATCATATACAGACATCTCAAAGACTTTCGAAAATCCTGACACTTGACAGATTGGCCTGTAATTATCAACAAGATTTGGATTTTCCTTTTTAAAGATAGGTGTGACCTTAGAGATTTTCCACCTAGTAGGGTAAGAGCAATGTTTTAGAGATAAGTTAAAGATGTATGATAGGGGTTTTTTTAATACCTCAGAACAGTCTTGATCTTGATCTGGTCCTTGATTCATTCGTGGTTGTAGTTTTTTAAGAGATTATTAGAGATGATAATGTAAAAATTGAAATATCGAGTAGTTTATCCCTATTGGCAGGAGATATATTTGTACTATTTGATGGGGTGGTATAAACTGACTGAAAGAATTCGGAAAACATATTAACTATTTCTTGAGGGTTATTTACAGAATTATTATCTTTTAATAAATTATTAATTGTTGGAAATCCATTTTGTTTAGATTTAATATAAGACCAAAATTGTTTTGGATCGGAATTTATGTTATGCTCAGTAGATTCGATGTATCGTTCATACTCCGTTTTTATTTGAATCTTAATTAACGAGCGTAATCGATTGTATTCTGCTCTAAAAGTGTCACCATTAAAACCTAGTTTTTTGTGCAGGCGTGATTTCTCTTTATATTTTTTATAATTTCAGAGGAATACCAAACTGGAAACTGACGTTTGCTGTAAACAGAAGGTGGAACGTGTTGGTCAAATATAGAGTAGAGTGTCTCATAAAATTTTCACAAGCTTCATCTACTGAAAGGGAATTTTCTATTACTGACCAATTAGTGTTAAACAAGTCTTGATATATTAGATTAAAGTTAGCTTTCCTGAAGTTGTATTTTTGTTGATGCGTGTTAATTAAGGTATTATATTTAGGTAAATTAATTTCTATTGAGACTTCGAGACTAGGATGGTGCGTATCCTCCCGTACGAAAGGCATACATTCTTTTGATATTTTGCAGGTTAGATTGGAGATTACAAAATCGAGAATATGATTGTTAATATTAGTTAAGTGATTCTGTTGATTAAAGTCAAATAGATTACAAAACATATCAAAAGAGTGTACTATATTATTAGAAAGGTTAGAATGGTTCAACTTACCAGTAGCATCATAGGCCTGTGGCAAATTAAAGTCACCAGTAATAACAACTTTGCCATGATGTAAGTAATGTAGTGACTCAAAAGTATCAAATAGTAATAGATGATCGGCAGTTGAGGTATTTGGTGGAATATAAATTACAAAAATATACATAACACATTTCACTGTAAATACTTTACAACCGACTATGTCGATTTTAGGAATATTTTCACAAAATACTTGAACATCTAGTTGATTAGATTTAAATGATTTGTCTATAGCTAAGATAACACCACCACCAGTAGTTCGAGAGCATGCTGTTAGATTTCTATCACCTCTATATACAGTGTAATTGTCATTAAAGAGTTCAGAATTTGCAACACCCTCCTGAAGCCATGATTCAGTACAGTACTTAAGAGTACCAATTACTGAGTACTTTGAGTACAATTTTGAGTAACAATTTTGTGTACAATTTACTCGAGTACTGCCCAGCTACTCGAATGATTTAAATATCAGAAATGAGTACCATTCCTTTCTCTCTAATCAATATATCATAGGTCGGTTCCAGCAACGATCAGAAACGAAACAATGGTGTCAGGATTCTGCGTAGTAGATTATTGGACTGCTGAAGTATAAACTACGCAGAATGCTGATATCAGTGATTTGTTTCTGGTAGTTTTTTAATTAATTTAAATTTGATTTTAAAATCATACTTAATGACTATTTATCTAACGTGTTACATACTAGCTATGTATTAAACCAGTTATGAAATGCCTTATTTTATTTAACGAGTGAATCTTTGCGGGACGCGCAGAGCGAGATCACGCAAAATGAACGAGCTATATAAAACAGTATTTCATAGCGTGTTACATACAATATTTTTTCTAATTTTGACTAAATTATTTATAAAATTGTTAGTTGTTAGTTGCATATGCATATCGATGACAAATAGCAAATATTAATTTGTTCATAACAACTTGTAGTGTGTATATATATTATATTGCTTGTTAATTTTATTTATTTTTTAAGAAAATAGGCCATTTTGTCGTGTATTGTGTTATTGGTTAATTTGTGCAAATTTATAATGGAAAATAAAGCCCAAAACAACATTATTACTAGGTTGTAAGTTCACTAACCAAATTCTATTTATATGCAGTCATTGTGTCCTATACTTTGATATAAACATAAATGAGAGAGTTGATAGTCGTTGCTGACTAGTTAATAATTAAACCAGTGATTAGTGGGTAATGCAGCAAATGAAAGAGTACTTTTTTAAGTTTATTCCAAGCTTTCGGAAATGTTTATTTCCATCATCAGGGAGACTAAAATAAAATAATACCACATATTATGATAAAGTAAGGTAAAAAAAAAAAAAATTTTTGTCATCACTTACATCTTAATTAAGGTTGTTCATTTTGGTGGTATTATTCAGTTTAGTAAAAATACAAAGTAAAATGGACAAGCTGAAGTCAATTACAAAATAATATTATACACAAACAATAACTACGATACTTTAAAAAATAAAAAATATAAATAACGAAAGGTCAATTTGACAATTTGATATGACAAGTAAAATTTTAAATAACAAGTTATTAGAGGTTAGGAAATAAATGTGGATAATGCTATGTTTACATATCATTAATATTTTTTAAATGTTCAAAGAGTGATTTTTATATTAAATTAGCTCTGTATTATTTAAATTATGAATTTGGTTTGGTTTATTGTCCAAATCCAATAAATAAGAATAAATTACACTTAAATTGTTAATATCTGTCTTTTTGTTCATAGAATTTGGTTCCTGTGAAATGAAAGCCATCTCCAAGAAAAGTCTTTTATGGTAGTTATTTTCAATGGCTAATATTTTAGTTGTTTCACAAGAAAACAACATACACTTTACCTCTTTACCTTACATCAAGGAGATCACACCTAAACTATCAAGAATTATAAATATTAATAATAACATTAAGATAGCCAATAAGGCAGTTCTAACAATAGGCTCAATCTATTCTAAACTCAAAGATAAAACTCCCTTAAAATCATTATCAGATGTAGTATACAACATTCCTTGTCTAGAATGTAATAAAGTCTATATTGGTCAAACACAAAGACCTATCTCAGGTAGAATCTCCTCCCACAGGAGTGATTGCAGACTACATCCAGAACGTTGTGCTTTGGCTGAACATGCTAATAAATATTAACATAATATAAATTATGACGAAATTAAAATATTAGCCATTGAAAATAACTACCATAAAAGACTTTTCTTGGAGATGGCTTTCATTTCACAGGAACCAAATTCTATGAACAAAAAGACAGATATTAACAATTTAAGTGTAATTTATTCTTATTTATTGAATTTGGACAATAAACCAAACCAAATTCATAATTTAAATAATACAGAGCTAATTTAATATAAAAATCACTCTTTGAACATTTAAAAAATATTAATGATATGTAAACATAGCATTATCCACATTTATTTCCTAACCTCTAATAACTTGTTATTTAAAATTTTACTTGTCATATCAAATTGTCAAATTGACCTTTCGTTATTTATATTTTTTATTTTTTAAAGTATCGTAGTTATTGTTTGTGTATAATATTATTTTGTAATTGACTTCAGCTTGTCCATTTTACTTTGTATTTTTACTAAACTGAATAATACCACCAAAATGAACAACCTTAATTAAGATGTAAGTGATGACAAAAAAATTTTTTTTACCTTACTTTATCATAATATGTGGTATTATTTTATTTTAGTCTCCCTGATGATGGAAATAAACATTTCCGAAAGCTTGGAATAAACTTAAAAAAGTACTCTTTCATTTGCTGCATTACCCACTAATCACTGGTTTAATTAAACATAAATGTATATATTAATTTTAAAATTAAAAAAATATTTAGTTTTGTTGTCTTTTTGCAACTGGTGACATAATAAATTTTTTGTAACTAGTTTCATAATGTTCAACTGTATGCAACTGGTTGCGTAAAGTAAAGCGTTTTGACACTTGCTGCGATTACAAAAGAATTCTGAAGAAAGTGGAGTTTTTCTTGTTTTACCAGTATGAAAAACGCCCCATAAAGCTAGTTATAATTTTTTATTCGTAAAATCGCAAAATTTTCATAAGCTAAATACTTTAATACTTTATTAAAATGGGCATTAAAAGCTTAGTGCCCATAAAAAGTGTCGACCAGTTTTGCCTGTTTTATTCTCTAAAAATTTTCTACTACCTATAAAGTTTTACGATTGAAATATAAATCGGAAAATTACCGTTGAATTGAAATTCTAATAATGATGGTACACACACCTATATAAATTAATTTTCAGTTATTTTTACGCATAAACTAGTTAATTTACAAACTAGTTATTTGACTTAAAGTTAAAAATGAAGATATTCTGAAAGAGTTTGATGCTTTAATATTCGGTTCTGCGAGGAATTAAATAGTTTCTCTGGCTTTGTTGATTGATATATGTGCCCGATTTATCATAAATGACGTCTCTCCAGTTAGATTTATAGCCCAGACACACCTACCCTGCTCGGTCGTTGAGATTCTAATATTTCACAGGATGAAGTGGGAATACTGTCATAAGCATCAGTGTTAGAACTACTGACCATTGGGTGGTGATTCCGATATAATTATTATCTTTATCAGAGGTGATATACTAGAATACTGAATTACTACAAAATTATCTATCCATCGCGGAGTAATTTTAAATAGACTTCTCGAATAATGAACTGTTCCAAATGTGTGCATTATAAGACAAGTATAACCGTTCAAAATATACGAGGGCCTTTTGAGTAGTTCTGTAAAATTGGAGAAAAACAGGGTGTCTGTAAAAGGTCTTTATAAAAATATACCACATATTCCTTAGACCAAAATAAGTCGATTTAAGTAAAATTACCTTAGTTCAAAGTTGCTTCGTTTGGGCTCCAGAGGGCCTTGAAGTTACAAAAGTACTTTAGATAGGCCAAAATAATAATTATTGTGGCTTAAATCGTTGAGGTAAATGCGAATTATTCATGCAAGGTGCGAATATGACGTCACATTGTACGAGAGAGACAGAGCTACATGCGTGTCGGCATACCGGTGTACGTGTACTGTGACCTTAGTACAAAGTTGCCTCGTTTGGGCTCCAAAGGGCCTTGAAGTTACAATTTTTAAATCGTTTTTCCAATATAAATTTAAAACTGCATATGCGATTTTGCTGAAATTTGGTATATTGGTAGAGTTTTATGTGGCAAAAAAAATGGTATTAAAATTTTGTCCGATAATAATACATAGGCGTAAAACTTGATTTTTAAATAATTGCACCTTTAAAAATTCTACGCCAATGGAAGAAAAGGAGTTTGAGTATGAAATTTAGATTGCGCAACTCATTTACTTTAAAAAAGGTACTCTTGATAAGACTCGATTACTCTCATGGTTTTGACGAAATTTGCATTTTAGTAATTTTAGAACATAAACAATAATTATTAAAATACAAACTTTGTCAAACCATGAGAGTAAATCGAGTGTTATCAAGGGTACTTTTTTGTAGTAAATGAGTGCCCAATCCAAATTTCATACTTAAACCCCTTTTCTGCCATTGGCGTAGAATTTTTAAAGGTGCAATTATTTAAAAAATCAAGTTCTACGCCTATGTATTATTATCGGACAAAATTTTATACGATGAAAAACATAAAAATGTACTTTTTCATATCTTCTTCAACACTTCTAATCAAGACTTTTAACAAAAATACTCGATTCTTGCCATGTACGATTTTTTGAGGAATATTAATTATTTGCCTGCAATACGTATACAAAAACATTTATTATTGGTTTTAACACCTAATCTCTTGTTAACGATTGAAAGTGTTCTATCTGACTCAATAATTAAAAAAACAAATGCGTGGTTTATAACTATGGCTGTACAATATACCAATGCAGAATATACCGATATAATAATAATAATAATAATAATAACAGGACTTTATTCATCACTTAAAAAGGAAATATACAGTAAATTATGCGAGGAAAAACATATTTAAAAATGATGAAAGGGCGAAGTTCAGTTTTCACTGTTTTTCAACTTAACCTAACAAAAAAAAAAAAAAATACATATTTAAATCGTGGAAAAAATAAATAAAAAACATACAGGATATTCATTTTTTTTTTTTAAGCCAAATTAATTTATATATTCAATATATCAATATTCATATCGTACAAATTGCCATGAATTGTTGTTAATAATTGTATTACTTATGGTTCTATTCTTAGATATTCTTTTAGACGCTTCTTAAAATTAACTAAATTGTAGGATCTAATTTCTGGCCCAAGTTTGTTATATTCTTTGGATGCTACATAAGAAAATGATCTTTTAAAAAATGCTGTTTGGTGTTTAGGTATGACTAAGATATTTCTGTTGCGCGTAGATAATGTATTTATATTTGAAAACGTTATTAACTTTTTTAATAAATAATCGGGTTTTTGAAGCTTTAATGTCTTATGAACTAATGTTAATAAGTGAAGTGTCCCGTAGTTATTTAAAGATAACCATCCTGATTCGATCATTTTGTGTGAAATATGATCAAATTTTCTTATGCCATATGCGAAACGCAAGCAACAGTTCTGAATTTTTTGTAAACGTAGAGAGTCATATTGAAATAGCGCAGGTCCGTAAATAGAGTCACAATAAAATATCTTTGAAAAAATAAGAGATTCACAAAGTTTTAGCTTAGTGTGTGTAGAAAGTAAGTCTCGGCTAGGAAATAGTTGTCTCAAAACAGTAAAACAACTTTGCAACAACGAATTTACGTGCTTTGTAAATTGAAGCTCGGAATCAATCCACAGTCCTAAATTTTTGGCTTCATTTACAAACTGAAGAACATTGCCACCAATTGTAATCTGTAATTGATCTATAGTTGATTTTATATTTTTTTTTGCACCAAATAACATTGCTGTAGATTTGGACGGATTTATTTTTAAATTGTGAGCAGTAGATATATTAAATAAAGAATTCAAGTCTTCATTAAGATGAAGACTTGAGTTACCCAGCGACTCTTTGTCAAAAGATCGATAAAGCTGCGTATCGTCAGCATAGTGGTGAATCGCACAATTTTGAACAAATCTATGGAAGTCAGAAATGTACAGAGCAAATAGGACTGGTCCTAAAATTGAACCCTGTGGCACCCCTTGTATTACTGGTAGGAAATTTGATATGTTGCCATCCAAAATTACTTTATGAGTGCGATTACTAAGATAATTTGATATGAGGGAGACTGCATTTTTTGTAAAGCCGAAAAAGTTTAATTTCTTACAGAGTAAGTCATGATCTAGGGTATCAAATGCCTTGCTGTAGTCGAGAAGAACCAAGCATGTTATTTTCCCTTGATCGGTTGCTTTAAAAATATCATCGCTAATAGACAGAAGAGCAGTAGTAGTGCTGTGATGGCGTCTAAAACCTGACTGATGTTGAGTTATAATGTTTCGTTGATAAACATACCCAGTAATTTGATCTTTGATAATTGCTTCAAATGATTTTGATAAAGTGGGTAGAAGGCTGATTGGTCTTAAATCAGAAAAACTCGTTGCCTGATTACACTTAGCAATAGGAACGATAAGGGCTTGTTTCCATGCAGAAGGATATTGGGAGGAGGAGATTATATAATTAAATATGAATGTTATATGATTAAGTAAAGAGTCCTGCACTAGATGAAGCATACGCAATGAGATATTGTCTAGGCCTACGGCATTGCTTTTAATTCGATAAAGTGATTTTTCGACTATGCCTGACGTAACGGTTTCAAATTGGAATAAGTTTTGTGATTCTACTTCAGTGTACCGACCTAGTAGTGATAATTGATCCGGAGATTTATAAGTCATAGGTGCAGAGTTAAAATGTTCATTTATAGCATTCACATTTTTTAGATTGTCAGGAATATCTGGGCTCGTTTTTTTCCGAAGGATTTCTAGGGATCTAAGAGTATTCCAGGTGTTTTTTGAATTTTTTTGTCTAAGGACGAATTCAAGGTAAGCCTTCTTTTCCCGCCGTATAGCTCCGGTTGTGTAGTTTCTAAGTTCATTGTAACTTCTTAAAGCAGACATAGTTTTATTTTGTTTATATTTTCTTAATGCTTTAGCTTTGAGGGAAATCATAATTTTAATTGTATCTGTAATATGTTACTGACATTAGGATTTTGTGAAGGAAATGCTCAAGAGAGTGTCAGGGTGTACTCTGAAAGGTTTCCAAATCGTCGTGTACCTAGCCACCCAACTTTTGCTGCTGTTGAGAGTCGTCTTCGGGAGACCGGTTCCTTTGCTCCCAACACTGTTGATAATGGAAGAGAACGTTTTGTAAGGATTCCTGAAGTTGAAGAAGACATTTTAGAACGTGTTGAAGAAGATCCAGAATTAAGCACCAGACGAATAGGAAGGGAACTAGGAGTAAGTAAAGATGTCGTTCATAAAGTGCTTAGAGAACAATTGCTATATCCATACCATAAGAAGCCAGTACAAGAATTATTAGTCCATGATCCTCAAAATCGTTTGGGTTTTTGTCGATTTGTTAATATGCAAAGAAAAAGAGACCCAAACTTTGTCAAGAAGGTTCTCTTTACCGATGAAGCGGGTTTTACAAGAAGAGGTATAACTAATACCCATAATGAACATGTTTATGCCGTTGAAAATCTGCATGCAATAAAGGTAAACAATTTTCAGCACGAATTCAAAATTAATGTGTGGGCTGGAATAATTGGTAATTTTATTGTTGGTCCTGTCATACTTCCACGAAGATTAACTGGAGAAAATTATTTGGATTTTCTACAAAATACGTTGCCAAAATTGTTAGAAGATTTACCTCTCCAACTTCGGAGAGATATGTGGTTCATGCAAGATGGAGCTCCACCACATTTTTCTTTAAACGTTAGAAACCACTTGAATGAACAATATTCACACAAATGGATAGGCAGAGGTAATGACGCAACTGTAAACTGGCCACCACGTTCCCCAGACCTAACACCGATGGATTACTTTTTATGGGGACATCTGAAATCCACAGTTTAAAGGGAACCTGTAGAAAATGAGGAACAACTTTGGCAACGTATTCAAGATGCAATAAACAATCTTAGAGATGATGAAGAAGTTATGGAAAGGATACATTTTAATTTTCTTCGACGTATAAATCTTTGAATGCGTGAAAATGGTGAACATTTTGAAGAATTTTTGTAAAATCTCTATTTTGATTATGTAAATAAATATTTTTGTGAAACCTATACACTCTAAATTATTAAAACAGAAATTTAGCGAAAACCATAAGAGTAATCGAGTCTTATCAAGAGTACCTTTTTTAAAGTAAATGAGTTGCGCAATCTAAATGTCATAGTCAAACTCCTTTTCTTCCATTGGCGTAGAATTTTTAACAGTGCAATTATTTAAAAAATCAAGTTCTACGCCTATGTATTATTATCGGATAAAATTTTAATACCATTTTTTTTCCACATAAAACTCTACCAACATACCAAATTTCAGCAAAATCGCATATGCCGTTTTAAATTTATATGGGAAAAACGATTTAAAAATTGTAACTTCAAGGCCCTCTGGAGCCCAAACGAAGCAACTTTGTACTAAGGTAATTTTACTTAAATCGACTTATTTTGGTCTAAGGAATATGTGGTATGTTTTTGTAAAGACCTTTTACAGACACCCTGTATATTTCGAGTTCGTCTTCTTTAGATTCCATTTTCTGTAAATTACAAAAACTGCGCCCTAGGTTTGCCGGATACTGTATTTCTGAAAATAAAGAATCATCAAAGTAAGAAGAGATTATTTAAAACGTCTATCTCTCAGTTTCAATTTTCTCCTCAATCTAATATCAAAGTTTTGAATCGTTTTCACCGATCATCGTTCCAGCAACGACGATATTATACTGCAATTAGCGAAATGCATTTCTAAGTACATTTCTCGGAAAACTAGATAGGAAAATGTGACTTAATCACTTGCATAAATTGTAACTTTGGAGCTTTGCAAACATAGACGGCAATTTATTTCAAAGATGAATGGTTCTCTAGAAATCCCTATAGTGGAAATGTATTATTTGTGTTTACTCAAAATTTGTAGTTTGATTACGTGTAGGTATAATAATTATTATGTCTTGTAATTTAAATTAAAATTAGCACTAGTAATATCGCAAGGAACGCGGTAATTCGAAATAATTTTCATTTACCGAAAGCACATTTTTTACAGGATTAAAGCATACCCTTAAGAAATATCCTATTTATAAGAATGTATGTACCAAGTAGCAAGATATCACGAGTTATATGTATAGAATTAGCATAGTAAATATTATTTTATTTTTAGCTTAGTCAGCATTTAAAATGTAATTTATTTATTTCAATAATTCTTCAGATATTCTTCATACGTTAGAAACAATTACATAATAGAAATGAATAATTATAGTGCAAATAATCCACTACCATATGTAGAAATCAAAAACCCACCAATCAAACTGTTTATTGACACTGGAAGTTCCAAATCAATAATTAGACCATTCATTATTGAACAATATTTTCCTGACACAATTTATCTCGCAAACATAACATTGAAAACATCACTCGAGAGTAAACAGATCCGATTTCAATCATATATCGCAGCATTCGCAGAATTTAATTGCCAGTACGTGATTAATTTCATTGTATATGATTTCCACGATTTTTTTGATGGTGTTATTGGACTTACTGACCAAGTTAACATGAACTTAAATATAGATTTAATAAACAAGAAATTAATAGGCCCGTATGTTGAAATTCCTTTTAAATATAGACAACCAAATGATATAAATTTTTCGTTTACCGTTTATGGTAGGGAATCTCTTTTAAAAAATTACCTGTTATTATACAGGATGGAGATATGATTATTAAAGAAACATATTTTGGAAATATTTATTTACCTCGAATGATAACAACCGCAAAAAACGGATTTGCTTTAATTGAAGCTCAAAATAATACAGATAAAAGTATTTCTATTAAATTAAATAATCCAATTTTCGCTAAACAATTCCAAAATTCTAAGCATGAACTATACAAAAAAAGTGAAGCTGATATTTCAAAATTAACTAGAATGAATCATATGAACTCTGAAAAAAAATAACGAAATCCGTAGAAGATATTTGTCAAGAAACAAACCTATATAATCTTTTTAAATTGGTAACTACTACTAATAATAATAATAATAATAATAATTTGCAAATCGATACTAATTCAAAAAATAATTTAACAAAAGATACAAATTATGAAATAAATCCATTAAATAAAAAAGAATGTTCATTGTTGCATAATAATATTAAAATAAATCGAGCAAATATTTGTAATAAAAAAAATAAATTTTTATTATCAAATAGTATTAAAACCAAAATGAAAAAACCTGGAACCTACGAATGTTATAAAAAAAGAATAAAATTTAAAAACTTTGCAAACTCGGATAGAAGAAGAGTAAAATTCAAAAACTGAACATTAATAATTTAGTTTTGATAGAAATAAACATAATTTTTATTATTTATATTCCTGAACGTTGTTTAACTCTTATAAAAGATTTTTGAAAACTTTAAAATATACGTAACCTTATCTAAAATTAATTTAGAACAACAAAGTATTAATTTTGTTAAAAATTATATTGATCCAAAACTAACATATGCTTTATATTTTAAAAATCAAAATTTACCTGAGACATTTATAACTACAGTGCAAAACAATTTTAAACATTCTGCATTTAAATTTATACATTGTACAAAATTTTTAACAGACATTTTAACAACTGATGAACAAAAAACTAAAATCGAATACTACCATATTTATAAATCAGGACATAGAGGCATTAATGAAGTAAATACAGCTTTAAGTTCTAGATATTATTGGCCAAAAATGATGGAAGATATTAAATATTACATAAATAATTGTGAAACTTGTCAGAAACATAAATATAATAGAAATCCACCTACAGTAAAATTTAATTTAACGCCTACAGCCACAAAACCATTTGAACATATACATATTGACGTACTTAAAATTTCTAATCAATCATATTTAACTATTATTGATTCATTTTCCAGATATGGTAAGGCATATCCTATGAAAAGCATAACAGGAATAAATGTAGTAGATAATTTATTAAATTTTGTAACCCATCATGGATTACCTCAAAAAATTACAACAGATAGTGGCACTGAATTTAAAAATTATGATTTAGAAGATTTTTGTAAATTACATCATATTGAACTTCATTATACTACTGCTAAAAATAGCAATTCAAATTCACCTGTAGAACGTTTTCATTCAAGCCTAATTGAACATGCTTTATTAGCGTATAATAATTCCGTACATTCCGTAACAAAATTTACTCCTTGGTTAAATTCTACAATTTCACCAGTAAAAACATCAACAAATTAATATTTTACATCTACTAAATAAATAAACAATTCTCAAATAGTTCGACTGCTTTTTACCCTAATATAATGTGAAGTCATAAAACTATAAATAGCATTTTTCTCAGAATACCGTACGTCGAACACCTGTGTTTTCAAGTGCACAGCGGTGCATTGGAACAAAATGAGTGTCCGGCGCATAGTGAACGAAGCACAAATGACATATTTCATTATGTCATGATGTTTTCATTGGTTGAAACCGAATAGGTGCGTGAACTATGCCCCGGACACTCAGTTCGTCCCAACAGTATATATTAAGGTGCGCTCGACGCGAGCAGTTAAGTTGTATATTTGCCATCATTCAGTTAAGTTGTATGTTTGCCATCATTCAGTAGTCTTATTGCCACCAAAGAGTTCAGTTGTATGTTTGCCATCATTCAATAGTCTTATTGCCACCAAAGAGTTCAGTTGTATGTTTGCCATCATTCAGTAGTTGTCTTAGTGCCACCAAAGAATCAGTTGTCTTTTTGCCATCATCGCTCACAGTTGTTTGCTATCCGAACGTTCAAGTGCTTTCTGCCGATGGCACGTTACTTTCTACATTTTTACAAGCGTTTAAATGCAGTTTATTTTCTGGTGCAAGTTATATCTTCTACAATTATTATGGCATAAGAAATTCTACAAACAAATGTTTTCAAGTTGGTAACTAAAAAATCAACTATATTAGTTAATCAAATTGTGAAGAACTAAAATTGTAAATATTTAAAAGTGTTTAGTGAAGATAAGAAAATTATTATATTTAAATGGAATCAACCACTATGTATTTACTTCAGTGAAAATAGTAAATTAAAAACACTTCTTTTTCTACTACCTATGACTCACCAGCGACATATGCTACAGAACATTTTTACCAAAGAAATATTCGGAAGTAACACCGGTATTTTTTCACTCCTTATCAAATAATTAAAGGACATATTAATAATGAAGATCCTTTCGATTTAAATGATCACCTTATAATTTCAAATTACGTACAAAATCATAAACAAATTAGTAAAAAATTATACGAAAACATAAAAGATAAAAACGAAACAATTTAACAAAAAGTAATAGAAAATAGAAATGAAAATCGATCAGAACCAATTAATTATGAAGAACCAAGCACTGCATATATAAAAACTAAATTAAGAAATAAAGCTTCTCCAGTTTATAAAAAAACTAAAGTTGTTTAAAATAAAGGTATTTTATTAAAAACTAACAAAGGGACTTATCACAAAAGTATAATTAAAAAACCTAAAGGTTCAAAAACTAATTCAAATTTATTGTTACAGAAACAAGACGAAAATGAGGATAAAAATAATGATAATCTGCCTAGTACTTCTAGTAATAGAACAAATTAACGCACAAGAAGATATACAAATAACTCCACTTGAAAATTTATTATTACTTATAAAATTAGGAACATCAAAAGTAATTTATAGTAAACATACATTTTTACATTATATAGACAAATTCTATAATTGAATAAGTTCAGCAATTAACTAAAAATTTTGAAACACTTAAAAATCTTATTACTCATGTAGATAATATAACTAATCAAATATTATATCATATCATAGTCTTGCTCAAAATAATTTATTACGAACTGAAATATCAATAAATACTGTCCAGAAAAAATTAGGAAATATTCATCCATATATTAGAAATAAAAGAGGCTTAATCAATGGTCTTGGGAAATTTAATAAATGGTTATTTGGAAATTTAGACTCAAATGATGAAGAAAGATATAATAAAGTTATAGATCATTTGCAACAAAATCAGAAAAATCTCATTGCAGAAACAAATTTACAAATGTCACTTTACAAAAAATTAATTGATCACTATAATCGGGCAATAACAATTTTATTTAAAAATCAACAAGCATTTACTGATACTCTTAAAAAACTCCAATATTCAATAGCAAAGAAAATACATACTTTAGAAACTTTCGTTAACTTTCAAAGAGCATTATCCCAAATTAATTTAGATTGTCAAACTATAATAACTTTAGAAAATGCTATATAATTTTCAAAGTTAAATACATTACATAATTCAATAATTTCTATTGAAGAAATTTTAGATTTATTACAATGTTTATCGAAATTATACAAAGAAAATGAAATTCTCAAATTTCAAAATATTCTTTCATATTATCAAATTCTAGGTACACAAGTAACATTTACTAAAACAAAACTAATATTTGCTATTCATATTCTTATTTTGAAATCTGTTTCCTATGAATTTTATCACCTTCATCCTATTATCCAAAATGACAAAATGTTTATCCCCAAGTACCCTTATTTGGCACGGAAGAAAAGCGAAGTCCAATTTGAAAAAGATGAATGTCCAATAGTAGAAAAAAATATACTATTGTCAAGAAAATTATATTACTAAAGATGATTACACCCTTCAACTATTAGATGGAAGTAATCCAAATAATTGCCAATTTTTAGATGTAAGCATCAAAGAATCAATTAGCCAACAAATCACAAGAGACGAAGTCCTATTTATGCCCTCAAAATCTGAAAAAATACTTTCAACGTGCGAATCCAATCAATACTTAAAAATTGAAAAACCAGACTGAATTAAAATTCCTAAAAAATGTAATATAGAGATTAATGAAGAAAATTACATTAACGACGTCCATATCCAAGAAGGAACGCCTCTGATTTTACCAAAATTTGAAATAGAAGATATGAAGACGCCAATTCAATTTCAAAAAGCTAATATAACTAAAGTCAATTTTGAAAATTTATATGAAATAAGTAAAATTGCGTCTAAAACCAGTAGAAGAAGTAATAGACAATCCTTATAAAACTAAATCAATATCAATTATTATAATTATAATCTTATCCTTGTCATTTATTTAATATGGAAACGAAGAAAAGAAATATTACCATTGAAGATATGTCCTCACCGAAAAGAATCAAGAAAATCTACAAATGAAGAAATAGAAAAGAAATAGAATTAGAATTAAGAAGAAAAGAAGATAATCCAGAAACTTCGAAGAATCAGTCCCTGATCTTCTCAGCTTAGGAAGGGAGGAGTTATATGCATAGAATTAGCATAGTGAATATTATTTTATCTTTAGCTTAGTTAGCATTTAAAATGTTATAAATATATGTATAATATAATAATAATAATAATAATAATAATAATAATAATGTTTATTTACCAGCAATATATACATTCAGATACAATAAAATAAAATCCAATAGGAAATAAAATGTAAATAAACAAGAAATGTGTCACTGAATCTGCTCACTGTACAAAGTACAGTGACAGATTGTGTGTGACAAAAAATACGACAAAATAAAATAAATAAAACTTATAACAATACAATAGTAAAAATTTAAAAATATGAAGCAATTAAAATACAAATTATTAATATAAATAAAAGTTATATAAGTACAATCTTTACACTTTGATAATAAGTAAAATTTATTTCCAATATACCTCGGCATAAGTATCTCATACAACGAACATAACTTCTACATAGACAAAGAACATTTTTAAAATATTCAGATTCTTTAACGTTTATAATATACTTTCTAATTATTTAATTTCTATTTTTTTTTTTATTCGATTATATTACGGAAAAAAGTTCGCGGTGTTTTTGTTATAAATTCTTTTACACATCTTTTAAATTTTTTTACTGTTTTTATTTCTCGAAGGTCCGTTGGAATGTTATTAAAGATTTTTGGTCCCAAAAACCGATAGCTATTTTGTCCAATTGATTTATTCGTTTGTGGTAGCAAATAATTGTCTCTATTTCTTGTATCATATTGATGCAACGGTGTTTGCAGATCATCTTGATTTTGAAATTGATGGGTGAGTGCTGCTTGACAGAATAACTGTCGTAAGTCAAATATCTGGGTTTCTTGATACACATTTTCAGTAGGATATCTTTTATTTTTGTTTAGCATTATTTTTAAAAAACTTTTTTGAATGATCTAGATTGGCTTTAAGTGCGTTTTAGTGACTCCACCCCAACCAATTATTCCATAGTTGAGATGAGATTCGAAAAGGCTATGATACAAAATTCTCTTCTATGGTAATTCTAGCATTGGTGATATTTGTATGAATTTAAATAAGACACTACGTAATTTGTTTAGTAAGTATTGAGTATGTTTGTCCCAGCGCAAGTGGCTATCTACTATTATCCCTAAATATTTAGTTTTATTTTCAGGTAGTATATATGTGTCGTTCTCGATAGCGATATTTTGAAATTGAGGAAGACCAGAGGCTAGACTGCAAAAAGGTAGGTACACTGTTTTTTTAAAATTTATAGATAGTAATCGGTAGTCAAACCATGTTTTTATTTTGGGGAAATCCTTCTCTTTCAATATTTTCAAGTTATTCCAGTCAGTAGCTTCGTAATGCATTACTGTGTCATCTGCAAAGCTAATAATATTTGCTTTACTTTCCACTAAAAAGAGATTGTTCAGGTAGACTATAAAGAGTAGAGGCCCTAATACTGTTCCCTGAGGTACACCACATGAGACTATTTGATCGATGCTGGTAATATTTTGTATTTTGGTTTTCTGTTTTCTGTTTGTTAAGTAAGACTTCATTAATTTATTGGCTATACCCCTTATACCCATATCTTCAAGGGAATTTAATAAATGACAATGATTGACGGTGTCGAAAGCTTTAGCCAAGTCTAAAAAGATTCCTATTGATGGTTTTTTATTGTCAATTGAACAGTAAATTTTATTTATTCAGTTCTTTTTGGTGTGTTGCCCTTGTAGTTCTTTGGGAACTACTTGAATTTGTTCTTGGTCTAGGTGTAGTGCAGTTTTTCTTATGTTCTTCTACCTTCTTGTTTTTGGGGGGTCTATCTTCTTGTTTCTCCGCTGCTGATATTTCTACGATAGCTGCTTCTTTAACTTTTTCTTCTATGTCTTTCTTGTAGGAATCAATTTCAGTTATTTGTTTTGATTCTGTTTCATCAACGTTTGGCTCGGTATTGATGATTTCGGTAGCTGTAGTAGGTATTTGCGGTGTTTCTAGCGTGAATGTGTGCAAGCTATCTTCAAAAAATGTTTGATGGACAATTGGGGTTTGTGGTGCGCTACTTGTCTTACGTGCAATTTTATTTAGAGGACTATTTTCAGGAGACAGATTTAGGTCCGTATCCATTTTTTTTAATTGGTCGACTGTATACGTATCATTATTAATAATCAACGAGCGGCCCTTTATTCTTGCATGATAGTTTCGTGACCTTGCTATATTGAGGTGCTTTTGTAAAATTCTTCTATCCTGTCTATCTTCGTAGCATAAGTCTTCGTTGAAAAATATATTCGATCCTTTTAACTTATAGCAGTTTTTAATAATTTGACTTTTCTTTAAGTATGATAGAAACTCAATTTTGATAGCTTTTTTAGTGCCTAAACGTGTTTCGTATATATTATTTAGTTCAATAACAGATATTTCTAATCCAAGCAGTTCTTTTATTTTGTTAAGTACTTGCGTAGTTAAATCTTCATTTTCATTAATACTAATTCCAATCAGGATAAGATTATTTTTGCGGATTGTTCTATCAATACTCAGATTTTTTGCTTCAAGATAATTAACTTTTCGTTCAAGTTGACTTACCCTCTTCAAACATTCATCAATTTTTTGTAATGTTTTATTATTTTCAAACCTAATTTCGTTTCTTATTTGTTTACTCTCTGTTTTTATTAGTGTAAGTATATGATTTAATAGATCCTTATTAGATATGTCATTTATTTCATCATTCATGATTATTACATTACGTTAAAACTTTTTGAAATTAATAATCGGTATGTTGCCTACGCCACTGTTTAATATTTAGCAAGAATACTGATACTGATAAATCAAGTAGTTTTTTATCTTAGTGTAATTAGTTCTTATCTGTTTCAGTCTCTAATATGTATTAATAAAATGCAGTTTTACTCACAATGCGTTTGTATATCGTATTGAGTTTATGTTCTTAATAAAGTAGATTTTTCTACGGTAACTTATTTATTTCAATAATTCTTCAGATACTCTCCATACGTTAGAGTTGTAGTTCAGGAATTAAAGAGTTTTTTTTTTAAAACGGTTTTTCTCTCAAAAAAACATAATTCACGTTTCTTTTTTTCCCTATCACTTTTAACGATAAAATTATTTTGTGATAATTTTTGCGATGTGTATATATTCCCTTTTTCAGCAATATAAAAAACCTAAGACTTTTAAACCGTATTTAGCTAAAAATTTTTATATTTGGCTTCTGGACTATTTAAATCGGCGTAATAATATAAATCTCAACATTGACTTACAAAATAAAATTAAACCAAAGAAAGCACTTCGCTTCGCCTTTTGTTAAAGAAGGAAATTTTAAGAATTTATTTTTATCCGTACGCAACTACTGATAAATCAACCCAATCAAAGACGGTTTTTTAAAAATTCAAAAGGCGGTGAATAATAAATAGGGCTTTGAAGGAAGGAGAAACCAAACGAGTCTCCTGATCGGATTTCGGTGTAAATTATTGATTCCAGCCACTGATTGTATTATTCGTCTCAGCCTGAAAAAGATCTAGATCCGTTCACAAAATCAGTGGTGTGCTGGATTTTATTATTAGGAGGTGTTGTTTCTACAAATACCTACCCGGTATTTGGGAAATCGAATTAAGGTTTCTGATTAGTTAGTCTTTTCGTCTCATCCATATAGAGCAGTGGTCGCAACCTGTCGATCGCGAGCTACCGGTAGCTTGCGGAGGCAATTCTGGTAGCTCTCACAACGATTTTAATTTAAAAAATACAAACTGCAAAAATCAGCGAAGCTTCCGAAAATTAAACTGAACAGGTAACCAACGTCCAGTGGTTGGGTTAGTAGAGAACAACAAAAAATAATATTATGGCAAGCAGTTGTAAGAAGGTAAAGACATACCACTTTCATTCGGAATGGGAAGAACAATACTTTTTTACAGAAGTTAAAGATAAAAATGTGTGTTTGTTATGTAATACTTCGGTCTCCGTTGCTAAAAAAGGAAATATTGAGAGACATCATAAAACTGTACATTCTAATTTTGAAAAATCATTCCCATTACATTCTGCCGCCAGAAAGGAGAAACTGAAACAGTTAAAAAAGCAGTTAATTGGACAACAATCAATATTTTTAAGAACAGTCGACAAAAATAAGGCTGCAACTAAAGCATCGTACCGTGTGTCCCAGATAATTGCACATATATAAAGAAACCTTATGAAGACGGGGAAATGATAAAACAGGCGTTTTTAGAAGCTGCTGATTCGTTATTTGCCAACTTTAGAAATAAAGACAAGATAGTTTCAGCTATAAAATTTATGCAACTTTCTGCTAATACAGTGATGAGACGTGTAGAAGTAATGAGCAATGATATTTTTTTACAGTTAAGAACTGACTTAGATAACTGTGTTTATTTTTCACTTCAACTGGATGAATCAACAGATGTCGTTGACACTGCCCAGATGGCCGTGTTCGTCATGGTGGTTTTTAGTGATTTTACGATTAAAGAAGATCTTTTGAAGTATATTCCTTGTGAAAGGACACACTACTGGACAGGAGTTGTTTTCTCATTTAAAAAATATTATTTCTTCCGAGAAAATTCCAATATCGAAAATGGTAGGCTTGACAACCGATGGCGCTCCAGCTATGGTGGGTTGTGATAAGGGTCTGGTGGCGTTATGTCGTAAAAATGAAACTTTTCCGCAATTTTTCTGTTACCACTATATTATCCATCAGCAAGCATTATGTGGAAATTTCCTGAAACTAAACAACGTTATGAAACTGGTGGTAAAAATTGTGAACAAGATTAGAGCTCAAGCGTTACAAAGAAGATTATTCAAAACCTTGGCCTATGAAGTTGACTGTCAATACGGGGACCTACTCCTTCACTCTGAAGTCCGATGGTTAAGTAGAGGACGGGTGCTGAAACGTTTAAATGATGCCTGTAATATATTGGAATAAATATGTGATGCGTATCACCCTGTAATAATATCAATGTTTGGCGATAGCCGTTTTTTGTATTACTATTGAGTTTACCTTCTTGTGGAATATACCGAAATAAAGTCAGTTATAATACAACATTTACTTGTTTTATTTCTCATAATAAATTCGCTCCGATTAACTTAATAACTGGGAATATTAAATAATTAGTAATTAATTGAAGATATTACAATGCCCTATCTGGCATAGTTCAATTTTTCAAACAACGCGATGAACCGACTCCGGAACTAGAAAATTCAATCTGGCTTAGAGATTTTGGTTTTCTCGTGGACATTACAGAGAAATTAAACGAACTTAATTTGCAGCTTCAGGGGAGAGACAAAGAACTAGCGGAAATGATTTCTGATATAAAAGCATTTATCAAAAAGCTGGAGTTTTGGGAACAAAACCTAATTAACAGCGATGCCAAGCATTTTCCTATTCTTTCAGAAAAAATATCTCAAACTCCATTAGAACCCTATGACAGCAAATATCATGTAGAAATAGTTTTTACCCTGAAGAATAACTTCAAAAATCGTTTTAAGGATTTCAACGAAGTGGCTTTAGTAGCGCAGTTTGTTGTTTCACCCTTTATGGAAATTGATACCCAAGTAATTGAGTTTCAAAATGATTTAGCCTTAAAATCGTTAGTCTCAAGTACTAAATGTATCTGGCTTATTGTAAGTAAAGACAAATATTCAGTTCTATGCCGTGTTGCCTTGAAAGTGAAAGCATTATTCAGTTCAATCTATTTGTGTGAATCTTCTTTTTCCAATATGAAGTTTATTAAGAACAAATATCGCAATCGACTTACAGATGAACATTTGGATAATTGTATTCGAATGGCTGTATCAAATTATACTGCAAACATTAAAAAAATTATCGATGAGTCTGAGTGTCAGCCTTCTCATTGAACGTGCTTTTTTATTTTTCATTGTTTATGTTCATGGTAGTGCGTTACTTTTTTGTTGTTATTAACTATTTTTAAATCTTACGTGACATGCCGTTGTGGCTGGATAAAAGTTTGTGTTTATTTTTCAAACACCTTCGTTTGGTAGGTAGGAATGTAGCTATGAACAAGTACGTGCTAGTAATATTAGTTATTTTGTTATTAGTTTATTATTAGTACCTATGTATTATGTATTACCAGTTAAATAGTAAAATAAATACATATAATGATAAATTAACTGTGGATTATTTAATTTACGTTGCGTTACGTGGCTTCCGTGTGGGTAGCTCGCTGTTTATTCCAAAATTAACAAAGTAGCTCATCACATTGAGAGGTTGGCGACCACTGATATAGAGAATCAGTGTACCAAAATTTATCAGAATCGGTAAGATGGTCTGCCAAACCTTTGCTTGATTTGATATGAAACGACCCTGCAGACTAAAGAGGTAAAGAAGCCAAATATTTTTACGTGGGCAGACTTGAGTATTAAACATGCCTATATTTGTACATGTGTATGTTGAAAATATAAAGGGACTAATAATTATAGATGGGCAGGCTTAAGATATGAAGGGACCAAATATTTTTACATGGATAGACTTTCAAGTTCTAACAATTTCCAAAAGGCAACACGGCAACACGGATTTCAAAATTTAGCAAATTTCGCCTCATTGTAAATTCAACAAAACACCTGATAGATCAAGGATATATCATTACAGATTACATTTAAAGTATTCTGAACCGGATTTAAAGTCAACTATTATCTATCAATGTATTTATTAATTAGAGAATGACTTAGACCTGGACCTTTCAAACGTGATATAATTAACAGCGCAGTATCGAAAGTGATGCTGAGAAACAATAAGAAATCATTCTAAAAATACGAAAGTCTACAAACTAGAGCAAACTATATCAATTACACTGGAGTAACAAAAAATAGGTTCATCAAAAATTAAAAATATGTGGGTAAGTACCTGTTATTTTCACATATAAAAAAATAATTTAACTTTGAGTAAGTACAACTTCATTACCATTTTATTTTCCAATATATTAAACGGCCAACGGCGTGAGTGAGCTCGCGAATACCGTACCCTCATAAAGCAAAACGAAATGTTATTTGAAATTCTCCAATGGGAATGGAAATGTTTACAGACGGTTTATTTTTTCGGCCAGGCCAAACTCAAACACTTCATTCGGAAAAGTGATAGTATCGATTTCTATTCTCTTTCATTAGAATTGCCTGCCAGCGGGGTAGAAAGGGGGGCCTATCGGATGTGATTTCTTAATGGAAAATTCGTGGAGAAACTTTTTTTTGATATTTTCCATGTATTTGCTTATATTGTTGGTTTTGCTCTCCGTGATTGGAATGCATCATTTTATTTAAAAGATTGGATAGGGCAATATAATTTAGTATAAGATATACAGGGTTGGACGTATAATATAAATTGTTTTATTTTATATTGAGGTAGTAATTTAAATATTTAATATATTTTTGAAAGGATGATAGTAATTCTGATTTGCATATATTATTACACTGCCCAACACTAATTTTATTGCCAACAATATCTGAGTGATTTCTAGGTAATTTTGTGGTGCTCATTACGAATCTGAAGTCCATTTAGTTGGATTGGCTCTATTTTTGTTTCAGACGAGAGTTTAACTAAGTTTTATTCGTTTTATCAAGGTTACTGCTTAGTAAAATTATTAAATAATAAAATCTGTATCTAAATATATACCTAAATTTCTAGCTGATTCAACAATTGGCAATTTGGTGTTATTAATATTAATATTATATTGATTTTTAACTAATTATTTTTTATGTTTTGAACCAAAAAACAGAACGGAAGAATTCGATGCATTTAGTTTTAAATTATGTTGGAAAGAAAGTTCATAAATAAGTTTAAGATATTCATTAATAAGTTGATTAGCACTTAAGGAAAACTGTAATATAATTGTGTACCGTCAGCGTAGGCTTGGGCTTTACAATATTTTATAGATTTGATAATGCAAGAAGTGGAAATTAAAAAAAGGAGCGGTCCCAGGACGCTGCCTTGGGGAACACCAGATAAAATATTCATAGATTTCTAAAATGTATGTTTTTGTATACGTATTGCAGGCAAATAATTAATATTCCTCAAAAAATTGTACATGGCAAGAATCGAGTATTTTTGTTAAAAGTCTCGATTAGAGGTGTTGAAGAAGATATGAAAAAAGTACATTTTTATATTTTTTATCGTACAAAATTTTGTCCGATAATAATACATAGGCGTAGAACTTGATTTTTTAATTAATTGCACCTTAAAAAATTCTACGCCAATGGCAAAAAAGGGGTTTGAGTATGAAATTTGGATTGGGTACTCATTTACTACAAAAAAGTACCCTTGATAACACTCGATTTACTCTCATGGTTTTGACAAAGTTTGTGTTATAATAATTATTGTTTATGTTCTAAAATTACTAAAATACAAATTTCGTCAAAACCATGAGAGTAATCGAGTCTTATCAAGAGTACCTTTTTCAAAGTAAATGAGTTGCGCAATCTAAATTTCATACTCGAAACTCCTTTTCTTCCATTGGCGTAGAATTTTTAAAGGTGCAATTATTTAAAAAATCAAGTTCTACGCCTATGTATTATTATCGGACAAAATTTTAATACCATTTTTTTTTGTCACATAAAACTCTACCAACATACCAAATTTCAGCAAAATCGCATATGCCGTTTTAAATTTATATGGGAAAAATGATTTAAAAATTGTTACTTCAAAGCCCTCTGGAGCCCAAACGAAGCAATTTTGTGCTTTGGTAATTTTACTTAAATCGACTTATTTTGGTCTAACGCAGTGCTCCGCAACCGGTGTGCCGCGACACACTGGTGTGCCGTAAGCCGACTTGAGGTGTGCCGCTCTTGCAGACAATACGAATCAGATTCGTATTGTAGCGAGACCCGCGAAAAATAAAGCAATCTGACAACAGCGCCGATGGTAAACGTCTATCCGTCTATCGGCGCGGCGCGGCGGCTTGATTCTCGAAGGCGACTAAACTAGAAAGATCCGTGCCGTTCGAGGCGCGACTCGATGTTTTCCTGAACATCGCCACTGCCTATATAAGCGCGCCTGTCGTCGCTCAGAGACTCAGAGAGAGTCGAATAGTCAAGTGAATCAGATAAATACGCGGGCAAACAAATAAATCGTAGAGTGAAATAAATAGTGAATTGCTATATAAATAAATTCTTGTGCCTTATAAATAAGTGAACTGGACTAAGTTTTGTTGCAGTATCTACTTTTATAAATAACTATAGTGCTTCAAATATGGATAAATTTTTGCTGAAATCACGAGCAGATGACGAAGAACCTAGCACAAGCTCCAGCATAAGTGCTGCAAAAAGAGCAAAAAAGGTGCTGAAAAGGAAGTACAATCAAGACTACCTTCGATATGGTTTCACTTGGTGTGGCGACGAAGCGGCTCCAAAGCCTGAATGCGTCATTTGCGGTGAACAGTTGTCAAATGAAGCAATGGTACCCAGCAAACTAAACCGTCATTTGATCACAAATCATCCCAGTTGCGTCAAAAAAGACATTCAATTTTTCCAACGGCGCTTGGATCATAATAAGAAACAAAAGCAGTTTATGAAATCGGCGGTTACGGTTTCTGAAAAGGCATTAGAAGCAAGCTACCTTGTTGCAAAATTAATTGCACAACAAAAAAAACCGCACACTATCGGTGAAACGCTTATTAAACCAGCATGCATGGAAATTGTTAGACTTATGCTTGGGCCAAACGAAGTTAAGGACGTGAGTAAAGTTTCTTTGTCGGCCGATACTGTTAAAAGACGTATCCAAGATATGTCAAGTGATATTTTGGGAACACTAATTAAAAAAATCATTTCGGCTGGAATTTTTGCGCTTCAAATCGACGAATCAACCGATATTAAAAATAAAGCACAACTGATGGCTATTGTACGTTTCGTTGACGAGGACTCTATTAAAGAACATTATTTATTTTGTAAGGAGGTTCCAGAGAGAACTACCGGTCAACAAATTTTCCAAGTAACTGATAATTTTTTTAAAATACATAATATTCAGTGGACCAATTGCGTTGCTATTTGTACAGATGGTGCTGCTGCAATGATGGGCAGTAAGAAAGGTTTTGTATCTTGTGTAAAACAAAAAAATCCGTCAATACAAATTACACATTGCTGCATACATCGAGAAGCATTGATGGTCAAAAATTTTCCCGAACAGCTTTCGATCACAATGAATGAATGTATTAAGATCATAAACATAATTAAATCGAGAGCCTTAAATTCGCGAATCTTTGGAATACTCTGTGAAGAAATGGGAAGCGAACATGAATCCTTACTGTTTTATACAGAAGTTCGTTGGTTATCCCGGGGAAAAGTTTTAGCTCGACTGTTTGAACTTCGCTACGAAGTGCGTGAGTTTCTTTCAAGTCAAGATATGTACGATCTATGCCAGCACCTTCATGATGAATACTGGATAGCCAAACTTGCATACATGGCGGATATATTCGAACATCTGAATGAACTTAATAAAAAAATGCAAGGACGGAATGAAAATATATTAACGTGCTCCGATAAATTACAAGGGTTCAAAAAGAAACTTGAACTTTGGCAGGAACAGTTGCAAAAAGGATGTCTAGAAATGTATCACAGGACCAACCACAGTACGATCGAAAACAAGCAGTTGATTGTGGATTTGGCCCAACAACATTTAAGTATGCTTCAACAAAAATTTGAATACTATTTCCATTCTATCAACACGGAACAATACAATTGGATTCGAAATCCTTTCGCAACCAATGCAATAAGTTCCACGGAAGCACTGCCATTGCAAACTCGAGAGGAGTTCACAGAATTAAGTAATGATATGACCCTAAAACTTAAATTCGACGAAGTTCCGTTAGATGTTTTCTGGATTTCCATCAAGACAGAATATCCACGCATCACCGACAAGGCCATCTTCACACTACTTCCGTTTTCCACAACATATTTATGTGAGCAAAGTTTTTCAACGCTTGTATTAATTAAAAATGATAAACGGTCATGCTTAAAAGATCTTGACCAAGAAATGAGAGTTGCGCTGTCTAAAATTGAGCCGAATATAAAACTTTTGTGTTCAACGAAGCAAGCGCAGGTATCACATTAATCAGTCATCATCATGTCAAAATATTTATTACTATTGACGTGTCAACAGAAGTAAATTTAGTATACCTACCTGTCCTACCTAGTATTTAGTATAGTTCTCATGTATGTACCTATTTGTATTTTTCATTCTATCTGAATAATAAAAAAAAATAAAAAAAAATATGTATTATGTCCTGAGTGAAAATTTTGATGCCCCAAATCTGAAAGGGACTTCTTCACATTTTAAAACAATAAAAAAAACTAAGGTAGTTTGGACATCCATAAATAATTAGTATACATGGAGTGAACTGACCCCCGACCTAGCTACGCCACTGCTATAAATATATTTTAGATTTTGGTGTGCCACGAAATTCTAGGGAGCAGTTTGGTGTGCCTCAGATGAGGAAAGGTTGCGGAGCACTGGTCTAACGAATACGTGGTATGTTTTTGTAAAGACCTTTTAGAGATATACAGTATACCTAAATTTCTAGCTGATTCAACAATTGTCAATTTGGTGTTATTAATATTAATATTATATTGATTTTTAACTAATTCTTTTTTATGTTTTGAACCAAAAAACAGAACAGAAGAATTCGATGCATTTAGTTTTAAATTATGTTGGAAAGAAAGTTCACAAATAAGTTTAAGATATTCATTAATAAGTTGATTAGCACTTAAGGAAAACTGTAATATAATTGTGTACCGTCAGCGTAGGCTTGGGCTTTACAATATTTTATAGATTTGATAATGCAAGAAGTATAAATTAAGAAAAGGAGCGGTCCCAGGACGCTGCCTTGGGGTACACCAGATAAAATATTCATATAATTCTAAAATGTATTATTGTAGCATACACGTTGGGACTTATTGCTGAATCATAAAAACCATAATATTTCAGTCATCTTATGTATTTTATGGAAATTGTAATGGAACAACAGTTTTTATTCTGTACTATATGTTGTTCCGTGACAATTTCCAAAGAGTACACAAGACGATTTTTACATAATAGATTGAACAGCACTTTCAATAAGGAGGCAGCTTTTTCCAAAACCTTTGTTACATGCGTTAGCTTTTTAATTATGAAAGTCATGTTTGTTTTTTTATCGTTGAGCAATAGCTAAATACTATTATTTTTAACTAATTTATCTAGCTTGTTAAAATGGAGATCAACTACATCATCATAAATTCCAATTTTCTCTTCAATTCAACCACAAACTCTCGTTAATCTCTACAGTAAAATCAAGTAGAATTATTCTGAAAAATAAATTCTGGATTTAAAATAAAATCCCTCTCGGTTAATTACCGCTGTAGATGCAAAAAATGTGCGGTTTCATATCCCTTTCCAAAAGCGAATTGTACCGTAGATCAGTCGCCGTTTTATTTATCACGTAGACAGCTTCATCAGCGCATAACCTGAGGGTGACCGTTTTTAATTCTGCACTAGCTTTTGTGACTCTGATGCCAGAGGTGTTATTAAGCTCGACCTGACAGCGTTAATATAATTTTTGTAAATACAAATATGAATGGAAATTTTATCTTCATTTTTTAGCCATTTTTTTAATTTCTTTTTCATGTCTACCCAAAAAATTTCTTACACATCTACATAAGTATCCTAATTTTGGTCATTCGAACTTTTCAGGATTACTCAAAATATGAATTCATTTGATTGATAAACTTAGGACTGTTTTCGCGGTACACTATTTTATTATTTCCCTTGCAGAACTCTAATTCCCGCCCAGTATTGTTGTCCGTAATTTCTTATCTAAAGGAAAAAAAAAATATTAAGTAACTGTACCAATCTCGAAGGAACAATGATTAAAATAGTTGAAGATATGATAGAAGAAGATAGAAAAGAAAAAAGATAGCGCGAACTGGGAATAAAAAAGCCTATATAAAGGGATTAAAACTTTTCATAGAAGAAGTACCATAGACTGCCAATGAATTGGTTAAGCTGAAACAAGATATTAATTTTTCACCCTCTTTTTAAAGAAAAGTTACCAGTAAACCATCAACACCTACTCCTAAAGAAATTGAAGATCCAGTTTATATTGAAAAACACATTATTAAGGAAACTAAGTATGAAACGGAAAATAAGAAAGAAAGCAAGAAGCCCAAACCTACTAGGGAAATCCGTTTGAGATCCTACACGGCTACTATAAGTCTATTTTTATGTATGAGAGAGTATTAAAATAATAAAGCGTTCGTAATCCATAGGCGTAGCACTTCTTTTAGTAGACAGTTAAAATATTTTTTGAAGTTATTCCTCGAGTATACACTTATATTTTCACCTAATTAACCTGCTTATAACTTCTAAACAGCTGAAGGTAAAAAAGTGCAATTTTTTATAAAATGTTTTATTTTTCCACAAGGTATGTTAAGAACATTGTGTCAAACGGGTTATGTAGGTATAAGGGTTTAAACTTTGACTTTTAAACAACGTTACGTTCATAAATAATAATTTTAATATAAAAACTACTTCTTACCTACAAATCCAAATCAGAATCGAAATCAGAAGATGAACTATATTTACAATGAGTGGCTCGATCATTTTATCAGTAATATTGTCCAACTTCCACATTTTCTCTTCTTCTTTAATCGTATGATTTACTGCCTTTTCCCAGTTTTCAGGCTTCACATTATTTACAGCCTCCAAAAACAACTGTTTAACATCACTCATTTTAAAAGAATTATTTTTTCTTGAAACTTCTCCCTTTATCTGTGCCCATATCAGTTCAATCGGGTTTACTTCGCAATGATACGGTGGTGGTCTAACCACCGTCATCTCACGATTTTTTTGCAATTTCATCAATTTCATATTTTTTGAATTTCTCTTTATGAAGGGAACACAAATGATACAGTTCTTTTCTCACAGAACCGGGATGGAACTTAATATTCTTTGAATTTAGCCAATTCTGTAAATTTTTTTTTTAACCACTTGGTTGTGGGCATTTTTTCTTAAGTCTCGAGTGATAACTTGCATTATCCATTACTATTATACAGTTCTGAGGAAGAAGATCTATAATTTGTTCGAACCACTCTTTAAAGACATCAGCATTCATGTCCTCATGGTAGTCACCGGTACGAGTAGATTCAAAAGTCAATAAACCACCTTTAACAAAACCGTTTGAACTACCGATGTGTACTATTCGCGATTCAAGCTAAGTGATACGCCCTCTGGAGGAAATTAGTAAAAGGTCCCTATAAGTAGGATGACGTTCAGTGTTGCCAGAAGCAGCAAAATTTCGTTACGTCGTCGGATTTTAGTTTTTGAAGAAATGGATAAGACCTTTTATTTAAGAATCAAAATTTGTGTCTAGTAATATGTAATCATACTATTTATTTAAGGATTTTTTTATAAAATCGATTTATTATATTGATTTTTTTTTTTTAAATATCAGTTCATTTATTAATTTTAGTTTCAAAATCAGTCAGAGACAAAATCAGTTCATCATTTGGCAACATTGGCGTTCGTGTTCATTGTTTACATTTTAATTTGTATCAATTACAATTAGAGTTTTTTGTTACTTTTTAGCTTTAAATTTGTTTATTTCTTATAGTATGTGATAGTATTTAAATTAAAAATGAAATCTGCGAAAAAGCCCCCAGAAAATTGCAATCTGTATGGTGTTATTGTCAAAATCAAAACTGGAGTATTCATTATTTTTCAAGTGCGTCATAAAAGTCTGTTTCTTACGATAAATGGGTATCTACACATTCACAATATTGAAATTTTGCAAAACGTTGTTTAGAATCAAACTCCAATATGAGTTGTGACGGTTTTATTACCATTTATATGTATACAAAGTACTACACAATTCACTTCATGATATAAGAATAAGGATAGTAAGATTTTTAAAGAAGTTCATCAATAATAAACGTTTGGTACCTGGTATGTCCTTTAAACCACATAATAAAACATGTCCTGGGTTTAGTAAATACATATTTCTAGATGTTCTTGTAGCAACCAATAGGTCAATATTTCCAACAAATTAGTTCGTACTACACATTAAAAATTACATTTATAACGAAAGCACGAAAACTAAACTTAAATTAACACTAAATGAAAGTCAAAAACACTATTATAATAAGAATATTATCTAAAAACAGTTAAAAAATCACAAATACAAAATCCCACAACACGTAAATAAACAAACATCCTACTTATACGTGACAAATGACAGGCGCGCGAAAATTAATTTGAATCGCGAATTATTAGTCTGCGCCCCTTTCCTGATGGTGGATTTAAACCAGTAGATAAATTATTTAAAAAAGCCTGTCTTCGACTTGTAACAGTTTCATCTTGCCAAAATTTATTTGGTTTATGTCCCTCGTTGATCCATGTTTCATCTAAATAAAATATATTTCTTCTTTGGTTTCTCATTTCTTTTATAGTCCTTAGGTAATTTCTTCTCCTTACTACAATATCGCTTCTTTCTATTAAAATAGACTTTCTGGAATGCTTTTTCCATAGAAAACCTATTTCTTTTAAAAGTTTCCATAGTGTGCTTCGACTCATTTCAGGGTAATCCTTATCATCTCGAACCGTGGCAAGAACTTTGTCTACTGTCGGAAATTCTTTTCTAAAGTCTTTCTTTCAAAAGATTTTCTAATTGAAATTTTGGTTTTCCTGGAGCTTTACGTGCTGTTTGAAACTCGCCACATTTCTCTTCTTTAACAACTTTGTAAATCGTAGATTTCCCAACACCAAGCGTACTACTAACTAATTCCACTGTGTCATCAACACTTTTACATAAATGTTTGTCTGTAAATGATTTAAAGCCATTAAATATTAATGTTTTTTCATTAACTGTTAAAGGACCGATTTTTTGTCGTTTACGCGGCCCTTCCAAATTTTCCATGATCACACTAGAATTCACACTGCACCTTGCAAGTTGCAACTAAACGACATTTAGTAAACGTCAAGAATACACAGCTTGGACCTCCTTACTAAATGGAAAACCTATAATCGCATTTTCGGTGAAATTTGTTGGGAAGGTACTTATCTACTTATAATTCGATTACTGTAAGAAATTCTTGGAATTAAAATAAAACAAAATTGGCAAATAGGTACTTATTGAAAATAATCTTAAGATACGGCTATGTAATCTTTAATACACAGGGCTTTTGGCCTGTCCAAACCTTTTTCTATTGTTCTGTACAGCTTACGTTTGTAAAGGACCAATAAAAGACCAAAAACTTGTAATAGCTCAGGTACATTTATTACAATTTTAGGAAATATTTAGATTATTCTGTAAAAATATTTAAAATGACCGTACCAAGTTTTGCATTAGAAATGCTGTTTTATTACTCTCTCATACATAAAAATAGACTATATACACAGTAAATCGCCAAAAACCGTATCCGATTTAATACAGAGGATGTTCTATTCAAAATAAAACTAGATTTTTGCATTCTATGTAAATGTATACAATAGAATATGCAAAAAATATTACTATAAATTTAATTAATTAATTAATTAATAATAATACTAATAAATTAATCATTAAACAACGTAACAAAAAATAATATTGAATTTTAAAAATCCAGTTTTATAATTTTTTTAATACTTTTGCGAACGTTGGTTTTACGTCTTAATTGTAAAACTTGTTAAACACTACTGGATCTCTTTGTCCTACAGTTTTTCTAATGGTTTCGATATCGACGCAGATTATGAGGATGGTCGAGGTACAATACATATGGGTACTAAGTAGTGCTTGAGCTACCCACCCCATAGTTTGGAGAGATACTGGAAGGACTGGAGCGTTAGTGGTTCTTTTTCCGATAAATTAAAGATTGTTTTTGCCGAGCATAAATTGAGGTAATTCGTGGGAAAATGAAAATACTAATAAAGGCTGAGCTCGTTGTGGAGTCGAAGTTTTAGCATTTCGTGAATGAAAATTTGTATATTGTCAGCTTCCACTTTGACATTTTCAACATTAATTTTTGAGAAAGCATAACAAGTTTGGCTCTCAGTTGTTTTAAGTTTTTTAAGTGAAAGAAACTATGAAGTATTTTAAAACATTGTTTTGGTCTCAAGTTTGAATATTTCCTATAAATCTCTAGTCTTTTTTTTTTGTTTTTTTTTTAATTTGGTGTCATCGGCGTCGACTACTATGGCCATTAGCCTCGTGTTCTGTGTAGGCTTTGTTACTGTTTCTCAGCGCCACTTTAGGAACACCACTGTTAATTAGAACCCAACAGTGAATGGTCGAGTGGGGAATCCTACCAAGGCATCAGAAAAAATTAATTTTAAATAATTAAATTAAATGAAAAAATCCCGGCCAACGGTGGGATTCGAACCTGAGACCTTCCGATCTCAAAGTCATGACTCTAACCACTGAGCCAACCCACCCAAAATTTGTTTTGTTGCTCCCTAGTTTTTTAAATAATAATATTAAATTTTATCAATTTCTAGATATCAATTTTTGGATGATTGAAGCTAAGTTTTGCTAGAATCAAAACTAATTGTGTACGACGTTTTCCAATATTTGTATTTGAACCAGTTAAAATATATCCATCTTTCTTAATTAGCTGCAGTTACTAGCTGATTCGGATTTGGAAACATAAAATAATTCGACCAGGGTCTAACTCGCTCTTTTAATTATAAAAATTTAGTATAGTTTGTTTTTATTATTTTTTACGTGTTGTGGAAATAATTATGAATAACAAATAGCAGTCGTACACTATTGTATTTTCATTTTGAAAACTCTGATAAAATAAATAAATAATTGAATTATGAATTATGGAAACCAAACGCTCTCGTGCAAAATAATCTATCAATTGGATATTTCGCGCCGAGAACTTAATACGAAGGCTTTGCATAGTTTATGTGGAGAAACAAAGCATGTTTACTGTCAAACAGTGGGACCGAAATTACAATGTAAATATTTATTCCAACCACCATCGTCTATTGGCTTGATTATTGCAATAGTGGCAATAAAAGAGGGCCCGAGCATACAGGGACGCATAAACTTATGAGTTTAAGGGTTGGAGTTAATATTATTTGGAAAATAACGTATGTCGCATAAGTTTTTGGTACAAATTTTATAGACCAAACAAGTGGAAAAAAATATATTTATTGTATTGTGATACACATTAATTAACGTTTCAGAAGCATTAAAACTATTAATTTAATTAATTAAATATAGAGGACCATTATCTTCCACAGAAGATCCTGATACAGCAGCTAGTAAATTCATAAAAATAATACAAAATGGTATTAATCTCTGCACAAATAAGAGACAAATAAAACGTAAGAACAATAAAATAGCACCTTGGTCAACATCTTCTTTACTTAGATCTATAAATAAGAAAAATTAATTGCATAAAAAACTAATTAAACACCCAAATAATTTACAATTAACTAAAGAATATAAACAACATAGAAACAAAGTAAATTCCTTAATAAAGAAAATAAATTTAATTACTATAAAAATAAAATTGATATAAATAAAAATAACTTTAAACAATTATGGGACGTAGTAAACGAAATAAATGAGAAAAATAACAACTCTAAAAAAATTAAGTCAATAAAAAATGAATCAGGAGAGATTCTAATAAGAGAAAAAAAAAATAGGAAATTAGTTTAATATCAGATATGCTAAAGTAGGGAAAACATTAAATTAATTAAATATAAAGAAAAAGCAAGACGCATTCCGAACTCCTTTTTTATTTCAAATATAGAATCAAGAGAAGTCAGAGGCATAATTAACAATTTAAAAGATAATAAAGCAGTAGGTAGTGATGATATCAAAGCTGAAGTAATAAAACTATTACTTCCGTATATTATATTGGATCCATTAACATATATATTAAACAAGTGTATTGAAGTGGGCTGCTTTCCTTCAATTTAAAAAACTGCATTAGTTGTACCGATATTTAAGAAAGGAGAAAAAACAACTACAGATCTATATCGTTAGTCACTCATATGTCTCAAATCTTTGAACTATTAATAAAGGAAAAATTCATAAAATTTCTAAATAATTATGATATTTTATCTCATAATCAATATGGATTTTTAAATCAAATTCATCAATTGAGGACGCCATATTATCCTTGTTACTGAAGCAATCAATGAAAGCAAACCCTCTTTAAGTATTTTTATTGATTTTAAAAAAGCATTTGACACTGTGAGTCATTCTCTACTTTGTCTCTTGAGGATATTTGTATTAGAGGTACTTGTCTACAACTGTTCTCTAGTTACCTCACCGGAAGGTCTAAAAAGTCAAAGTGGGCGAAGAAAGAAATAAAGTATGGAGTTCCGTAAGGTTCTGTCTTAGGACCTATACTCTTTAACATATATAAATGGATTATTCTAATTGAAAACTAAGGGCAAAATTATTGGATGAAACAGCCATCTTTTACAAAGAAGATGATTGGCAACGTTTGATTTTACTCTTATTTCAGAATGGTTAGCCATGGGCGAAGTTAGGGGAGGGCTTGGGGGGGCTAAGCCCCCCCAAAAACCAAATTAGCCCCCCAAAAATAATTCGAACATTTATCGCACATCTACTCATACATTTCAGATTTTAGAACAGAAATTAAAAAATAAAAAGAATCGTTCCATTTGATTGATTCTGCAATTTTACATTTAGCTCAGGAGGCAGTGAATTTTTTTCGTACCTACTCATTTTTCCAGTACGTGTATATGAGTAACAAAAAACAAAATTTTTGAGTCTGACTCTTATTTTCCCAGTCATAAATATTATACATTTACTAAACTAGAACAAAAAGTTTATAAAAATAGCAGTTTGGATTATCTCAGATAGTGGAAAGTGAGTGTGGCATAAAATTTAGCATATAAATTGATACAATCATGAAATGTTAATAATAATGTCTGGCTGATTTACGAAATTGGCAAATGAGTCTGGTAACATCTTCAAAATCGAAAAAATATAATATTTTTGCTTTTATTTTCCCGAGTTTGAAAATTTGTCACGTAATAGATAATATTGTAATTTTACACCTCTATTTTATAGCCGATCAAATGCTGTTATTTTAAAACGTTTCCATGACAACTAGAAAAATTTCCGTTAATTTTCCTATTGGTGGGTACCCTAAACGAAATTATACTGAAAATTTTTTTGAAAGTTGAGAAGCCCTTCCATGCATAAAATATTACGACGCAACGCGATAGTGTGATTAAAAATTTGCCGTTTTAGTGGTTAATATTTTATTTAATATCAATTATAACTAGGTAGAAATACACTACATTTATTTTAAGTAAAATAATAATGAGGTTTTTCGCGTCAACTAAACGACTTCAAATATGACAAATGGTCATGGTATGGCCACAGCATTTAAAAATATATGTTTTATATGCTGTGGTATGGCCACCTTCGAAAATTTGATTTTAGTCGTTTTAATGTATGTCTGTCAAGTTTTGAAATTTGGATATTTTGGTGTAAAATTTTCTTACCCAATACCACATATGCTTAAATTATTATAAGTAAATTTTTGCTCACTCACGCATATTTTAAGAAACTTATCCATCGTCTTCGAGTAAATTTCAAAATATTCTTAAGTTTGAAAAAATTTCCGGAAATAATTTAGTCACTAGTGGTATTCTAAGTGAAAATACACGTCTGGCTGAAAATTACAATCACGAAGGCCTGCCAGACTCACAAGTAGTGTCTGACCGAAGGTTCGGTTACGGTTTCGGCCAACTTCGGCTTAAAATTAGAGTTTCGACTACAGTTTCGGTTTCGACGGAAAACTGGCCGAAACTGCAGCCGACAGCAAAACTACTTTCGAAAGTTTTCGTATCACACTTGGTTGTGTCCTGCACAATGGCGACTGTGCCGGGTGCCATTCTTACACAGTGCACGTACACACAAACATTTCTGCTTTGTTTCAAGTGAACAGTCTTTAGTGCTCCTGGCCTAATTTATTCGGATCAAAGGAGCAATTTTTTAGGTGAAAACGTGGAAAAATATTTTTTTTTACCCAACAACGTTAGACTGTTTAATTTAATTATAAGTAACAAACATATTGAATCCGCTGAATTTGTTTATTTTTTTTTTTTTATAAAAATTATACATTATATATAATTCCCTTCATAATACTATTTTTTGTTACAAAATATCTACTACAGATGCAGAAATGATTGATACTTTGTAATTCACTTACTTTTTTTTTTAATTTTAAAAGTAATAAAAAAAGAATGTCCATAAATTTATTAATGGCTACTTTTGATCACTAAAAATAAATAGGTAATAAGTAAATGTAGCTTAAATTTATAATACGAGTTAATTAGTCTAAAACAATAAGATACTGCAAATTTCAATAAGAGATTGCCTTAAAACAAAGTTCTTGTTTCTGTTTCGGTTTCGGCCGAAACTAAGAAAGGAGCCGAAATTTAGTTTCTGTTTCGGTTATAAAACCATATTTTGGTCGGACTGACAAGCCAAATAGTTAAACGAGGAGAGCAATAGCAATCGAACGTGCCGAATTTAGCGCGCCTGGCGATCATTAGATGAGTCTGGCAAGGCTTTCGGGGTGTTCCACATTAGCCAGATTGTATTTGAAGTTGTTTTCATATTATACATGTTTCTAGTAGTGAGAACACTTGTAACAGGGATCCTTACAGGACAATGAAAACTAAAAGGACACCTTAGTAAACTGAGATTAGTAGAAGATAGTGACTGCAGATTCTGTGAGGAGGACGAAACCTTCGTTCACATTCTAACTGAATGTGTAGCACTCCAATCAAAGGGCACTATACCTAGGAGCATATAAAATAGAAGAGGGAAATTTACCTAACTTGAAGCCACTCCAAATCCTACACTTCCTTGAGAAAACATAATTGGAAGGATCGTTATAGGCATCGAGACATTTCCGTGCTGCATAAGCGACAGAAGGGGGCACAATAGATCTTTTAGGTCGCAGTGTATTAACACCCCATTCCCAACATAACATAGTGAGAAAACTGCAAAAAAATGAAATCCACCAATCACAATTCATATTTTGGACACCCAACTACTATTATTTTTAAAATTTTAAATTCTGTCAGTATATTTTTTAGACATTAAGATTACATACGTTAAAATTAGTTATTTTTGTTTAGAATCGATAAAAAATGGCATTTTTATTTTTATTTGGGCCACATTTAAAAAAATGAATTTTAATCAAATTGTATGAAACTGATTTAATTACGAGTATTAAAACTAAAAACCTGGAGTGGAGTGAAGCAGAGGACAGAGCATCTAGATTCCACGCGAATAGCCTGGGTTCGAATCTGGACAAGGGGCTTATTTTATGTTTATTATATTTTATAAATTAATAAAATTCATAAATTATTTTAAAATTAGTTATTTTGTCTAAACCTAAAATAATTTTTAAAATTTTTATATTTTCCTTAGTGGTTCATAGAAAAAATATACTCTACAACTCGAGTGAATTGTCCATATCTACTCTTGTTGCACAAACTACTATTTCATGACTGCGAAAATGAGGAAATTTTTTTAATGAATTATTGTGATGAACATTTTTCAGGTTTTTTACTTGATATAAATATATATTATATATGATATTTTATCCATTTTTATAGATTCGCCAGAATTTTTTTACTTAACTTCAGTATACCTCTAGAACTATTATATATTATATGACTAGGGTTAGGGCTTTAGCCCCCCCAGATCTGATGACATAACTTCGCCCATGGGTTACAGCACAAATTACTTACACTAAATATAGAAAAAATGAACTATTTACCTTTCAGTTGTAACCCAGTAGGACTTCCAAATTTTAAGAAATTGTGCACTGCTAGTGGAAGCAAACAATTGATGATTCTACCTGTTAAACAAAAAAATGGGACTTATATATACGGAGTGGTCCAAAAGTCTGGAAACGGCCAATTATCTCGTAAATTGCTAATCTTAATTGTACGAAATTTGGGGTACACCTATTTTAGGGTACGGAGATTCCAGATTTGATATTTGCAATGTTGTCAGATTTGCCGTTTCTCTTATATTATTAGTCACTTTGGTTTTTCAAATTTATCACCCTGTATAATCAGTCATTATTGGAATCTCCTATTCAATACGAGTTCAACCACATGTAACACTTATGATTTTATGTAGTCTGGAAGGTCTTAAATAAATAAAACAATCATAGAGAAATAGGGTAGACGCATTCTACCATCGATTATGGTACAGTCAGCTCACAGATGGAGCACATTTTGAACCTTTGATAAAGTAACCATTATGTTAAAAATGTTATAATCTTTCAATTGTTACGTTTTAATGTAGTTGAAAATGGTTTGTATTAAAAAATTTATTCTGACAATTAGGCGTTGCCAGACTTACTTTATTTATTTAAGACCTTCCAGACTACATAAAATCATAAGTGTTACATATGGTTGAACTCGTATTGAATAGGAGATTCCAATATTGATTGAATATACACGGTGATGAATTTAAAAAACCAAAGTGACTAATAATTTAAGAGAAACGGCAAATCTGGCAACATTGCAAATATCAAATCTGGAATCAGCGTATCCCAAACTACGTGTACCCCAAATTTTGTACAATTAGGACCAGCAATTTACGAGATAATTGGCCGTTTCCAGACTTTTAGGCCACTCTGTATTTTACACATTAAATAAAGTGAGAACTATTTTATATAAATTTAGAAAAATTAAAGAAGTCTTACCTTCACAACATTTAAGAACACTGTATTATGCACTTGTTGTAGAAAGTCATCTTCGATACGGAATGTATGCCTGGGAGCTCCCTTTAAATCCCATATAAAATGTTCAGAAATAATTCAAAGAAAATTTCTTAAAAAAATGTGTGATAAACCATCTAGATATCCATCTGATTCTCTTTACTTGGAAACAAATATACTCGACTTGAAACAATTATATTTTATGCATGCCTGCTCCTATTACCATATAAAATGTAAAAATTCAGCAACTGTTTCAGAGCAATAATACTCGCTAGAAAACAAATTATACCGGGTGTTCAAATTAAAGTGTTTTAGTTAAATACCGCTGAAAATATGTATTTTAGAAAAAAAAATTTCAAACAAAAGTTTTATAGTATTTTGGGGGACCATAATATGGCCATATCGAGGTGAACTTTGTTTTTTTAAATGGGAATCCCATTTTTATACATATTCTTAAAGTACATAAAAAAATAAGAAACTTTTGATGAAAATATTTTTTTTATTGGACTTTTACTTTTTGAGGAACAGGGCGAAAAAAAAGTTGACCATAGTATGGTTAGCTATAAAAAAAGATATTAGCCAAAATTTTTTCCCCACAAAACTATAAAACTTTCGTTTGAAACGTTTTTTTTTATAAAAGGCGGTATTTAGCTGTAACACTTTAATTTGAACACCCGGTATAGTTCCTCTTATGATAAAAACTTCTACGCAATATACGTTTACATTTCTAGCGCCGAAACTCTATAACACCATACCTGCAGAAATTAAATCTATTTTAAGCAAATTTCTTTTTAAAAAAAAAAAACTAAAAAATGTTATTATTCAGAATCCGCGAATTACTTCCCAAAGTTTTTTTGAGTAATACATTTAACATCCTTCCACAGTGCTAATTTCATATTCTGATCCATTTGTATAAGTTTTATGTTTTTTGAATGTGTTTGTTTATATTACTAAGATAATATTTTACTATAATTAAAATTATTATGGCTATGTCTGATTAAGGACTCGTAGCGGCTATATCTCAGAAACTATTGATCCTACGGCTTCGAAAAAAAAAATTTATTACAAAAACGGTCAAGAGAAAATGCTGGAAATTATTTTGAACTTTCTATTTTAACCGTTAGAGGGCGTAATTCGCTATGGTAATTCAAAAAAATCACTAGTAGTATGATAATAATAATCGAACGGTAATTTTGATTAAATTTTACAAAAGTTTTATTCAACACGTTTTGCTCTATTCAATAAAATAACAGGTAGGGGCGATTGCGAACCTTAATTTAATAAATGTATTATAACTACGGTGTCGTTTATCAGATTTTGAAAAACTTTATATCGATTAAAAGAAAATTGATTGTTTAGTAAAATATTTCAAAATAGTTCTGATTCAGTTGTTTAAAAGAGCACTAGGTGGCGTTGTTTAAGCAGTAACCATTTTTTTGAAGTTTTCTTGAAAATTTTAAATGGAATGTTATAATTTTTATACGTTATTTAGAAAGAGAATTAAATTCTGACAAGAAACAAAAAAACCGCGTCTTATTATCTTTTTCCTAACCGAATATAAGCAAAAGTCTATTAATGGTGAATAGTCCACTTAAATATTAATAAATAAAATTATTGATATTTTAATCTTAATTGAAACGTCAGTAATTTTTCGATAGCTTAACTGTAAAGCGATTAAGACAAAAAATAATAAAATCGGATTTAAATTAACTCTTTAGTGTAAGTTTACTGGTTTAATAAAACTAATTGCGAAATAAAAATTGAATATATTAATAAAATACAACAAAACAAGTAACTAAACACAGAACAAAATAGAGAATGCAATACCAGAATTAGAGGTAGTGCTCGAATTGTTTTCCATCTTTTTCAATGCAAATATCAGGTCTCTGTCTAGTTGAATTGACAGCAGCTTCTATTTCAGCCCTAGGAATATGATCAATTTCAGTTTGTATTCGTTGAATTAAATCTTCTTTACTTACAGGCTGAGTTTGGTAAACTAAATCTTTAAGTCGACCCCACAAATAAAAATCTAATACGGTGAGGTCGGAAGATCTTGGTGGCCATGGAAATAGACTACCTCTTCCAATCCACCTATTCAGAAAATGTTGATTTAAAAAGTATTTTACATTATTTGTATAATGTGCTGGACAGCCATCCAGCTGTATCAACATATTACGGCGTACCTCTAGTGAAATATTTTTTAATAAAATAGGCAATTCGTCTCTCAGTAATCTTAAATATCTCTCACCATTTAAATTTTCATTAATATATTGGTCCATGACCTATAATTTTACCGTCTAAAATTCCACACCACACATTTACTGACCACCGACCTTGATTAAAAACTTCTCGCATCCAATGAGGATTGTGGTCAGACCAGTAATGCATATTATGCCTGTTTACAGATCCATTTCTGGAAAATGTAGATTCGTCGGACCACATTATATGTGATAAAAATGGTGGATCCTCATTAAGCATATTCTTAAGCCAATTACAATAATCCAGTCTTTTATCATAATCTGTTAATTTCAGACCTTGATGAAGGGCTACATGGTATGAATGGAGACGATTTTGTTTTAAAATAGAACAAACGCAGTACCTAGTAAGTCCTAAGTCGGAAGCAATTTTCCGTATACTTATATGTGGATTTGCAGCAACGTATGCTAATATATTTATTTCGTTAATTTCCGTTCTGCTTCTTTTACGTCGTTGAATAGCTTTTTTAGGTTAAACACAGCCAGTTTCTTTTAAACGAATCGCCAGATTTTTAAATGTTTCTCTTGTTTGTAAAACTCGCTGAGGATATCTCAACGCATATTCTCTGGATGCAATCGGGGCGTTCTCAAAACATTCAAAATATACTTTTAGCATGTCATAAGCTTCGGAATTACTGTAAGGCATGATGTCTTTTAACTTATTAAAATATAATTAATTTGACATTTAAGCTTACTGACATTTCAAAACCAACTTGATTAATATATCAATAACTTTATTTATTAATATTTAAGTGGACTATTCACCCTTAATAGACTTTTGCTTATATTCGGTTAGGGAAAAGATAAAAAGACGCGGCTTTTTTTATTTCTTGTCAGAATTTAATTCTCTTTCTAAATAACGTATAAAAATGATAACATACCATTTAAATTTTTCAAGAAAACTTCAAAAAAATGGTAACTGCTTATACAACGCTATAACTCTAACGGTTAAAATAGAAAGTTAAAAATAATTTCCAGCATTTTCTCTTGACCGTTTTTGTTATACATTTTTTTTTTTTTTTCGAAGCCGTAGGATCAATAGTTTCTGAGATACAGCCGCTACGAGTCCTTAATCAGACACCCTGTACAATGACAAAAAAAAGGTCAATATATGTAAATTAATTCTTCGCAGATTAGGGTAAAGTATTTATATTAAAATATGAATGCTACAACTTTTCACATTAAGCTCTGTTTTTTCACTATTAGGTTAACTCAATCGGTTTAGTTCTCTTAAGTCTTCTGATTTGGTTTGTGATACCTAGGAGCTGGATTGCATCGACATTCACATGTTGAAGAAGTCTTTTTTCATAACTTCCTTCGATTTAGAAAATAGTTTCTTTGACATAATCCGTTCTTAGGTCCCGGTGAAGATCAGTACGACAGTATATTGGTGCATCTACGATGTTCCTCAGTATCTTGTGCTGTTGTTGTTGAATTATTCTGGTGTTGCGTTTGCTGGCACAGCCCCAAAGCTGGATGCCATATGTCTAGACATCTTTTAGGATTTGCTTCTAGAGAAGCAATTTGTTATTTGTAGAGAGCCTGGAATTTCTTCCTATTATTCAGTGACATGAACTCTCCAACGGAATCTAGCGTCTAGAATTATACCCAGGTATTTAGCTGAATCATCAACCTAAAAATAATTTATTCTGTTTGGAATGTGGTGCTTTTGCTTATTTGTAAAGTTGACGTAAATGTACTTGTTTTCATTCACTTTGATACGCCCTCTCTTAATCCCGATATGAATCTAATTTTATATAGGTTTGATTTTTTCTAGCCGTTTCTTCGTGATCTTTTCCTGTAGGTAGAATTGCAGTATCTTCTGCAAATATGTCTATTGTATCGTGATCAAATCTAGTTTAGTAGGTAAAGTACGAGACCCAGAACTCTACCTTACGGTACGCCTGCCTTGATTTCCTTTAATTCAGAATATACTTCTTCCCGTTTAATACTGAATTATCTTTTAGTTGAATAAGATTTTAATAGCTCTGAATATTGTCTTTGCAGTAACGCTTTTACCTTGTGAAACAATTTTTCATACCATACTTTATCAAAAGCTTGCGCTACATCCAGGATGATTGCAAAACAAACTTTGATTTCTTCTGATGTTTTTTCAATAATGTCTTAAGTAAAATGAGAATTTTAATTATACCAATACAGTAATAAACAACAATATTATTAAACAAGAATAATACTCTTTGCAACCAGCAAAGTATTGTAAAGGTAATTCTTTCAAACTATATATAGTTGACTTCAATTGTCACGGCACAGAGTCGTCTTTAAATAAATATAACTATTCCCCCGTTAATAGTATATAGTTGTTTAATTTTCATTTGTCATTGGAAAGTAAAATTATTCCCATTGAAACCAGAATGAAGTAATAGATAAATGTCTTTTCATTTTCTCTTTCTTCTGACATTGTATTTGACACCGACAATGATAAATTAAACACCTCCGACTGAAATCAGATATTTAATTATAATTAATTCGTACTAAACAGGACGCTGACAGACTAACTGACAACTTTAACTCTTAGGACGATGGAACTCGTAAAAACCCTCTCGACTCTAAATATCAGATCGGCTCTGCGCGACAACAAAGGACATTAAGTATTGTAATTTATTCAGTATCTTAGACGCTAACAAATTTACCGTCAACATACTAAATAAACTAAATACTGTGTTGGTAAACATTGTCGACGTGCCACGGAAATCTTGCAAAGATGCGAGACATTTTGTGTCGCAAATAAAATAGAATGCCTTTAAAGTAGATGAAGAAAGATTAACATATTATTAAGTTGAGAATAAATTGCAGGTTGGATTTAATTTTGTATACAAATATGCCATTTTGGAGATTTATATTGGCGGTCTTGAGGTTTGTATTTTGTTCTATGTTAAAATTAACTAGAAATAAATGAAAATTGGTTAATATTTAATTTTTTTATATATCAAAAATATAAAACTCACAGATAAACGTTGAGAAGATTAAACAAATTTAAAATTCGTAAAAATTGGTTGGGCTTAAAAACTATAAGAGTTTTTACTCCAAAAAATTTAAAACTATTTCTATTATTACTGAATTTATTAAATATGCCTTTAAAAATCCTAATTGATACTACAAAAAAAAATTATTGCTGAACATTTAGTAAAAATAGTTATGGTTTCTCTTAAAGAACAATGTTTTGCCATCAGCATCCAACAAAATTTTTTAACATGTTTTGGTATATCTAATTTTGTGCAAATTTTCGAGCCGAGTAAGGGCACTTTACTTCAATAATTTTATTGGCATCTATCAAACCATCCTGTGAAGCTCCTAAGAAACCATAACTTTTTTCTAAACAGACGAATAAACCACACTCAACAACTGTATTCTTTGTAAAAGAAGCATGTGTATTTTAATTTAATTTAATGACGCTCCTCAATTCTGTACCAAAGAATTCATATAACGTTAACTTAAAAAAAAAAATATTTTAAATAAAAGAAAAAAATTTACTCAATAAAAACTACTGAAAAAGTCACTTATCAGTGCCAAAATCATTTGACCTACAAGCACCTAAAAACCCAAGAACTACAAGAAAAACAAAAAATTTTGAATAATGTTCAGAAAAAAAATTAAAAGTAGTTAAGTAGGTAATCATCTTTAATAATAAAAATGTTCTTGTTCACGGTTGTTCATCTTATTATTTGTTGTACTGGAAAACTTGTCTAGTGTATCTCGATGACATAATGATCATGTCAAAAACTTTTGATGAACATCTAACAAATTTAAAGGCGATTTTAAATCAGTTACTAGAAATGTGACCAAGTCAAGTGTGGTCAAGGTGCTTACGTCATTATAATGACGTTATATTATCTGATTTAAAAATGTTTGATTTATATTGACACTAACTTGACAATGCGCATGACATTGTCAATCGCGAATTTTTGTGTATTATGTATTGTAGTTAGGATTTGGTTTTGAATTTGAAGGATAAACAAGTTATAAAACCGACTTCAAAATCGTGCAGATGCCATCACATCTTAACCAAATTTAAAGGGGGACCGCCTCTAAGTTGTCCCTTTACTAACAAAAAAAAGAATCATAGAAATCGGACAAGGTTGTAAAGAATTACCACTAAACTTACATAAAAAATGAAGAGTTTGAGGATTTTCTAATGGACTCAATTATTAGATTTTGACCAAATTGATATGGGACCACCCCTGAAGTACCCCCTGTCTAACAAAAAAAAAAAAACATTAAAACCGGACACCATGTTAAAGAATTATCGCTGAACATACGTAAAAATATATATTACGACGAATTGAGAACCTCCTCCTTTTTTGAAGTCAGTTAATAAATATATGTTTTGTGTACTGATCACAGATGAAGAGAAAATTGGTGTTGTAGTTGCTAATTGGTGTTGTAGGGTCTTTGGCGTCAGAAATTTTATCAAACCTTTTGCCATGTTCATCAGTAAATCTTGGCTATCTTCAAAAATAAATTGGCTTTTCATTTACAAAAACCTTTTATTGCGTTCATATCTAGGTACTAAGCTAGGGTTGCCAGACGGCTCGCTTTAGGCGAAATTGTTGGCACGCGTTATGCCAAAGTACGAAAATGACCCACATTTTAACTAAATGCTACGCTTTTTCAATCCAAAGTTATAGATAAAGAAATGTTTGACCCTTTTTCAGAATATCCTCAAAAAAAGAACCTGATAGTTTATAAAAAGATAATTGGAGTACTTTTTTTAGATCTCCACAAAGAAAGGATCTTATTTTATAAAAATACCTGTTTTTTTAACCTGATCTTTGTCGTCATCGTTGTCCCGCTTTTCCCTTTCATAAATCTAGCAACCCTATACTTAGCCTTTCTTTCGATTTTACAAATAACACAACCAAACAATAATTTAATAATTAAAAAGTAAAAGTTTTACATTTGTCATTTCATTTGACATTTCATACCTGTGATGACTACGTTTTTACTGTAGTCATGTTAAACTTGACCATTTCAAGACTATATTCAATATGACGTCATTGTTTTTGATTTATATCAGTGTAGTCAATCATATTCAAGACCAAGTAACTGATAAATCGCCTATATTGATAGATTAAGAAATGCCAATCTAAGGCTCAATCACAATAAATGTTCACTATTCCAATCGGAAGCTTATTATTTGGGACACATCGTTTCTGCGGAAAGAATCAAAACTGATCCGGAGAATATTATTGCTATCAAAGATTGGCCTAAACTAAAAGATAAAAGAGAAATTAGAAGTTTTCTTGGACTGTGCTCATATTATCGGAAATTCGTCAAAGAATTTGTCCGAATTGCTAAAATGCCTTCACCGAATTGAAAAAACGATTGACCACAGCATCCATCCTAGCCTATCCTCGAGAACAAGGACAATTTATTTTGGACTGTGATGCATCCCAACATGGCTTGGGCGCCGTGCTATCCCAAGAACTATTAGCTATTGTTAAAGTCCTTGAGCACTTCCATACTTACCTTTTTAACAGAAGTTTTATCATTAGAAGTGACCATAGTGCCTTGCAGTGGTTGATGAATTTTAAAAAACCTGAGAGATAAGTTGCTAGATGGATAGAAAGATTTGCGGAACATTCGCCCCCCACATTTCGCCCCACACATTTCGCCCCCCACATTTCGCCCCTGCACATTTAGCCCCTGCACATTTCGCCCCAAGACATTTCGCCCCCAACACATTTCGCCCCCACACATTTTGCCCCCAATATAATATTTATATACGGTCATAATAATTATTTGTTTCTATCACAAATACCGTACCAATACCAAAGTTTTTTATTATTAATTTTAGGAAAAAACCAAAAACCGTATTCTTCCTAAAAAGTTATACATGTTCTAAAATCTAAAATACAATCATCAGATAACAATTTTTTCCAGTAGTATACATTTATTAAGTGTAATAATTTTAATGGTCCAATCAAATATTTATTAAGTGTTTATACATTATTGAAAACCATCAAATCAAAAAGGATTATAATTAGATAATTTTCTTTAATGGTCCAATCAAATATTTATTAAGTGTTTATACATTATTGAAAACCATCAAATCAAAAAGGATTATAATTAGATAATTTTCTTTAATGGTCCAATCAAATATTTATTAAGTGTTTATACATTATTGAAAACCATCAAATCAAAAAGGATTATAATTATAACCTACCTGCCCTCAACAATTATAATATAAATATTCCCAATATCTACAAACCTTCAGTTTCATTTGAACAACTAAAGTGATTTATTGTTGATATATATTATATAATTATTATGTCTTTCGTTAAATCAAACCGTGGAAAAGATAAACTGGTTCATAAGAATCACGTCTATTTATTTTCTAAAAAAAGTTCGGATGGCGAAAATAGCATATGGGTGTGTGAAAAAAGAAGCGTCTGCAAAGGGCGTGTTTGGACAAAAAGGGATTCTCCTGTTGTTGTAAAAATTGTCCAAGAACATCTTCATCCAGCAGAGGCAACTAGAAGTGAAGCTTTACTAGTTTTACAATCGATAAAAGAAACAGCAAAAACCACACAGGAGTCCCCACAACAAATTTTGGCTACTGCTGTCTCAGGTGTACACAGCAACGTTAGTGCAGCATTACTTAGAAAAGACAGCATTAAAAGAAGCATTCGAATGAACCGGAAAATTACTGGAATTCCACTCCTTCCCCAACATGCACAGGAAATGGTTATTCCAGAGGTAAGTTTAAAATAACTTATAAATGTGACTTTTTAGAAATTTTTATGAACAAGTTTTACAAAATGCTGACAGATATTTACTTTTAGGAGTACAAACAAATAATTGTAGATGGTGTTTCGCAACCATTTTTGCTGTTCGACTCTGAAGATCAGTTTCTGCCTAATAGGATGCTTCTGTTTGCAACAAGAGAAAATCTCTCGAATCTTCTAATTTCCAAGGATTGGTACGTTGATGGTACTTTTAGTACAGCTCCAACTATTTTCAGCCAATTGTACACCATACATGCGAAAGTCAACGAAAGGGTTTTGCCAGCTGTATATGCTTTGCTTACAAACAAATCTAAACAAACCTATTTACGACTACTGCAAAAATTGAAGCAACTTCAGCCCGGCTTACAACCTAGGACTATCATGTCTGATTTTGAATTAGCATCAATACATGCCTTCAAAGAGGAGTTTCCAGGGGTGAACGTGACAGCATGTTTTTTCCACTTCACTCAAAGTATCTGGAGACGAATTCAAAGCGAAGGCTTACAGGTACTTTTTTGATTTAAATTTTTATTGTTATTGTATGTAAAGTACCATTTTTTTCCGAATGGGAATTTTCTTGCAAGAGCCATTTGCGAATGCGAAAACTCCGTGAAAAGGATAGTTTTACATACTTGTTATATAAAGATTTTTTGCCACGTAAATTAGATAAAAAACTAAGTTATTTAATATTTTGCAGGTACAGTATCAGGAAAATCACGAGTTTGCAATGTGGCTAAGAATGCTCCCAGCTTTAGCGTTTGTACCACCAGGCGAAGTCGAAGCTACTTTTGACCATTTGGTTGAAGCGGGTTTTCCTGAAGAAGCTCTTCCGATTGCCGACTATTTTGAAGACAATTACATCGGACGACGAAACCGCAAACAAGAAAGGCGAACACCGTCTTTTCCAATTCCGTTGTGGAATGTTTACGACAGAAGTCTTCAAAATGGTCACAGAACCAACAATCATGTAGAGGGCTGGCATCGCGGATTTGTAGCTTCTTGTGGAAGCTTACATCCCAATATTTACAAATTTATAAATATCTTAAAAAAAGAGCAAGCAATTGTAAACTATTCAATGTCCCAGATACGAGCGGGGAAGCCGACTACAGCTAAAAATAAAACATACGCAGCAATTGGGACAAGATTACAACGGCTTACCACACAATTTGAAGAAAAAGATCGTTTAGATTATTTAAGAGGAATAGCTCTCAATTATACATTTTAATTCAGTTTTTTAATATATTATATATAATAAAATATACACTTTTTATTTAAAACCTTTTTTGTATCATTATTTCAGGCTGGAGGCGAAATGTATTTAATTATACAGTACGTCTCAGTAAGTTGGAACCATGTTAAAACTCTAAAATACAATTATCAGATATCAATTTTTTCCAGTAGTATACGAGATTTGTCAAAAAATATATTCATAGGTAAATTACCTTTAAATTTGACAACATATAAAAATTTTATTTGAAAAAGTTAATTAGAACTAAAACTAAGTTCAAATATACAATTACATCCATTTACATTGAAAAAATGTATTCATTTTTGAAATGTGGGGGCGAAATGTGTGGGGGCGAAATGTGTTGGGGGCGAAACGTCTTGGGGCGAAATGTGCAGGGGCTAAATGTGCAGGGGCGAAATGTGGGGGGCGAAATGTGCGGGGCGAAATGTGGGGGGCGAAACTTCCGGATCCCGGATAGAAAGACTGCAACAATATAACTTTAAGATAGTGCATCGGAGGGGACGTCATCATAGCAACGCAGATATTCTCTCCAGGCGACCCTGTTTAGAACGACAATGCCGGTACTGTAAAAGGCTTGAAGAACGAGAGAAGCTGGTTAAAGAAGTTAGTTTACAGGCGACCACTATCAAGCCAGAGGATGACGAAGACGAAATCACCCTTGAAAGCCTAAGAAAGACTCAAAAGAAAGACAATGACTTGAAGGTTGTCCGAGAATGGCTCAGAAATGGAGTCAGACCTACATGGCAAGAAATAGCCAAATATAATGGAACCATTAAAGAGTACTGGACTCAGTGAGATTCCCTGTATCTTCACGATGGCCTATTGCAACGGAAGTGGAAGAGACCCGATGGAGTACATGCAGTCCGCCAAGTGATTCTGCCAAAATCATAGGTCAAAAATGTATTGGAGGAGCTTCATGACAATCGTTCAGGAGGACACTTTGGTACTAAAAGAACACTTTCACGAGTTCGGGAAAGATTTTATTGGGTCAATTGCTGACGGGATGTAGAAGATTGGTGTGAGGAATGTGACCTCTGTAATGGCAGAAAAGGGCCCACAACAAGAAGTAGAGGTAAAATGGCACAGTACCTTTCCGGAGAGCCTTTCGAACGAATTGCCATTGATATCCTCGGCCCACTTCCTTTAACAGAAAGGGGAAACAAATACTTGATGATTGTTATGGACTATTTTTCAAGTGGCCCGAAATAGTGCCTATTCCTAATCAGGAAGCGACGACAGTAGCGGAAGCATTTATGACGAACGTCATTGCGAGACACGGAATTACATTCTGACCAAGGACGAAATTTTGAATTCTAATAATGGCAAGAATTAATGAAACTGTTAGACATCAGGAAAACACGCACTACGCCTCTACACTCACAGTCCGACGGAATGGTAGAAAGACACAACAGAACTATATACCAGTATCTTTTAATGTTCGTCTCTGATAATCAGAAGGACTGGGACACTTTAATTTCTCTATTTCTGCTAGCCTACCGAAGTTCTGAACATGAAACGACCAGTTATACCCCATCCATGATGATTACCGGAAGGGAGATGAAACTTCCCCATGATCTTCTTTTTGGAAGGCAGCCTCCTGGTGAAGAAGAGATGCATACTCCTCCCACGTACATACAGAATTTAAAATAAAGATTAGAGAAGGTATACGATTTTGCTCGTCAACCTTTGAAAGTTACTAGCGATAAAGCAAAAGCTAAAATCGACATGCTTGCCACAGGGACACATTTTGAGAGAGGCGATCCAGTATGGCTGTACAATCCCAAGCGCCGAGAAGCTGCAACGGAACTGGGAAGGCCCCTTCACTGTTCTCAAGAAAATCAACGACCTGATCTACACCGCATTCAGTTGTCAACGAGAAGTAAACCCAAGGTAGTTCACATTGAGAAGTTAGCGCCATACCGTGGTTCAGATCCTCCCCGTTGGCTTCAACCAGATCCCAGTAATCAAGTTATTCGGGGCGAATAACTAAAGAGGAGGGAGCAATGTTACGCAGCACCCTGCAGTAGCCTGCGGCTATCATAGGAAACGTACAGATAGAAAAATAAATGTCATTATCCGTCAAGAATATTCTATACGACAGTTCGAGAAGGTCAAGCAAGCTATATAAGTCGACGACCTGACGTCAGAGTTCAGTTTTATGATAGACGTTACATGTTTATGATATCAGTTAGAGTTATTGTATCAGTTGAATTGAGTTATTGTGAAAGTTAATTTAAAATAAATTGTGATACCAAAAACTAGCGTAACAATATTTTTAAAAAATCCTCATTGTCTTATTTTAATATTTGTATGCTGACGACTTTCACCACTTCTACTTCACCCTCACATTTTGTTAAAATATTAAAGATATTAAGTGCAAAATTACCATTTTTTTCACCCAATAAATTTTTTAAACAGAATACATTTTAGCTCATAGGTAACAAATAAATTTTAACAAATTCTGTAGTAATTAAAAACCTATTTACATAATTGCGTTTGATCCATTGTCTAGGTAATCTGGTATTTCCTATAATACCATCAAATGATAGCCATTCTTAGAAACGAGGGCAGACTTGATTTGACCGTTATTAAGGATTAAAATTTTAGGTAATTTTTTTTAAAAATTTTGTGATTATTCTGTCCGTGATCGTTTTAAAAATCCTAGAAAATGTATTTTAAGCGAAAGTAGTATACGCTACTGAGCTTTAATAGGAGCCAGTAAGGTGTGTCAGCAGTGCGCAAACTTTATTCCACTACTGACAAATTAGAATGCGATGCCTGTACATTGTTTTGATAACATTATTTTGTGGTCGTAAGAAAAATATTGTACATTAGTTGTGTGAAAGTGACTTTTTACACTCGTGAGATTATCGCACTTGGCTTATGCTTCGTGCAACAATATCTTTTTTTGATAAAATTATTTTGTGGTCGTCACTTGTGTGAAAGTTATTTTTCATACTCGTAATGTAATATACTGTAAGTACTTTGTTAGGAGGTTGTGCTGAGTGTATTATTGCTCCTAACAGTTGTACCTCGACTAGTTCTGAACTTTAAATTAACGTCGGAGGGTCGTGGAATGACAATAATAAGCAGTATTCCAGGAAACTGTGGTGTTTTAATTTTGGTTACTGTGAATTTACAGCAATTAAAGCAATTTAAAGCAATTAGTGATAACTTAAATATAAAGAAATGCGTTAAAATTCATGCACAATATTATTATTATTATTATTATTCCAATTGGTACCAATCGTTTACAGCTTTTATCAATGATACACATGCATCTAATTAAGAATAGCAGCCTTTTTAATTATAGAATAGTATGTAACATGCAAAGCGTTCGGAGCACAATAGTGGTACTTCCTTGGTAATAAAGCAAAGCCCAAAGCCTCAAGTTAGGTAACCGAAGAGTGAAGAAGAGTGTAGAATAAAGTGCGAAAAATGAAGAGCGAAGAGAGTAAGTTAAGTAGGAACGGTCTTACTTGTGTCCCAGTGGTCCATGCAGAATGGTGGTGATAACATATACCCTGAGGTGAATGTACCTTATGAAACCAATGCAGTAGCAGCGATTAAGCGATTAGGTAAGCAGGTCTATCTTAGATTAATTTAGTCCAATGTAAAACAGTATATAACCAATTTTTTAGGTAACAAATACCAGCCCAAGATAAGGTGGCCTACAAGAGAGAATAGAAAGTATAAATAAAAGCCTTAGACAAAACAAAATGGATGACAGAAACCATAGATGACTTACCACGTGGTGTTGGTTGGCCTTTAAGATAATGTAAATAGGTAAGGAAATAAATTTAATAATCCACAGAATGTGATTTCAGACTTCTGAATATAATTTCTTTCCTTAGAGAGATGATTCATTTGCTTTGTTGAGTGCAAAAATCCGAAGTAGAGGACGAAAATAATAGCACATGCTACAAGTTGCTAACTCAAAAGCAGAATGACCAGAAGCTTGAAGGACAACCAGGCTGACCACTGGTCAGTGATGGTATCCCTGTCATTTTAAATATTTGTCACTACTGAAACAGACCTTAACTAAAAGAAGAATTAGTTGGTGATCTAAACAGGCTTGTCAGTAGAGGCCTAACCGAAGAAAGGTATGAGAAGAAGAAGTAATAGAAAAAATAGAAAGAAATGATTTGGAATATAAACAAATAAAATAATGGACTTTTATATTAATTATTTAATTGGCTGGTATTGTGTTTTATTATAGGAGAAGTAAGTGATGCATTTTTAATTATCGCTTCTAATAATCATTATGAAGGCAGTAAATTATAATAGCAAACTATGGTATATCAAATAAATACACTAATTAGTTTAAACCCGTAACAACTTGCTCCAAAAGATATCGTAATCAGACCATACATACGTCCAAGACAAATAATGTTCTTCGCCGTTATTTTTGACGCCGTTGTCCAAATTTTGCCCTTTTTTCGGACCCGCCTCTGAATAAAAGAATATTTTGTAATTTTACTCACACTCAACAAAACCAACAAAAGTCATTCATATTATTCAGAAGACGAATCATGAATTTTTGGGTTATGGAAAATAATTTGATAAATGCCTGTCAAAATATAAAGCCGACCAATCGAGGGGCTTTATTTTATGGATGTTCCGGATACTTTTACTTTTGTCGGTTTCTTCGGATCCGGATGAAAT
>OV651828.1:16950213-17000213 GCA_927349885.1 Psylliodes chrysocephalus
AACCCAACCCTTTTATCGGAGTCAAAACTTCATGCAAGTACTCATACTTCTTCTGGTATATTGATTTTGAATAAATATATACATTTTCAAATCGTAGCCCATTTGGTTGAATGAGTAGTGATAACATAACATTTGTTTTACCGCAATTTGATGGTCCTATTAGAAGGCCGCGTATTGTATCGGGCAACAATGGGCCGTGTCTAGGAATCTTATTTTCACTAAGCCCATCACCAACTTTTTCATCTAAATTCTCCACACAGATACTATTTTGTGCTTTGACTATGCGCATCGTTTGACTGTCTTTGGCTATATAAACCCTCGCCCACGTAACATTCATTTAAATGCCTAGCGTGAAACGAGTGCGATCTATCACTAAAAGTTATTCAAAAAGAAAGTGTGGAAGAGGGTTTGTTAATTCCCTCATAAATAAATTACCATTTGAACTGCACATACCGGGGTACCAATATTGTGGGCCAGGTACGCGCTTACAAAAACGTTTAGCACGTAACAACCCAGGAATAAATGAATTAGATAAAGCCTGTAAATTACATGATATTGCTTACTCTAAAAGTGCAAACGATTTGAAAGCTAGACATATTGCTGACAAGGACCTTCAAGAATTAGCTTGGACTCGGTTTAAAGCTAGCGACGCGTCAGTTGGTAAAAAAGCAGCTGCCTGGACTATCACAAATATAATGAAAACAAAGCGAAGTTTTGGTATGGGTCATAAATTACGGTCTAGAAAGCGGCGTCGCGGAACAAAAAGCAAAAAACGAATTGCTTTCGGTAGAGGAATTGTCAGTAAGATTAAAGGGGTAATAAAGACATATGGCGGACAGAAAATGGGGGGAAAAACACTCAGGAAGATGGCTGCATCATCTCTCATGGCTGCCCGAAAATATGTTAAAGCAGCCGGGGGAAAGAAAAAAATTATTATTCCCCGTATTATACCGATACCAAAAACAGGTGGATTTTTACCATTAATACCTATTTTTGCTGGATTATCTGCATTGGGGAGCTTGGCAGGAGCGGCATCCGGAATCGTCAAAGCAGTGAACATCGCTAAAACAAATAGTCAACAATTAACAGAAGCTAATCGACACAATAGAACCATGGAAGCCATCTCTCTAGGAAAAAACGGTAAAGGATTATACTTAAAGCCCTATCGAAAGGGGTTGGGCCTTTACATGAAACCATATCGGCCAAAAAACTCGTAAGTTCACTACCTCGAAGACCTCTCAGTAATTTAGACATACAATCTTTTGCCAAAAGATTCAAGATTCCCTACTTTCGAGGTGTGTATATGAGAGATAGTTTACCAAACTGCGGGCCACTAAGAAACGAATCAGCCATTGTCAATTTGGATAGTAGTAGTGGGCCAGGAACACATTGGGTCGCTTACAAGAAAAGAGATGCGTCATTAATATATTTCGATAGTTATGGTGATTTACCCCCACCTTCAGATTTAATTAGTTATCTGTATAAAGGGCGTTGGCCGGTATCTGAAGTTCACTATAATTATAAACGCTACCAGAAGTTTGATACTGTCTTATGTGGACATTTGTGTTTGCAATTTCTTCTCTCTGAAGAATGAATACCCACGATGAAGAACAACCTAAGGATTTTTTTAAAAATAAATCTATTGACGTAAATGATGGTCCGACGGTATTTTTGAAACGCGGATCAATTGACGTAAGCGATGATCCAACACCAAAACACGTAATTTGTTGTTTTTGTAAAATTCGAGAACTGAAAATTGCTACTAAAAAGCGAGTTTATAATTTATGTAATCGAAAATAGATTTCGAAGTCAGTGTGACATACTTCTTAGCCATGTCAAGAACATTTCATTTGTCGTCCATAGCGTCAAGCATTCTCAGCAATGATTTTTTTCCGCCCTTCGAATTGGATGTTAATAAACAGTATGGTCTTGGATTAATAGCATTTTATGCCTACCATTCTATCAAAAATATCACCTCAAAAAATAATATCATCTGTTTAGAGGTGGTAGACCCAGAAAAGTTTTGGGCAGATGTGGTGCAGCGAGAGAAGAGTTGGGCCGAGGAAGGCAGTGCACTGAAAAAAAATAATGTACGTGTGGCACCCGGCGCTTATGAGATTGACGAAATTAATAAGTTCGTCCAAAAAGCTATATATGACTATCTATATCCTGATACCAAAACTATTTTAAATCAAGGAGAACTTGATGATATGTTTAAATTGTCGGCGAACAACAACACTCTAAAATGTGAAATTTCATTTATAATCAACTTTGATTGTGACAACAGTATAGCTAGCCTCTTAGGATTCAGTAATTCGAAGTGCCCGCCAAGGCCTCAAGCTTATGTCTCTACAAGGCCGATCAATATTATGAACCTCCACCTTGTTCAATTGGATTGTAATATTATTTCTGGTTCCTATATAAATGGGAAAGAAGCCCACACCCTTTTTTCGTTTGACATAGACGTTGAGCCAGGATACAAACTGACGAAGGAACCTCATAACATTATTTATCTACCAGTCATACCTGCCGGTCGGCAATACCTAGACAACATTTCTATCAGAGTTGTAGACGATAACGGTGAGTTGATTGACTTTGGAGAGGAAACTATCAATATCACACTTAAAAGAGATAAACTAATATGGGATTCTGCTTCAAACCACGATATTCAACTAGCGCCCATTTAAATCATATAAATAGAATCGAAGGGAAAAACATAAACATTCGCCGAGTAACTGTAAAGCGAAGAAGACTTCTGTTGTCTAATAAAGATTATAAATTTCTTCAATCTATTGGATTCCATATAAGATATTAAATAATGGCTGTTTATGTAAGAAATGAGATGTTGGACGTATTTGAAAAGCCGATCGTCGATAACTCAATCAAAAGATGCGATGAATATATCCACCCGCCTACGGGATCGCCAAATTACAAACATTCTGATACAATCACCTTTACGATCAATAATATGGACCTGAATCTCTTAATTTGCGATAGTTACATCAATATAGTTGGAACATTTAAGCCAAAAGAGGCTAATAAAAACTGCTATTTGGCCAACAATGCTCTTTCTGGCCTATTTGAAGAAATTAGATATGAAATGGGTGGACAAAAGATTGCTGAATGTCGAAAACCTATTATAACGACAGCAATAAAAAATATGGTGTCATATGGTGAAAAACATGCGAAATTATTAGAAACATCCGGTTGGGGCCTCAGCGAAGAGAATCAAGTTTTGGTTGATTCAACGAGTAATACATTTACAGGTAGAATCTTATTAAAACATCTATTTGGTTTTGCTGAATCTTACAAAAAAGGGATAATAGGTGTTAAGCATGAGATGACTGTAATAATTGCTCGAGCATTCGAAAATTGCTATATAGGAGAAGTCGATGCGGACATAACTATCACTAAAATGGATTGGATAGTCAAACATATTACTCCCGAAAATGATGCAGATGTTCTCATGTATAAAAAAATTAATGACAAACATTTGCAATCCATTAAAATACCGCATCATAAATGGGATCTTTATGAATTACCTACTCTAAGGCAAACTTCTCACGACATATGGGCGATTAAAACCACTACATCCATGGAACGACCTAGATATGTAATTATTGGATTTCAAAATACTTCTTTTACTGAGAACAGGAAAGAAGATGTGACGGCGTTTACGGCTGCTGATATAAGCAATATCAGATTACATCTAAATTCTGAAGTTTACCCATTAGAGCGTTGGAATTTAGATGTTGGGAAAAAGTTGGATACTCCCGCTTATTATGCTTATGAAGATTTTCAGCGAAGTTACTACAAAAAGGAAAATCCCCAACCGATGTTAGGCCTGAATGGCTTTAGAGCGAACCCCCTATTCGTAATTGATTGCAGTATGTATCCAAAACCAATCAAATCTTCAACTGTGGATGTCAAGGTTGAATTCGAAATACGTAAAATGCAATTTCCCGCCAACACTAAAGCGTATGCGCTTATTATTCATGAAGCTCTTATAAGTTATAATGCACTAGATGGCACTGTACACACCGAATATATGCCATTGTAATTCATATACTCTAATTTACTGTATCCAAACCTATGCCTGTGTTCACTTTTAACAAAAATAAAAAGATGTAACCTTTTTTAAATAAAAAACATTTAAACTATGTATATTGTATTATTTATATTTTAATTGCACATATAGATATAAGATATAAGAAAACCGAGTGCAACATAATTTATTTTATACTGGATGTATACAGAATAGACCAAATTTATAATACAAACAGTTATACAATAATAGAAAATAATAGGTGAATGTTTAAAATTCAGAAATATAAAATGTCAGGCGCTCAAAAATGGGGTCAAAAATACTTCTATATAATATAAAATATTAACTACTGGAGCGCTGGCAATAATAGTATATTATTAAACGAGCAATTTATGGTAGCCATTATTCACGCAAGTCACCCGAGTGAATAATGGCCATAAATTGCGAGACTAATACTATACTTTGTCCACGACCATTATGGTTTCTTTATTAAATAAAAGTGAAAGTTTTTTATTAAACATAGGTAACTAACTGTTGTGTTTTCAATTTTTCATTTTTTTTTTCGATTTTTCGTTTTTTTTTTTTTTTTTTTTCGTTTTTTTAGATTTTTCGATTTTTTTCGATTTTTTCGATTTTTTTCGATTATTTTTTATTTTTCGATTTTTTTTCGATTTTTTTCGATTTTTCGATTTTTTTTTATTTTTCGATTTTTTTTTTCGATTTTTCGATTTTTTTTTTTCAATTTTTGGATTTTTCGATTTTTTGATTTTTTGATTTTTTGATTTTTCGATTTTTCACTTTTTCGATTTTTCGATCTAGAAAATATCGTTATGAAAAGTATCGCCCATCTTTAGTTATTTACCGGAATTTGCCAGAATTACAAAAGCGTGAATTATCATAATTCACTCCGTAATATATGAGTACCATATGCTTTTAGTTAGGAGGTAGAATATTGATTTATTATTAAGTAGTCGTGGACAAAATATCTATTTAGGTGCAATATTATTTCTCGTTATTTTATTAATTATAAAAAACTCAACAAGCCGTGCATCTGGTATATTTTCTAAATTAAATTCCATCTTTTATATTAATAAATGTAATTATATAATATAATTATACAGGCGTACATTATTGTTAGACGCAATTCACACAAAAAGACGTGGTTTTCAATCACGAAAATTTTAAACTGTTTGTTATGTCCTTAATGTTATTTTATTTTAACTGACTGCGCCAGACGATGGAAACTCAACTTTGGCTGAGAAAAGCAAGGAAATTTTATTATAAATTCTAATACGACCAGGAAATTTTATCCTCTTTTTAATCATTAATATGAGCAGTTAATAAGAGTTAATAAAAAAGTACTTACCATTTACATTGAATTTTTTTGCTATTTTGTCCACTTCTGTTGCAATAATCCGATCGTTTATAATCGTATAAAGTTTCATACTGTTGAACTTCTTCGCGGAAATTTATATTAAACTGAAAATCGTCACGCCTTTTTGACTAAAATCGAAAAACAACACTAAATATGCGGGCCTCCGAGCTACCCGCCAAGCGAGAACCATGTACCCGCAGGTAGGGCAATACCGATTCAAATGGTTCGGACATCGCCTTACGGCCGGCGTAGGAATGGTGAAAATCGGACAATCGGACAATGGTTCGGGGTTCTTTATAACCAGCTTTCGATAAACATTAAGTGGCCGCCTTCGTGAGTGCGGGGCTAAGCGAAAAGCTTGCAATGTGCTCACGATGATTTTACAATTTTTATAAAATATATAATAAATATATGGGCTATTTATCAATGAGTGGAAATTGATAAAAAAATAAATACATTTTAGAAATACATACTTTCAATCACTTTAAAAAATATAATATAATCTTTTTAACAAAAAAACATTAATGCCTAATTAGTAGTCAAATTTTAGAATTTAATAGATCACCGCCAACTATAATTCCAACATAGAAAAATTATTATTTTAATATTAGCCATGGTCTAGCATTCGATTTATAAAATATATATGTTACGCCCAATTTACAACACTGCCCGTAACATATACATGTTTGCGTTGCATACGGGTGTAATGGGGGTGGCCTAATAGGTAGTAGCGTTATTTACTTTATACATAATAACCTAACCTTTTAATGGGTGTGGCCTAATAAGTAGTAGAAGTATTTACTGAATACATAATAACATGTAACAACCTTTTTTAAATAAAAAAACATTAAAACTATGTATATTGTTTTATTTATATTATAATTACACATATAGATATATTATAAAAGTAATCCTTAATCATTTTCATCGTCTGACTGTGGCTCTCTATCCAAACCATGTTTACTCCTAATTTGGGGGTGATGTATGGTAAGACCTCGTTCAAGAAACTCTTCAAACTTAGGGTAACCATCTTCTCACAGAATGTATCCAAGTCCAGCTCACATGCATTATATTCACAGCAAAGACTGCTACCTTTACTGTATTTCTCATACCATTCATCCTGTAATGCTACGGCTTCCGGGAACGGCCATATGTCGGCATCATAGTTGATGGAGTGTAAAGCATCCATCGCTAGTGCATCCAGTTCCCTCCCAAGTCTGCTTATCGATGATTCTAAGTCGATAGCTTTAGGCCAGTGCTCTTCGGAATACATCATCCACATATCGAAATAATCTGAAACAATATGTGGCCGATATTAAAGGAACAAAAATGGGTCAAGTTATACTTACAATAAATTTATAGAAATTCCTAATGAAATAATGTGTATACTATATGTAATTAAAAGTAAAAAAATATTTACAATGACTCTACCACAGATGAATGAATTGATTGCTGACTAACTAAATCGAACCTTATATGAGATCTAGTAGTTGAGCCATAACACGGTATTTCCCCTAAATAGACTAATGCATATTGGCTCGCAGTAGCATTAATCGTAGCAATGATTTCAGGTGGCATTATTTCAAAAATGCGTCTTGGCAGCCAACACTGGAAAAGCTCAAGTGTAAGCCGATCAATTAAATGAATGAGTAAACATTTACCATACCTAGTATCTTTGACAAATATCGTCTTAATAATATAAAGTTGACCTACAACTAATGACTTTAGTTCCCGCTGATCCAATATTGTGGACCATTCGCCAACTAACTTATTTAGTGTATCTATCTGAGATTGAGCCATGGTAGAATACAAACAAATATTTGTTTACCTGTAAAACACACACAATACTACAATCGGTTATTATTTAGGATTTCTTAACACTCTTAAAGTTCACGATTTTAAGTTGATTTCAAACTGATTTCATTTGGAAAGAAGCGCTACTATATATCCTCTAAAAATCCCCACCTCTACTATGATCCCCTACCCTATTCATAATATACAAGTCCGAGAGGCACTTGCTAATTGTGTGAAGAATGGGGAACTATCCCTTCCACCGATGTTTACATCGTGCTTGTCTGCTGGAGACTCGCGCTAGTCGCGCTTCACTCTAGCTCTGACGGTTGAGAGTCGAGGATGTTAGGTATGCTCCGACGTATTTCCCCTATGCTACAATAGTAATCACTCATACGTACTTGAACTAAACCCATTACACTACATGATATACATAGCAATTACTATCTAAGAGGTACTTACTATGATCGTTACACGCTACTCGATATACATAGTAAATACTTATATCTATATGCGTATGAAGTAACTACACTTATTACACTATGCAATTACGCTATGCAATTACACTATGCAATTACACTATGCAATTACGCTATGCAATTACACTATGCAATTACGCTCATTGGGAGGTACTTGCTAATTGCGCGAAGGGTGGGGGTGGGTACTTATGATAATTACTAATTACCTCTCATTACCTCCCGTCCAGAACTGGCCAATCACAACTACTGACAGCAGTGTTAATAACCGCAGTGGGAGATGAAACTTTTGAGCTCATGGAAAGTCTATGCAGTCCGCAAAACCCGCAAGATCAGACATTTGCCAATCTGACCAAAGTGGTAAGGGAGCATTTACAACCAATACCGTCAGAAATCGCCGAACGTTACAAATGTCGACAGAGAAAGCAAGAAGAAGGCGAGAAAATCTCTACCTACGTGGCAGCATTAAAACAACTTTCCAAACACTGCAAATTTGGACAATCCCTGGAAACCCAGTTCAGGGATCAGTTAGTTTTCGGATTAAAAAATGAAATTATCCGGCAACGATTGTTTCAAGAAAAAACACTATCATACATTCATGCTTTGGAGATAGCAGTTAACATGGAATCAGCAGAAATAAATTCCGATCTAATTGGAGAATCAAACAAAATAAATTTGGTAAGGAAGTCACACCATAAATTCCAGTCGCGTTGGCAGGCGCCATCTTGTTCAAATAGCAACAATGTAAACCAGCGGTGTCCCCATTGTGGAAAGTCTAATCATCGATCAGCAGTCTGTTTCTTCAAAGATGCTTCGTGCAACACCTGTGGGAAGAAAGGACACACCAGCACCGTATGTAAGGAAAAAAGTGGTAAACATTTTTTAAATAAAAATTTTCAATATAATAAATTTGTAGCAACTGAAAATAATTGTTCAGATACTGATTCTGAAACTAGTTATTTTAATAATATTACGTTGCCTAATGAAAAACCCATAAAAATTGATATTTATGTAAATAATAAATTAATATCTATGGAATGCGATACTGGTTCGCCAATTGCAGCTATATCCGATAAATTTTATTTAAAAAAATTATGTAACATACCATTAAATAAATCAAATTTAAATTTAAAAACTTATGCAGGGGATATATTAAATATATTAGGGTTTATTTATGTTACAGCTGTATATAATAACATAGCAGCAGAATTAAAACTGTTTATTATTAAAAATGGTGGACATCCAATATTAGGACGAAAATGGATAAATAAATTAAATATTTCGGTAGATAAATTTTTAAAAATAAATCATTTAAGTGGTACAGATATAGAAAATGTTCCTAAAATGTTACAAAATAAATTTCCACAAGTATTTTCGGAAGGTTTGGGCAAATTTAATAAAGGAAAAGGTCAACTGTTTTTAAAAGAAAATGCAACTCCTATTTTTTGTAGAGCCCGTAATCTTTCTTTAGCTTTAAAAGAAAAAGTTGAAAAAGAATTAACAAATCTGGTGCAGTCAGAAATTATAACTCCGATTGAATATAGTCACTGGGCCACACCCATAGTACCGGTTCTTAAAAAATCAGGGGAAGTTAGAATTTGCGGCGACTACAAAATAACTATAAATCCAAATTTATTAGTAGATAAATATCCGATACCAAAAATCGAACATTTATTTGCAGCCTTACATAACGGACATTTTTTTAGTAAAATAGATTTGTCGCAAGCTTATGCACAAATTGAATTGGAAGAGTCGTCAAAAAAACTAACTACCCTTAATACCCATAAAGGATTGTTTCAAATGAATCGGTTGCCATACGGTGTTGCTTCCAGCCATGGTATTTTTCAAAGGATAATTAATAATATTTTTGCGGGCATAGACAACGTAGCAATTTTTTTGGATGACGTATTAATTACTGGCAAAAATTCCGAACAACATCTAGAAAATATATTTAACGTATTTAACATTCTTAAAGAATGTGGGTTGAGAGTAAAAATAAATAAATGTAGTTTCTTTAAAAAAGAAATAAAATTTTTGGGTTATACAATAAAAAGAGAGGGTCTATCTACTTCGGATGATAAAGTCGAAGCTATAATTAAAGCTCCACAGCCCACCGATATAACTAGTTTAAAGTCTTTTTTAGGACTTATAAATTTTTATGGTAAATTCATAAAAAATCTTAGTGATAAGTTATACCCACTTCATTTGCTTCTAAAAAAAAAATAGGAAGTGGCAATGGGGTAAGCAACAAACTGCGTACTTTGAGGCTATAAAAAATGAATTAGCGTCACCAAAAATACTGGCACATTATGACCCCAATTTACCGATAATGTTAGCTGCGGATGCGAGTTCTTTTGCTGTGGGAGGTGTTATTTCTCATACCTACCCAAATGGAGACTCGCGCCCCATTGCTTTTGCCTCACGCACCCTTTCTGTTGCAGAAAAATCATATAGTCAACTCGACAAAGAGGGCGCTGCTATTATCACAGCTTATACAATACAGCTAAAACACTCTCTTGGCGGCAACGGTTTGCGTCGATTTCGTCGCGTATCGCTTAAGCTCCGCCTTCGAAGGGAAAAGACGGTTTTGGCGTTCAGAAGCGTACTTAGGCAAGGTGTTGAGTCGTGCGTATAATTTCGTTGATTGTATAATTTCGTGGAGCCTATAATTTCGTTGATTTTGTTTGAGTTAAAGGTACTGTTATTATTTTAGTGACTCTTTAGCTGTGAGTAGAATGAGTTTGTGCAGTCAAAAGCTGTTTTAATAAGGGTTATACCTGCAAGAAAACATTCTTTAGTTTTCCCAAGGACCCAAACCGATAAGTACTACATTATAAGAAATTTTCATTGTTAAAAATATAATTTATACAGGGTGTCTCATTAGTGCGTTATTGTTCATTATTTTGTTGTAGACATGCAAGAAAGTTTTTAAATAAAAGTTATATGGATTTGAAAAATACCTACATATTTTAAAAATATCTTTGGATATACAGGGTGTCACGTTTTTGCCTGGAAAATTAAAATGTATGTTTTTTAAATGGAACACCTTGTATTTTATTTTATGATGAAATTATTAACACCCTAAATTATTGTAAAGACGAATTGCTACAGAAAATTTTTATCAGGTATGTGTGTGGTTACCTTTTAATAAAAGCCTTGCGGATCCACTCCTGCGATACCTGTCTTAAATATAACAAAGATCACGTTGAATTAGACGATTTTTCTTTTTATTGCTTTTAAAAGGCATATGATAACGCCAATTCAGATACATTTGGAAATCTGCAACTTTCAAATGATGAATTTGTAGAACTAATATTCAATATTGAAAAGATATTTCAAAATAATTTTGAAGAATTGGCTACAAAAAATAACATTTGTACCACACTTTTAGAATTAATTAACCCAATACCCTTTAGTCATCCATGCTAACGTTTTCCAAAAGAATAACTTATTTTATTGTATGTTTAATCTCAATAACTAAAAAATATACTGACAATTAGTTTGACAGAATTGTCATTTATTTAAAATTTTAAAAATAATAGCAGTCGGTTGATCAAAATATGAACGGTGATTGGCGAATTTATTTTTTTTTGCAGTGTTCTCACTACCTAGAATGGATATGAAATATATTCGTTCAATTGAAGGCAATAGCATACTTTTTCGTTTTGTAATCTGTGCATGGATATTAGCCAATCTACGCACATACTACAAAACGAAAAATTATGTTATTGCGTTCAACTACGAATATATTTCATATCCATTTTAGGTAGTGAGAACACTTTAACAAAATTAAATCTACAAATCACAGTTCATATTTTGGTCACCAAACTCCTATTATTTAAAAAATTTTAAATAAGTGATAATTCTGTTAAACTAATTGTCAATATATATTTTAGTTATTGATATTAAATATACATTAAAATTTTTGTGTAGACTCGATAAATAATAGCATTTTTGTTTTTATTATGTCCACATTTAAAAAAAAATAAATTTTAATCAAACTACATGATACTAATTTAATTACGAGTATTAAAACTAAAGTCCTGAAAGTTTCGGTGAAGATGAGGACAGAACATCTGCCTTCCATGCGAAAAGCCCGGGATCGAATCTAGGCCGAGGACTAATTAATTTTTCATGTTTTAGTCAACTTCGTAAATTATTTTAAAATTAGTTATTTTGTCTAAATAACCTAAAATAATTTTTTAAATTTGTAGATTTTCGTTAGTGGGTCGTAGAAAAAATATACTGACCATATCGAGTGGATTGTTCATATCACAATCAGACGATTGAGTACTCCGCCTACGACGTCGTGCTCAAACTTCGTCTTTGTGTGATATGGCTATCATATCCACCCTTGTTGAACAAACTACAATTTATTTTTTTTCTTGGTTTAAGTTTTACATCAGAAATAAGAACTAAATTAATTTACTTTTCAAGTTTTCTTGTAAAAATCGATATTACTTTCTCCAAGTACAAATTTAGTACCTACCTAAAATAAGTACTAATTATGTAATATCGTGTAATATCGTAATTCAAATTTCACATTACTATAAAGTTTCAAAATTCCCTACTTCGGTATGGTCAGATAAAAATTGAATATATTATATTAATAAAAACTGTTAAAGTATTACTTCTACAAATCTGTATTTCAATTAATAAGAATACATCTAAATATAACCAATATTGTTAAAATAAAAGCACAAATTCTTTATAATTCCAAAATGCCATAGAGTTCCCAGACCTCAGTCGAAGCATTCGTCTATACTAGGTATAAACCCTTTGCGCGAAGAGTAACACTTGCCAGAGACACGGGGTACCACTTGATTTGCATCCACGAGCGTGACACATTTCTTTAACAATTGAAGCCCTTGGTGTAAAAAGGATCCAAGTCACAATTTGTCGTGAAGTGACTGTTTTAGCTCAAAAAATTTGTTAACGAGGATTTTACTAGCCACATACAAATTATTTTACCTCTAATCCGAAAGATGTGCTATTTTTCGTAATATTTATATTTAAATAATTTTTTTAATTATATTTGACAGATTTAAAACAAATTAAAAATTTAATTTCCCAAAACTTACTTAACATGGCATGTAACCAACCTTATTACGTCAAGGTTTTCAATTTTTTCAATAATAAAAAATTGCTTAATCCGGGCCCGACTTTTCCCTTTAATCTAACAGAGATAGCACCATTCCGTCTTGCTTGGTTCTCGACCGCCAGATCAAAGACGCCGACACGGAGTTGTGGAGCTGTATTGTATAAGCTGTGCTATTATATTCTGTTTAAAAAAATTTAATGATTATCTATTAGGACGATTTTTTACTTTGTTATGTGACAATAAGGCTTTAGTTCACATTTTTGGGAGTAAAAAGGGCATACCGTTGTATGCAGCTGGTAGACTTCAACGATGGAGTATAATATTAAGTAATTATAATTACGAAATTAAATACATTGCATCGGAAAAAAATCATGCTGATGCCTTATCACGGTTACCACTTAAAAGCACACTAGAAACCAAATATGACTTCTCACACATTTTTCATTTAGAGGAAAATCTTCCAATAGATTATAAAAAAAATAGCTATTTTCACAAAAAAAGATCATATTTTAAACGTAATTTATAAATATTGTTTACATGGTTGGCCCGAAAAAGGTGAGATTTTAGAAAAATGTGAACAATACTATATAAAACGAGACGAGTTGCACCTTGAACATGGATGCATTCTATGGGGGTATAGAGTAGTGGTTCCCGAAAAATTAAGGACGATGCTGTTAGAACAAATTCATTTATCGCATTTAGGGATAACTAAATGTAAGGCCATGGCGCGTTCTTATTTTTGGTGGCCAAAGGTTGACGATGATATCGAAACAATGTGCAAAGGCTGCCAAACTTGCATTTCGGTACAAAATAATCCACCAAAAGTAAGTTTACACCCTTGGCCTTATGAACACAATCCATGGAGCCGAATACATTTGGATTTTCTGGGACCACTATTTGGAATGAAATATTTAATTTTAATTGATTCTTTTAGCAAATGGCCTGAAATTTTCAGAATAAATATCGGGGATGCAAAAAATGTAATTAAAATTTTAAATAAATTATTCTCAACATTTGGTCTGCCTACGAAAATCGTCTCCGATAACGGGCCTCCATTTTCTTCAAAAGAATTTCGGGACTATTTAAAATCAAACGGTATTAGACAAATATTTTCTACCCCAAAACACGCGGCCAGTAATGGTCAAGCAGAAAATACTGTAAAAACTTTTAAAGTGGCTTTAAAAAAAGGCAGTTTTCGAAAATAAAAATATTGATGATTTTCTTACTCATTTTCTATTTGACTATCGCAACACGCCTCATTGCACAACGGGAGAAACTCCTGCTAAATTAATGTTTCAAAGAACAATTCGGGGAAAATTAGATCTTTTAATACCAGATTCTAGGAAAATTGTAGAAGAAAGGATTGAAAAGCAAAAGGAATATTACGGGGGCATTTCAAAGACTTTTGATGTTGGGGAGAAAGTTTATTTAAGGGATTTTAGAGATCCACACCGTCCAGCTTGGACTGAAGGGGAGGTAACCGGCAGAGAAGGTTCGGTAATTTTTGAGGTCAAAACGAATGACGGGAAAGATTATCGGCGTCATGCTAATCAGCTTAGAGCATCTCTCTCTGCTAAAACAGTCGATAATAAACTGTCTATTGATAGTACCGATGTAGAAAATATTTCGAATACAAACAGTTTTGATTCTTCGGCATGTATGAATAAAAAGTCTGTAGAAAATATCAGCAATCCTGAGAGTTCTGAAGCAGGATCGTCTAGGTATTTTCTAAGACCTAGATAATATTGTTATAGTATAAAAATGTTAACATAGTAATTTGAAATTGGCCTTCAGTTTGTTTTCCTTTCTTTCCTATTTTGTATAAAGCTAAATTTAGCGAGTAAAAAGTGTTAAGTGCGATAACAAAGTTTTCTTTTTCAGCCTAATACACATTTTAGTGAAATTATCTTTTATGTATGTAGGTATGTTTCATTTTTAGGGTGAGAATATGTAACCCAGCTAGCACAAAAACATCCCATCTACGTTAATAAGCTGCAATTTTAGGCTCTTTAAGCTCGCATGCAATATACTGTAAATGTAACCCTTATCTCCCTGCAACTACCGAATGTCCGCAACGGCAAGACTTTTATAGCACATCTCACAGAAGTTACAAAGTGAAGTTCGAAAAACATCGCACAAGCACTTTTACGGTACTTACCCCGAAAGTTGCTCTGAAACGTTCTATTGATGTTACAATGTGAATTAGATCTACAGCATTATACAGTGTGTCCACGGATGGGCTTAACTATACTTGTGAAAATATTTATTTTAAATTAAAAAAGTAATTCTTCATAATTTCTTGCTTGTTAAATAAATTCGATTCACATTGAGAAATTATGAAAAAATAACTTTTTCTTTAATTTAAAATAAATATTTTTACAAGTATAATTAAGTCCATCCGTGGACACACATTGTGTAATGTAATACAGAGAGGCTGAAATTGAGGCTATAGTAAAATCTCAATCGAGACATGAAAATTTCAAATAAAACAAAATATTTATATAAATTTATTATTAAAATGTTCTTGAAATCAAGTACCAATAGCACAAAAGTAGAGGTAGGTGTAGGCGTGTTCTTTTATTCAGTGCTGTATCCAGCGCTTGCAGCAAACCGTTCGTAAATTAAGTGATGGAAAGACGATTGTATGTGTCAATCATTCTTTTTTCCAGCGGTGAGTTCACCAATGAGCCAAGGCATCCATCGGCTTTAAAAGCCGATGGATATGTGACGAATGGTGAGATAATCAATCATTTAAGTTAATCTAAAATATAAGAGTTCAAATATAAAACGACTGCAGAATAGATAAATTACATCAATCACTGATGGAACAATTATTGAATAAAAGAACACACCTTTATCACAAACACAAGTACACATGTGGGATAGAAGAAGCTACCTAGAAAGCACTGAACGATTGGACAAAATTAGCTAAATAGTATAATAAGGTACCAATATTGCAAAGGTTCACTAAAACCTTAAATGGTGAACGATGATAAAGCTAGATTGGTGAAAAATAATAAACGAATACAACAATGACTAGGTACATATATATTAGATTACTAGAGGATAGCTAAATTCGCTGATTTCTTACCTAAGACGCAGAGATATATCTTTTTTAAATCAAGCCTTTTAACTTTTTTTGCATAGATATTTATAAAGTGCTATAATGTAACCTAAATATGACAATTTATTAGAAGAGCATAAATTATATTTTTATATAAAAAGATTTTACTTCTCAATACATTGAATAAAAAAGAAATTGATAACTTGTTTACCTATTATTAATTAAAGGAAATTATATAGAAATTAAAAAATATGCCTTACTTTGTTGTTTTAAATAAAACAACCAATGTTAGTGTATTGAAATTTGTTTGAATTTTACAAATTTTATGCTTATTTCCAAAGTAGATATATCGATGTCTGAATCAAAAACCGCCACAAGTCAAAAAACAAAGCAATTACATTTTTGGTTCAATGGATGCAAAATATCATTACGGTTTTACTTTAAATACCACCACAAACAAAAATATCCTTAAAGATAAATCATTTAAAATGTAGCCACAAACTGTGTCTAAAACTGCCTCAATTCGAGTTATTTTCTTCAAAAACACCCAAATTTTTTACAACTATGCAACAACTCACTTTTATAATCGTAATCATTTTATTTAACAGCAAAATATCGAAGCTTTTAAATAAAATATAAAGAGTATGTCAAAAACAAAATAATGATAATAGAGACTTACAAAATTTCAAAATGAAATTTCTCGAAAAAATAGTATTTTAGTTGTGGCAGTATTTGATTGAGCCATCGATATGTAGATTTTATAAAAAACAACTGGTGTTTTTTAGCAAGATATTCTATTATACTCGAGAGTATCATCTATGATTTCTCTCAACTTTTCTGCTGGGTTTTCACTTGAACTGATGGTTGCATTTCCAGGCAATCTAGCCTGTTGAAGAGAATGAACTGCTTGAATTCTGATATATCTGACATATCATGTACCTATAGATTCACTTTTTATAAAACTTCAGGTGTTATATTCTTCTTTACACTTCTGTAGTATTTACTTTTGCTTCTAAAATTCCTAGAATGTCGAAGGAAACCTAAAAAATAATATTTTTAAAATGTATTTTTAGTTCGATAAAGTATAATTACCTTTTATAAGTATTTGGTGTAAAATGTTGCCGGACATTCGGTTAAATGTTTATCTTCTGGTTTACAACGATTGATCTGCAATTCTTTGTTTTTATTGTAGTTTTTTTTTTATTTGGTGTCATCGGCATCGACTGCTACAGATACTTAATGAATGAAATAATAAATTTACATCAGGCATTGTAATCTGAAACAAAGACAATGGTTTAGAAACTAGTTATCTATTTTATAGAGGACCCTTACCAAATCTATTTGAATGTATAAATAATAATTATTATTTATAAAATAAATTCTGGATGTCGAAAAATAAACCATTAAAAAAGACAATTGACAAGAAAAACTGACAAGTGACAATTTACATAAAACTAAATGTTCTGAATTCAGATTTGTAATGTTTACGGTAGGTTAACTAGGTAAATAACAAATAGAAGTTTTGCGAGGTTTTGATTTCCCTCAACAACTTCTCATGAACGTTGCATTTACGTTGTACAGTAATGTTATTACGTTCCCTTAATGCAACATCGCCGAAAGGCTTGGCAACGTTATGTGCTAGCTGGGAATGTATTAAATAAACTGTATTATTATATATGGACATCACCCTATACAATTAATTTCTATTCTGGTATCTTGTACTGTTTTTTACTGTATGGCGATAACGTCGGCTTCAATGTGGAATCACGGAATAAAGGCACTTTCAATTCAGCATTTAATTAAGTTTTATTATAATTAAGAAGTACGGGAGAAATAATAAAATAATTGTAGTTCTTAAGGAAACTAGGGATATTACAAATACGATATAGCATAACCTAAAATAAAACTTGCAAATATATTTTTCCAGGCTTTCAAAATAAATGGTCTATTTTTAAAAATGGGTGATTTTAACGCCCCCAAGCAGACAAATTGTTCATTTATAGGGGTTGGCACAATGGTAACATTTGTTGAGAATGACATGAACTACATCATATCAAAAATTTAAAAAAATCCACCGAAACCCAATTTCCATAAGAAGCCTGCGGGGTCCTTTACTTAATTCGGATTGTAAAGTTAAAATGTATTTATTATCATCGATATATTGCTCTAAAGGACCCACCAAATCTAAATATATTTTTTGCAGAGCAGATTTAGCTGTGGTAGTAATTTTTAGTGGCTCAATATTTCGCTGTGAATGCTTGTACCGTTGACAATCGTCACATTTTTTCACAAAATTTTCTACGTCATACCGCAAGCCTGGCCAAAAATACTTTTTATTTATATTATTAAACATACGATTTATTCCGGCATGGCCTCCCGTAGGTAACAAATGATAGTCATTTAATATTATTTGCCTTCTTTCTAATTCAAAATTTTTTTTATTACATTTTACCATTGATATTTTCAAATAAAATTTCTTTATTTCCTCTGGGAATTTAATAAGTTCATTCAATAAGTACATGCACTTCTCATCTTTTACTATAATTAATTTCGGAATATTAAATTTATTACATATTGTTTTCAGGTCTCTCAACGTAGTCTAACGATGATTGAGTATCCTGTTCTATGTAAATAATTCGCGAATTTTTAATTAAGATTAAATTTCCTATTTTATATTCATACTTTTTATTTTTTGTTAATTCATCAAAATCTTGTTTTAATAATGGACAAAGTTGAAAAGAATACTTTGGTCGTCTTAATAATGCTACGAGTCCAGGGTGATCAGTCCTTTTCTCTAGATAAGAATCAAAACAACCAACAATATTTTTATTTGCCAGCTTTGCCTGTGTTCTAGCACGGAATACCCGGAAGGAACACTTGATAAATAATCATAAGTACGCGCATCTTTAACGCGCAACACTATTCGCCATGATAATATGTTTACTTTGCGACGGTGTCAAGCTTTAGTTGAACTTGTGTTGCCGGTTACTTCGTTTCCCAGATTCTTAGATTTTGTTTGTGTTTCGGTATTTCGCTTAAAGATTTTTATAAACAATTATAATGGATTCGTTGCAAAAAAAAGGTGGTGGTGCGTGTGCTGCAAAAAATTGTAGAAACAATTATAGAAATTATAAAGGCAGTTTTTTTAGTTTTCCATCTAATATAAATAGGTAAGTGTATTTTTTCTTTCTTTTTCATAAATATTTTGCGTTAAAAAACATAACTACGCACAACAAGCTAGAAATTCATTTTTTAATGTTTTATTTGCTATCATTTTTAGCAAATTATTAATTTCTGATTCTCCAGTTTCGTAATAACAAAAAATCTTCGCTAGCTTTCCTGGCGTCACTTGTAATATTAGCTAAAACATGTTCATAAATAGGTACTTGTTGAGTATTATTTCTATTGCTCTCATCATTTTGAATTGCATTAATCGTGAATATAGTATATTAAAGTATACGTGGACACAGCGAATAATAATGTCCGTCCCTTTTCCTGGACAAACCTAGCTTTTGGGGTTAAAATTCACTCGTAAGGGGGTTATTTAGGGAGATTAATATTATATTATTATAATAAGGTCTTGTTTTTCAAGAATATTTTACATTATTTTTTGTACACTTTAAAATTATATGGTATTATTACTAAAAAATTGAAATAGAAACTAATGTAAAATTGTTGAATAATGAAAATAAATGCGTCCCTCAATAGCAGTATTCTTAATATAATCCCCAAATTTAAGCTCTTAATCTCTTGTTAATGATTTTTTAAAATTCGCCGAAATTAGTGGCTAAAACGCCTCGTTAAGTGCTATTTTTTGGTTTTAACTAGTGTAAACTGGTGTAAATCATTGAAAGAAACGAATGATGACTCAGAGTGTACGATACGAAAGTTACAGTCGCGTTACATCAGAAAGCAGCACTTAACGAGGCGTTTTAGCCACTAATTTCGGCGAATTTTAAAAAATAATTAACAAGAGATTAAGAGCTTAAATTTGGGGATTATATTAATATTACTGCTATTGAGGAATGCATTTATTTTCATTATGATATTTCAAAATTTAAAGCCCTTTGATTTTTTTTCTTAGAATATAAAAATAATTAAAACTTTAAAATATAAGCATGTTCTAGATATTATTGCCTTATTTATTTTGCCAAAATTTTAACTTAAAAAAAAAATTACTTTTTGAGATATGCTTGTCCGAAAATTATAAGGGGGTGCTGTACTCACCTTAATATTAAGTTTTAACATAAATAGTAAAGCAGAATTGCGGTTAATATTGTAAACATGGATGTACCACATTCATTTAAGAACTTAACATTGTTAAATATTTGAATAAACCTTTTGAAATATTTGTTAGTAATATTTTATTTGATTATACAAAGTACTTCTGTCAGTTCAATAATTAAAAAATGGACATTTAGACTTCACGTTTCTCAGGTTGTGGATGTTGCTATGGTAACTTTAAAACGCGCGTTTTTTAACGTTGAATTTTAAAACGCCCGTTTTTCAACGTTGAATTTAAACACGCTGAATTGTACTTTAAATAAGCAAAATAGGGTACCAATAAAAAACATTGATTAAATAATAATTCTAAAAATTTGTTTACATTAACTTAATTTATATTTTTTATAGGTCAAGATTGTGGGCAAGATTGCAAATGCCACACCTTCGGATTCGTATCGGAGGACAGATTCTACTTCCCTGGAATTGTTTTCTCTTACGTAGAGTACTCAGACACCTACTTTTCTGTCAGCCAGGGCCCCAAGAAAATGTAAATTGAGAAAATCAATCAAAGAACTTCGCAATGAAAATTTTCATTTAGAAAAGAAGCTAGAAGAGTGTGAAAAGAAACAAAAAAGTATAGAGAACAATGCATTGGAAAATTTAACGTTGGGCGGATTTAATGAATTGGTGCAAAAAATTTTGTCCAAATGAAGCATTAGCTAATTTTATTAATGTTCAAGTTAGGGAATGTAAAAAAAACCAAAAGGAAGAAGATATACAGATAGTTTTAAAAATGAATGTTTGAGTCTATATTTTACATCGCCAAAACTGTATAAAACAAAATTATCTGATATGTTCTTCTTGCCTTCATCTAAGCAGTTGTTACGTCACGTACAACATATTAAAATTAATACTGGATTAAATAGCTTTACGAACTAAAATGCAAAATTTCAGCACCCGAAATAAAATGTGTATGTTGTGTGTAAACGAAATGTCTATCAAATCAAACTTATTTTATAACATAGGTTCTGATGAAATAATTGGTTTTGAAGATTTAGGTGAAAATCAGAAATCGTTTAAACCAGCGTTAAATGTCACCGTATTTATGGTAAGGGGACTTGATAAAAAATGGAAGCAGCCCATATGTTTTTATTTTCACCAGTCAACTTGTCCAGCTACCAACTTATTTAATTTTGTTTTTCAAATTAGTCGCAAACTATTTGAAATAGGACTTACAGTTTGTGTTTTAGTAAGCGATATGGGATCCAACAATGTAAAATTGGCGAAATTATTAGGCGTTACCATAGAACACCCATATTTTATTATTGATAATAGAACAATTGTATACTGTTTTGATCCACCGCACCTGTTAAAAGCGACAAGGAATAATTTAAGAAGTCATATATTTAATTTTGGTAATAACAAAACTACATCTTGGCAACACATTGTCAAATTCTATGAAGAAGATAAAAAACTTCAAACAAGGGCTGCTCCCAAGCTGACCGATTCTCATTTATTTCCTTCGAATTTTGAAAAAATGAAGGTAAAATTAGCGTCACAGGTTCTTAGCCAATCAGTCGCTGTTGGAATAAAATTATATATAGCTTTTGGGGTACTTCCAGTTGAGGCAACAGCTACATCAGAATTTATTGACAAAATGGATAAGCTTTTTCATATATTAAATTCTTCACAAACCTCAGCAGCTAAAAAATTTAATAGGGCCTTTAAAAACTTGGAATTTCAAAAAGAATTTGTAGATGAATGCTTTGATTTATTTAAAAATTTAAAAGCATATAAAAAAGATGGCCAAGAAATTACAAATTCATTGGTGTTTCTTAAGTGTTAGCAAATAACAATTAAAGGTTTTCCTCAATTATGGGAAATATTATATCATAATGATTTTAATTATTTTTTTACTAGAAGAATGAACCAAGATTGTTTAGAAAATTTTTTTGGTAAAATACGTTGCCAAAATGGTAGTAGCTTTAATCCTACTCCCATTCAGTTTGTCAGAACTATTAAAAAACTCTTGTGTGTGGATCTTTTGAATTCTGGTGCAGAGAATTGCGAAGGTGACACAGATAAAATGTTATTAAGAATCGCAGATATACCAAAAATTTCTACTGAAAATATCGTTCCGCAGGTTAACGAAACACCAACAATATATCGGGATTATCAGAACTACGATACCCGAGAAAAAAACTTTGTCATGTATGTCTGTGGTTATTTAATAAAAAAATGTTTAAAAGTTCATAGCTGTGAAATGTGTGAAGAATATTCAAAAATGCACACAGATCTGGATGAAGAAAGTCTTTTGTTTTTATAAAGCTTATCAGACGGGAAATTTAGCTATATTTGGAAATTTAAAAATGCCACCTAATCAGTTCGTTTTTTTATAGCCTCACTGGAAGTCGAATTTCAAAATAATTTTGGTAAATTAGCTATAAATACTTCTATTCTTCAGAACCTATTAATCTGTTTCAAAAAATATTCATTAAATCATTCCAGTCCCAAATTTCCTTTTATTTATTTATTGAAATTATACGCTAGGTTAAAAATATTTTATGCGCTAAAATATGCTAACAGAAATTTTAAAACAAATGCTAGCACAGTTTTAAAAGGTAAGAAAAAATTTAAAATGATTGTATGGAATCATCAATAATAAAAAATAATCTATTCTTATATTTATTTAAAGTCCTTATGTACTAGTAATATGTTTATTATAATTAAAATTACTATTTTTCAAATAAATTGTTTTATTATTTTTAAGTTAAGCATACCTTAGTAACCTAATTCACCCCTGCTCAGCCCATAGGCCTGAATGCTACTCTGTATTTATGCTTACAATGTTGATTTATGGTTTTAAACATAGGCTTAAATACATCAAAGGCGGCACGGCCCAGTGTCCCTTCCGCTTGTTAGTTATTTCGTGGTTCTAGTTACCATAAACGTAGTTTCTGTAATATTTGGCTTCATATTCTTTAAATCATCAGAAGATAATTCGATTCAGGACAAAGCGTCTGCTACTACATTATTTTTACCTTTAATGTATTTTATAGTAAAGTCGTATTCCCCAAGTAATAGTCTAAATTTGGTAATACGACTTGAAGAGTTTGTCATTCCAAAAAGATACAAAAGCGGACCATGGTCATTATAAATAACAAAGTGTCTACAATACAGGTACGGTCTGAAGTGATTTACTGCCCAACATATACTTAAAAGTTCCTTTTCAATCGTGCTATAATTTTTCTCACTTTTGTTTAATACTCTACTGGCATATGCAATAGGTTTATCATTTCAATTAGACAAAACTGCACCAATAGCATAACCGGATGCATCGGTTTTTAGGATAAAACAATTATTTTCTGAAAAATTTGGAAACTGTAATATAGGTGGATTTTGTAGGGCAAGTTTTAAAATTTCAAAGGATTTTTGACATTCTGAGGTCCATTCAAATAATACCCCTTTTCTAGTTAATTTATTTAAAGGATTAGCAATATCTGCAAAATTTTTAACAAACTTCCTATAATAATTAGCAAAGGCTACAAATCTTTTTGTTTCATTGGAGTCTTTGGGGATAGGATAATTTTTTATAACTTCGGTTTTCCTAGGATCTGGTGAAACTCCTTCTGCCGAAATAGTGTGTCCCAAATATAAAATTTCCTTTTGTTAAAAATTCACACTTGTTGGGATTAAGTTTTAAGTTTACGTCTCTTAATCTTTGGAAAACTTTAGATAAATTTTTGTTGTGATTTAATGAGTTATTACCGAATACTATAAGTTAATTTAAATATATGAAACAAGAATCGTAATTTAATCCAGACATTGCAATAGTCATAGCTCGTAAAATTGAAGAAGGACTAATTTTTAACCCTTAAGGTAATCTAGTCATTTGGTACTGCCCTCTATCCGTGGTAAAGGCTGTACAAGGTCGACTGAATTGGTCTAATTCTATTTGGTAATAGCCTTGGAAAAGGTCAAGGTGATAAAAATAAACTGCCTAAGGAGTCTAACATATCTGTAATTGAACGTGACGGAAATTTATAATCTTCAATTTGTTTGTTCAATAATCGGTAGTCCAAAACTAATCTCCACCTCTTAGTCTCATTTATCGATGGCTTTGGAACAAGTAATATAGGCGATGAAAATTTTGATCTCGTCTCCTCGATAATCCCGTCTTTTAACATTTTGTCTACTTGACGATGAATTTTCTGTTTTTGGGCAAAGGGTAGCCGATAAGGCTTAACAAAAACCGATTGAGCTGAGCTTTTTTAAGGTATATCTGATTTATAAATATTTGTAACAGTTCCCAGATAGCACAAATACGTCTTATGGACGTTCTAAAAACGTCCTGCTTGGACATTCAGGACATCCTTAAAACGTCCATTTCACGGACGTGGACGTCTTATGGACGTCTTTGGAACGTCCATTGTTAATAATCAGGATGTCTTAAGAACGTCCATTTAAGGACATTCCATGGACATTTTCAAAAGCTTGAATGGGGAATAATAGGATGTAAGGAAATTAGTGAAAATAATGAATAATTTCAAAAAAATTTATTTGGAAGCAAATAATCTATAAATAATAAAATTATTAAAACTTTTTCGTCAAATTCTCCTCTACTTTACGCTTTTCAACCATGCCTGGATTGACAGCAGTTGTTTTTTCTTGATTTGGCCATATTTGCCTTCTCAGTTGAACCTAAAAATAATTTAATCGCTTATTCAAAATGAAAGGCAGATCAATATGAAAATTCAATCTGTTTGTTAAAGTTTGCTCTGCTAGACATTATGAATTCACTAACCTTTTATCTTTGAAATATTCACTGGAAAACTCCTCTACTTAACTCTTTTCAACCATGCCTGGATTGACAGCAGTCAGTTTATTTCTTGATTTGGCCATATTTGCCTTTTCAGTTGAACCTGAAAATAATTTAATCACTTATTCAAAATGAAAGGCAGATCAATATGAAAATCCAATCTGTTTGTTAAATTTTGCCCTGCTAGACATTATGAATTCACTAACCTTTTATATTAGCTTTATAGTATTCACTGAAAAAGTTCCTCTACTTTATTCTTTTCAACCATGCCTGGGTTGACAGCAGTCAGTTTTTTTCTTGATTTGGCCATATTTGCCTTCTCAGCTAAATCTAAAAATAATTTAATCACTTATTCCAAACAAAAGGCAGATCAATATTAAAATCCAATCTGTTTGTTTAAATTTGCCTTGCTAGACATTATAGTAATAGTAATTTTTATTTACCATAAAAAATACAATATTTAAAATACATAGGTATACATTAATTAATAATTTGTTTTGTTGGTAAATAAAAATGAAACCCCACAAAAGGAAAATCCTGAGTGTGGGTGAGAAATTTCATTTTTTATTCCATGCTTCAACAATAATAATTTTGTAAAATATTTAAAGTAAAAAACATAAAATAGGTAACTATTTAGTTATTCTTGGGGATAACCTCTGAGAGTTTCACGAGTGAAAGAATGTCAGTAATCTTTCAGACTATAACAAAATATACTTGAATGAAGAAATTGTTTTAACTTTGTGAATGGTAAACTTAGAATCCATTCTGTAATTTTCTTTTTATATAAATTATATGAGTTGATTTTTTTAATATCAGAGGGGAGTTCATTATATAATTTAGGGCTCAGATAAGTAAAGCATTTCTGGCCGATTGTTTTTGCTGTTCTTGGTACAGTAATTGAATCGATTTTGTGTCTAGTATTGTATGGATTATACATTCACTAACCTTTTAGTTTTGTAGTATTCATTGAAAAATGTCCATCTTTCTCAAACATAAAAATGGTACAAACTGCAAAAAATTAATATTCATCAACCACAAACTCACAGAGTCGAATCACAGTCAAATGGCGGGATGATAGAACTTGTACTCGTATAATATGTATATACCATTGAATCATGAACATTGAACACATGTTTTTTCTTTTTTTTTTTTATAAAACCTGAGTCTTGAGATTTCAGTGCTTGAATCTTTAATAAATAAAAATAAAATGACACTTGTCAACAATGTCTCTTTCTTGTAAATGACCTTGTTCGTTTTTGTCTATTTGGCCTTTTTTCAATTGGATATTGGGACAACATTATCTTTAATAGTTATTTATATTATCTCATTATATATGTTTTCTATATAATATAACTAAATAATAATGCAATGCGAATGTGAATCCATGGAAATAGAGTAAAGCACGTAAAATTAACGTTCTGCGGGTATCTATTTCTTGACGTCCCGAGAATTTACTAAATTGGACCTACTTAAAACGTCCATAATTGGTCCTGGACGTACAGACGTTAAATGGACATTTAATGGACGTCCTTAGGACGTCCTGTGCTATCTGGGTTCTATTACAATCATCAGGTTTAACTAAAATTCCAGCTACAAAAACGCCGTCGCATAATTGTGCTGGTAACACAATACTCTCATCTTTAATGTCAGTATGACAAAATTTAATTATTTCACATCTTGGCGGAATTAACATATTAGATAGGTAATTGTTTAGATTGCATTGGAAGTGAAATGTTTAAACCGTCAACCCAGAAAGTAAATAAAAATGTTTCATAGTCTATACAAGCAAAATATTTATTAAAGAAATCTGAACCTATGATACCGTGCATAGACTCGTCAAATTAATCCATCAGCAAAAATGTATGAGTTATTTTTTTTCATTGTTTACATGTAAAGTAATATCAACTGAGCCATGTGATACCGTTGACCCAGTTACTCCATAACTTTCTACCTTCTTCTTATCATCTATAATTTCATTTTTATGTAAGTATTTTGAAAATATTAAACTGACCTAGGAACCCGTGTCTAACAAAAATTTTAGTTTTAATCCATTATAATTAAATTCAACAAAATTTAATCCATTTACTCTATAAACTAAAATTTGTTTACTATATTTAGGCACGAAAAAACGTTTGTAACGTAGATGGTTTATTTTCTTGCTGGTTTTCATTTTTGTCTCTTATGAAATAATTTCGATGACTATTATTTCCACGATAATTATTATTAAAATTAGGCTGAGTGTTAAATTTACCTCTTTGAGTACCTCTTTGATTACATCTTTGATTGCCTCTTTGATTACCTCTATAATTTGAGTAATTACCTCGTCCTCTAGTATTAAAAAATGTGTTTCTGCCAAAATGATTAAAATTTGAATTAATATTATTGTTACGTATATTGTTATTATTATATTGATTTTTTCTTGAGGAATCATGACTTTTTAAAAAAAACATTTTGTGTTTGGGTAACCCTGAATAGCATCACTAAGTTTAGTATAATTTCTAGCTCTAACTATAGTTTTTAAATCGTTATTTTCCAAACCATTCGCAAATGCATGGATTGCAATTTTTTCATTTACTACTCTTAAAGTTTCTATTGAATCTACATTACCATCGGCTTCACTAATCGTTAAATTAACTAATAATTCTTCTACATACCTACCGAAACTATCAACTGATTTTCCATGTTGTTTAGCATTTTGTAATTGGTTTGATAAAGTTGAAACTGACTTTTTAGTAATGAAATGTACTCTCAAATCAGAAATTAAATCCTTATTAGTATCATAATTTTGTTTTAACCTAATTTTGGCATTTTCTGAAAGACGTGTCTTTAAAACAAAACTAGTTAAAAGTTTTTTACCATTTGCATCTAATAATGAGTCGTATAATTCAATGTTATCAATTAGACTTTTTGTTACATTTTCATTTCCGTTCATAACAGGAATCAAACCTGTGGCAGTTTTCAAATCAAATTTTTCTATCATGTTTTCTTCTTCTGAACTTAAAGGTGAATCTGAATTATTGCCTTTAGTGGCATTTACTAATCTATCTTGTAAAATATCAGCAATAGTTTTAAAATACTTTTGAATTGAATCTGCCAAAGTTAAAATTTATTGTTTGTCTTTACCTTTAAAAGTAACATTATTTACTAACAGTTTTAAATCATTAAAATCATTTTTAAGCTTATACAATTTAACTAACTTACGTTCGACGCTTTCTAAATGTGTCCTTCTATCTATTGGGTCTTTATTTAAGTTCCTAAAAAATACTCTTAATTCTTCTAGCAAGTATTTTAGTTCGTTACAAACCGGCATTACACTTAAACGCACATTATAATTTTTTGTTTCACTTTAAACCATCACTTTTTCTTCTACACCAATTCTTGGCTAGCCGTAATTTCTCCTCGAATCTTCTTTTCAAACTTCTTCTTACACCTCCCATATAGATATAAGATTATGACTGCAACTGCTACAATTATAACTCGTTTCAAATATGTCTCTGCTCCAGATACTTCCATTTTGTTGTGGACTATTCGTTTGTCCTCCGCTATTTCCAGACTGGGCTATTACAATTTCTTCGCGTACTTCTTTTGAGTTTGTATTTCCAGCCATATTTTTACAAATTTAAATTCTGGTCCATTTGAAAACATCTACTCTAATTTTTCTGGATTGGCAGGGTCGCGATGTGATAAACTAACTCCTTGTTTATCGAAGAAAATCATTTAAAACTCATTTTATATAAAATCCCAATTTATTCGCATACTTTATGCATGCCAACTCAATACATCAATACATTCTGGCTTCTACATTCTATCTATCCTTTTTACTTTCCTATCTGTATACAGATATAAGGAAAGTATAGGAATCATGATTTTTTTCGACCTCGAGTTTTCGACGGATTTTTACGTTTTGAGGTCCCCTGAATCCGTTTTGACTATTTTCGCGATGATGTCGTGTGTGTGTGTGTGTGTGTGTGTGTGTGTGTGTGTGTGTGTGTGTGTGTGTGTGTGTGTGTGTGTGTGTGTGTGTGTGTGTGTGTGTGTGTGTGTGTGTGTGTGTGTGTGTGTGTGTGTGTGTGTGTGTGTGTGTGTGTGTGTGTGTGTGTGTGTGTGTGTGTGTGTGTGTGTGTGTGTGTGTGTGTGTGTGTGTGTGTGTGTGTGTGTGTGTGTGTGTGTGTGTGTGTGTGTGTGTGTGTGTGTGTGTGTGTGTGTGTGTGTGTGTGTGTGTGTGTGTGTGTGTGTGTGTGTGTGTGTGTGTGTGTGTGTGTGTGTGTGTGTGTGTGTGTGTGTGTGTGTGTGTGTGTGTGTGTGTGTGTGTGTGTGTGTGTGTGTGTGTGTGTGTGTGTGTGTGTGTGTGTGTGTGTGTGTGTGTGTGTGTGTGTGTGTGTGTGTGTGTGTGTGTGTGTGTGTGTGTGTGTGTGTGTGTGTGTGTGTGTGTGTGTGTGTGTGTGTGTGTGTGTGTGTGTGTGTGTGTGTGTGTGTGTGTGTGTGTGTGTGTGTGTGTGTGTGTGTGTGTGTGTGTGTGTGTGTGTGTGTGTGTGTGTGTGTGTGTGTGTGTGTGTGTGTGTGTGTGTGTGTGTGTGTGTGTGTGTGTGTGTGTGTGTGTGTGTGTGTGTGTGTGTGTGTGTGTGTGTGTGTGTGTGTGTGTGTGTGTGTGTGTGTGTGTGTGTGTGTGTGTGTGTGTGTGTGTGTGTGTGTGTGTGTGTGTGTGTGTGTGTGTGTGTGTGTGTGTGTGTGTGTGTGTGTGTGTGTGTGTGTGTGTGTGTGTGTGTGTGTGTGTGTGTGTGTGTGTGTGTGTGTGTGTGTGTGTGTGTGTGTGTGTGTGTGTGTGTGTGTGTGTGTGTGTGTGTGTGTGTGTGTGTGTGTGTGTGTGTGTGTGTGTGTGTGTGTGTGTGTGTGTGTGTGTGTGTGTGTGTGTGTGTGTGTGTGTGTGTGTGTGTGTGTCTGTATAACGCATAACTCATGAACCGATACACAGAAAAACACCAAATTTTAAACATAAGCTTTGTTTTAGCGTCCAATGAGCTGATTAGATTTTGGGCAGAGTCGGAACATCTGGGGGGGTACTTTATAGGTGGTCATTTTTATATTTTATGGAATATATCTGTTATTTACGTTTGGAGAAGAAAATTCTTCAAATAAAAGTTACTTCTAATATAATTATCTATAATTTTTGTTTTATGCAAAATTTTTCTAAAATGGTCCGTATTCGAGAAATTTGACAAAATGTAAAAAAAATATTTTTTTATAAAAATTGTTCAAATAAAAGTTGTTTGTAATATAATTTTCTATAATTTTTATCCTATATATAATTTCTCTAAAATGGACCGTATTCGAGATATTTGAGAAAATGTGTAAATTTCGAAATTTGAAGAAAACTCAAAAACGGATAAAGAAAAAAACATTAAATTTTAAACTTAAGTTTTATTTCGGCCTGACGTGAAATGATTAGATTTTGGACAAAGTCGGAACATCTGGGGGGGTACTTTATAGGGGGCCGTTTTTATATTTTATGGAATATATCTGTTATTTATGTTAGGAGAAAAAAATTGTTCAAATAAAAGTTACTTCTAATATTATTATCTATAATTTTTGTTTTATGTAAAAATTTCCTGAAATGGTCCGTATTCGAAAAATTTGACAAAATGTGCAAAATTCTGATTTTTATGAAAATTGTTGAAATAAAAGTTGTTTGCGATATCGATCTCTATAATATTTGTTCATACATGATTTTATCAAAATGGACCGTAATGGAAAAATTGTAGGAAAAGTGCTAAATTTAAATTTTTCATTATTTTCATTTTCAATGAATATCTATAGAAAAATGTTTCGCGGTAGATGTATGTGGACAATGTATATATTTAGTTTATCCTCTAAACATTTATAGAGATGCTGCAATAGGTTGTACAAAATAACCGGAAAAAGCCTGTAATACTTAGATAGGAAAGTCATGTGTTGGACACATCAGATTTTTTGATATATCAGCGCACAACGTATATCATGTAACAACCGGGTTATTGCTGAGTAGACAGTCCTTAAAGTTAATAACACTAGAGTTGAATTATTTAATTGTCAATGCACTAATACAGGAAATTATGAAATATACTTATAACTATTCAACTATAAAATATATGTAAAATAATAAATATCATTACAGATTTCATCGCTAGTTTTATTCTTTTTTGAACTTGGCTGCACCGTACTTATGAAGACCAATAGTCCAATAATCCATTGATCTTTTATATTTTTTCACCGCAATAAACCTCCTTCTCTTATATAAATATATATAGTTAAGTTAACAACACTTTAAGTTTCGTATAATTGAGAATTGAACTTCCTTAAGGTAAGTCGTTTAATCTCTAATTATACTTCGATAGCCACGTCCTCGAGATCACATAGGTAGATGTTTAAAGAGAATCTGCAGTTGTCTGACTAATTATATAATTCATATTAAAAGAGAAGGTATGATGTTCAGTATCAAAACTTTTAATGTAAATAAACACTTAAACTTACATGAATGTGTACAACTATAACAAATATGGAATTAATGTAATTAATAATTAATTAAATAATATAAAGTATTATAATGCGCACAATGTACAAAAATAATATAAATTCCAAATATTATCCATATCTCAAAGTGGTCCGAAGTAGATTAAAGGGAAATAAAAGACTCAAAGTCTGTCGACCACATACCGTTTCTAGATTTATTTATTACCAAAGACACAATAAACAATAGATTACAGTTTGATATATATAGAAAACCTACCACTACAGATACCCTTATACCATTTGACTCATGCCACTCTTTGTCACATAAAAAAGCTTCCTTTAATAGTTTTCTATATAGAGTTTTCACCATCCCTCTGTCAGAATCAAACTTTAATAAAGAGATAGATTTAATTAAACAACTTGCTATCAACAATGGTTTCCCCTTAGAGCTTCTTAATAAAATGTACTTCAGATTTTTCAACAAATTTAGATTGTCCTTTCCCACCATCTCACTTAATTCTTCTAATTCCATTGTTCCTAAGGTTTATTCTGGTTCTATTCCTTTCTTGGGCAGTGTGTCATATGAACTAGCTAAAATATTCAGAAAATTCAACATAAACATAGCCTTTAAAAGTACCAACTCACTTTACTCACTTCTAGTACGGAATAAAGATCTTGTACCCACTTTTCATAAACCAGGGGTATATCTACTGAATTGTAATGATTGCAATGCCATCTACGTCGGCCAGTCAGGAAGAAAGACAGAAACCCGAATTTTAGAACATTACAAAACCATCAACAGATATAAATCCTCGAATATTTTAGATACCAATTCCACATTTGCTAATCATGTTCTCTATACTAAACATAACTTCACTTTTCCAGATAACGCCTCTCTTCTTATCCAATGTCCCAAAGGCACTAGGCTGGACTTACTTGAAATGTATTACATTCATCAACATACTAATAATCCAGATGTGGTGTGTTTAAATGATCAATTACAACCTACATATAAGCCTATCTTTTCCAGATTAACCTTCTAAAGTTTCCTAAATCCTTATAAATCCTTCAACCTTTTACTTGTAATAATATATATAATAGCCCCCTTTTTCAAAAAATTCATACATATCATAAATTTCCTTAACCTAAATCTAATGTCTAATGTCAAATTCTTCTTTTTTAAAAATCAAATGGCACTAACTTTATAACACCAACAGAATTTACTCGTGGCCTCTCCAAAGTCTTGGACATCCTGTCAAATTGTTAAATTTATACTCTAAAAATTTGTCACAAAACTAATTTAACTTATTCAATGTAACTAATGTCAAATTTAATTATTATTATCTCAACCATAATTGTAACTACGTGTCTTCCATCATATGTCAGTTGTCAAATGTCGTAAATTCTCCACCATTTTCTCATTCAACTTCACCCTTGAATGACGAAGGTGCTAAGTGAAGTTCCTGAAGTTAAGCAAAGTATTAATTAATGATACCCCTTAAGCCTAGGCTTAAGGGTGTACACAAACCAAACTCCGTCTACCCCATTTGTACTGGGGATAGGGGGAGCAACGGTAATTTTCGAAAAGTTACATTTTTCACATGGTGCCTTAAGCACACATGTGGAACTTCAAATTTGAAATCATCTTTTATAACCACCTTCATTAGATGGAGGCAGGCGAGGTTCAAGAGTAAACAATATCCAACCTCGAATGAGGAAGGCAGTACGTGCCAATTTGTATAATTTTTATTTTTACAATTTAAAATTTTAATTCAACATTTAATTTTTTCTGTGGACACATAGTGGTAAGACACCTAGCATTTTTATAAAAAACGTTTTGCTATCCTAAATTATTATTGCAGATTGTACCTACCTACCTACTCACTTTCAAAAATTTTTGCCTGATGATGACCTTTTAGGTCGAAAGCGCTTGCAACCCAACCGAATAAATTTATGTGGTCGACAGACTTTGAGTCTTTAATTTCCCTTTAAAAATAATATAGTATATAAATCGATATGAGAATAAAATAAAGACGCATAGTTAAAAGCAGATAGTTATTTTTGCGATTCTAGTACACATTTTGCATACCCGTTATCGTTAACTGGCTTGTTGTAAAATTTGAAAAACACATTTGATCTTTCCGACCATCCGGCTGTTTTCCGAATGTTATCAATGGTCATGCCTTTCTTAAACGCATAAGATGTTGAGGCGTGACGTGTGCTGTGACTTTTGTATATTGATGTGTCAATCCCCGCTGACGCTAATCCTATTTTTATCCATTTGCTGATAGGCTGTGAGGTTGCCGGATGGTGCGGTATCTTGAATGTCACTAGCAATTGAAGGGCTCGGTGCAAAAACCGGTCAAGTCCACTTTTGTAAAATGTTCAGAAATTGATAAAAACTTTATCAGAAGAAGAAACACATGATTTAGTTATGGGAGTCTTAGTTTTTAGATAGAAGAGGTCAGCAGCTAATATTTATTTAAGAAAATAAGATGTTTTTTGAAAAAGATGTTTCATGAAAAAAAAAAAAACAAGATGGTGGAGATGTCCGTTTCTTGCACAGAAAAAAAACCAAAAAAAAAAAACATTATTTAATTCAAAAGACAACCTGTTTATTAAAAGAAATACTATAATGTATGAATGTATGACAAAATTTTTATCAAAAAACAAACAATGTAAGTGAGAAAACGTCAAAACATATTTGGTAAAAATTGCGAAAGCCTACTTAAAATATTTTAAAATATTTCAATTTCAACTTCTTGATCGCTGTCGTCAGTGTTTTCTTGATTTGATTGCTGCGTACTATTAGCACTTCGTACTTGCTCATAATACCACATATGTACAGGTGGTACATATTTATCAGTAAGGGACATCACATTCTCTACTTTTTTAGGATTAATGCTCAAAGGAAAAGACTCGTAAAGTGTAGTTTTTGGCAATGCTAATACGGTATTGGGTTTTTTGATAGCAAATGACGAAAAAACTGCGAAACCAGCTGTCTCACTACACTCTATGACATTCTTCTTTTCGTATCTAAATAAACGGTATTTGGAAATACGAAATTTTTCATTTAACCGATTGCTTATTGTCTTTTTATAGATTGGTTTGAATGTACCTGTAAAATTAAGAATCATATCTTGTTTCACTTCGATTACACGGAATTTTTTTGAGGTCTTCTTAACTAAATTTATCCAATCATATGGCAAGTAAACAATCTCTTTCTTCCTCTTTTCCTTTTCAATAAGACCGAAGCAACGGTCGCACGGTAGAAAACTGTGACCCGGTTCTGGAAACTGATGGATAATCTGGCGAATACGTGAACCCGAAATGTTCCTGAAAGTGTGCAAATATTGAACTAAAGTATGGTTTTTATTTTGTGCAAAACAGTTGTCCGAAAATAAGTAAAACGTGGTTACATCTTCAGAAACATAATTAGTTATGTAATGATGTAAAAAACTGACGACTTCATTGCATCCTTTTTTCGTCGTTATTTCATCATACATGTAGAAAGTAGCTAGTTTTGTTTTAGAGGAATGAATACAGAAGTTGTACTCCCACAACTGTCGTTTGTAAAATACGTCACCCGATGGAATATGGGGCAGAGGTAGATTCTGCTGATAGTCAAAACATAAAACGTCGACTACTCCATCTTTCGCAAGTTCTGTAGCTTCTTTCAACTTTTTCTAAAATACTTCTGCTTTTTGTATGTGCAAACGTTTGTCACCCTCCAGAATAACTTTTCTTTCTGCATCGTTTTCTGCAGCTATTATGTTAGTAAGATGGTCGCACTTCTGACAGGTATCAGATCTGGGGTGGCCAAAACTAAGGTTGTGATTAAGATTAAATTGCCGATTGTAGAAGTCGTATCTAACTTTCGGATTTATATATTTGTATTCTTTACCATCTTCTAGTAGCTGATGTTGTTCTAACTCAAATTTTTCGAGGTAAAGTCTATACATTTTGTTCTGTTCCCGCGCATTTTAAGATTTATTTATATATTTTTTTATTATCTATTTTCATTTGGGCTCACAATATTAATTATTTATATTTATTAATTGCGTTTTTATATACAGTGCTTTTCAGATATAAGTATCCACCTTAAGTAACTTTTGAAGGACTGATTATTACAAAAAACAAAAAAATACGTCAATTAATATTCGAAGGGGGAGATATCGTGCCATATTTAAGTTTGCTAAAAAAGTCACCCTTTCACCCCTACTATCATCTCTTCAATTTTTTTAAATGGCTTGCCCCATTTTTTTATCCATTTTTGGATTGCTCTCGTTTAACTGATTTCAAAAATGTATAAAACATGGGGATTAAAGTAATTAGTTTACGATCTACAGAATTTTAAATTAAAATAAAATTGAATTGTGCAAAACTTTTATTTTAATGATTTTGTCACAAGCGTTTCCGTGACAAAACGAATATTTCATTTTAAAAATTTATTATAAAAATTGTTCAAAATGTCCACCATTTACTTCCATACAATGGTATAACCTAGATTGAAAAGCCTCCCTGACATTACCGAACACGTGTGCATTTAAATGTAGGCATTCATACTCTATTCTTTGTCGTAAATCTTCTAAAGATTCTGGTTGGGTAGCATACATTTTTGTTTTTAAATAACCCCATAAAAAGAAGTCTAGAGGTGATAAATCCGGTGATCTAGGTGGCCACTCCATCCTCGAGCCTCTTCTACCTATCCAACGATTGGAAAAAGTTTCATTTAAAAATTGTCGTACTGGCAAAGCAAAATGTGGAGGCGCTCCATCCTGTTGAAAGACAAGCAAATCTTCAGAAAGATTATGATCATTTTCTATTATTGTTGTGATACGTGGATTAATTACTTCTCTCAATAACTCAAGACATGACTCTCCATTTAAGTTTCCGTCTAAAAAGAAAGGTCCGACTATGTGGTCACCTAGGATACCACACCATACATTTAACTTTTGAGGATTCTGTGTGTGGTATTCATGCACAACATGTGGATCACTCTCAGCCCAATATCTGCAATTATGTCTATTAACTAAACCATTAACTGAAAATGTGCATTCATCCGAAAAACAAAGGTTGTGCAACAAATGTGGATTGTCAGTCAAGCGCTGACTCAATAGTTCACAAAATTCAAGACGACGATCAAAATCATCTTCATACAACTCTTGAACCAATTTAATTTTGTATGGATGGTACTTATGCTTGTGTAATATTCGATAAACTGTGAAAGATGAAACACCTACTTCTCTGCTTATTGTTGTCAGTGACTGTGCTTGTTGATTTTCAAGACTTACTTGTCTTAAAACTGCGACTTCAATTGCTTCGTTATTTACGAGTTCCAGTCGGTTATGTTTTTTATTGCCAACTGACCCGGTTGATGTAAATTTATGCATACGATCAATTACATACTTATGAGTTGCATGACCTCCTTGGTGTGTTTCGTTGAAAATTCTAGCAGCAGCTCGTGCAGAACTGTTATTTTTGTAGTATAAACCTACAAGTTCAATTCTTTCTTTTAAACTGTAAACCATTTTCAAATCAAATAAATAACCTCAACAAATCAATGTGCACATGTATCAAAATACACTATAAAAGTAATTTAAATTCATTTTTCAAATCTCCAATACCTTTACCATGTATCATAAAAAACTTCAACAAGTTTTTAGCGGTACGATTAAGGTATAATGTATTCTAAATCCAATTTTGCTGCAGTCAGTAAGGTGAGTGTAAAAATTTGTCACTCAACCCTGTAGATCATAAACTAATTATTTTAAGCCCCATGTTTTATACATTTTTGAAATCAGTTAAACGAGAACAATCCAAAAATGGATAAAAAAATGGGGGAAGCCATTTAAAAAAATTGAAGGGATGATAGTAGGGGTGAAAGGGTGACTTTTTCAGCAAACTTAAATATGGCACGATATCTCCCCCTTCGAATATTAATTGACGTATTTTTTTGTTTTTTGTAATAATCAGTCCTTCAAATAAGTTACTTAAGGTGGATACTTTTATCTGAAAAGCACTGTATAACCACTTTGCGCTTGGTAATATCAATATTTAATATATTTAATAATTTTCATTATGTTTATAATTAATTATTATAAAGGTTTGCTTTCTTCATTTATATATTTACCCATTCCTACATATTCCGATATTTAATCGCCTTCCTTCTGAACTTTAAACCATTTTTTTTGGCTTTTCGCCGTTTCTTCGAATGGTCAAAGCCGCAACTACAGAGAGAACGAAAACGAACAGCGTGCTCGAAACATCGAACCATCGAAACACCGTACTCGGAATTTTGTTAATAATTCAAAGCCGGCAAACCCGTGAACGAAAGAAACTTATATTTTTTCGTGTTACGAATTGTGTTGCGCCTCGCATTGCGCGAGTTGAAGAAAACCTGCATCTTCGGATAAAGAAGACAATTGACCTTCCCTCCTATTCCGGTAAGTTAAGTAAACCTTTAAGTTCTTTTTGTAGAACCTTGATTTCATTCTTGTTCAGCAGATATATGCAAATAATTTAATTAACACTAAAAAGTGGATCCTTTATGAACTCAACGTCCCTATTAAATACAGTCCGGAACTATTGGAAAAATAATTAGTTATTCCTGTAAAGTTTATTAAGGTGAAGATAACTTATAACTTCACCAAATAAGCTAGTTCCAGTGCACATTTTAAATATATTTAATTCTGAAGACAAAAAATATTTTTTCTGATTATCGTGTCTGCTATAGTGCGACTTTCTTCTCGGAAAACTTGCAATATGTTCATTTATTTGGTTAACTATTTCCTCGGGGATTCTATTTGGCCTATTTGAATGTTTTCCACGTTTATCTGATGGGGGCATGATGTGGCCTTCAGCCAAACTTTTAGCTATTCTTGAAACTTGATGCTTTGTGATCGCATGTAACAAACAAAAAGCCTTTTTACATATTTTAGTTTCTTGAGCTCCGACACGTATCTAAAAAGAGATGCTTTATGTTACAAAAAAATAAAAAGCATTTTTCGCAGTTTATAAAAAATATATTTTTATTGTACGTAAAAGTTATGTTATTGTTACCTTATACTGATAGGAAACAGTTTTTTCTTTTCCTTCGCCTGTTGTTGGTCGCTTACGCTGCACGTCCAAAACTGTTATCAGACCACCTAAATATGTGTCTTGTCTATTTTTATCGCCCATATCGTAGAACTGTTTAAGTATACTCTGTTTTTGGGATCACTTATTTTTGTGAAGCATTTCATTTTACAGTTGCAGTTTGGTCCAGTGGTTTACTTCGGAACCTTTTGTTTTGCCCAGTTAATGTACTCCTCTCCCTTCGCTTTTTTTCTCTTAATGTTATTTCTTTTCCAAAAACTTGGGTTTTTAACTCTTTTTTACCTTTTTTAAATTTCAACACATTATCCTGGGCTATGCCCTGTTCATTTGCAGCAGTGTTTCTACGATTTTGGGTTTTGGTGGGAAACAATCTTTTACGTATCCGGCTAGGACCTGGGATATCAGGATCTGACGGTACATATTCACTACCGGAGTCAACAAATGGTTCTTCTGCACTTGAAATACTTGTATCACTCATTTTGTTTACCAATTTTTTTCACTACGGCAGTACAAAGTCACACGATCGAAACGAACGGCTAGAACGACAAGCATAGACTGGCAAATGAATCTGTATTGTAACTATAAATATATTAGCAAAAATCGGTCATCTGCTGGAGGTAGCCGTTTCTTGCCCCGAAATGTCTCTCAGTCAACTCCTCAACGTATATATTTCAGTTACTATAGGTTGAATTTGACTGATTCTGAAGAAGCCAAAAACTAAAATTCAGCACAAAATGGAGTTGACCGGTTTTTGCACCGAGCCCTTCAATTGATCCCAGCTTCCCCTAAGACTTTCAGTAATTTTGATGTAATGTGTGAGTGTGGATGCCACGCACAAATTGGTTTTTGTCTTAAAATATGGTAGTAATAAAATTTAGATTGTGTTTTGTGAGGAGTTGATGTTTTTAAAATATCTGTTGTGTTTACTTCTATCCTGTCATCAAAATACGTGATGTTAGATAGTTTTATTTTCGATATGGTTTGTACTCTTTGTGCTGTGGCTAATGCGAGTAAAACAACTAGTTTAATGCTAAAGTTTTTGAGATTTAAGGCTTTTAGTGGTGAAAGGGTTTCCAAAAAATTTAACACGGGTCCAGGGTCGCACGTTTCGCTCTATCTGGGAAACTGAGGCCGTGATCTAAACACACCTTTTAAAAATCTATATATAATTTTTGTCTCAAAATTTATAATTATGCCTAAAGCTGACTAAAGGTGCGATTTCGGTGGTGCTGCTCGAGCTGCGCGACTAGAGACGCTGGCCGCGGCAGCTGTAGCCGCGATGAAAATATGTTTTCGGTGACGCAGTTCTAGACAGCCGTTGACTGCGAACTGTAGCATTTTTTTCATTTTAAATTTTTGCGGGGTTTATTAAAAAAATATGGATTACGACGATTTGATAACATTAATTTTATTAGAAGAAGAGGAAGATGAAGAATTTTACCAAATGTTATCTAGAAAAATGTGTAAAGTGGATGAAATGTTTAAAAGTCGACGCGAGGAAGGGTAATATGATACTAACCTTCTTTTTTTAATTCTTTAGCGACCTTTTTCCAACAATTTTCTTAAATTACAAAATTTTTGTAATTTTGTCTTCATAATCATAAATTACGGGATATTTTTGTATTTCGTTGATTAAAATTTTATCGTCATTTGACATAAATGGCGCCATTTTTTGCCCTAGTCACTACGATTTCAGCCGCTCGACTGCTTCCCGAGCAGTCGAACAGCAGCCGCTGCAGCACGGGCTGCCGCCGCTTTAGTCGCGCTGCGCAAGCCAAATTGGTTCCATTTGAAACTGTACAAACCAGTGCAGCGACTGGAGACGCAGCTGCTAGTTGCCACAGCCAGCCGCGTCACCGAAATCGCACCTTTATGTGTATTGATTGTAGAATAAGATGCACCAGAGTCAAACTCGTTTTGTAAAAAACCTATTATTTTATTTTCATTTGTTTTATAAACATCAACTCCTTTACAAAACTTCCACCATTTTTTATATGTCGAATTATATTGTTTTAAAGTGCTGGGACTCAGTGAAGCCAGGATCATATCTGTTGAATCTTTAGGGACTCTATTTCTTAAATACACTTTCCTGATAATCTGGTTGCCTCCAGGGTAAGCGTCTTCCAGAGAGGGTGTGGTTCTCTGTAAGGAGATACGAGTAAAGACTCGGCAGGCTTCATTATTATTAAAATAACCAAAAAAGGTTGACAGCTGTGTGCACGTAGTTTAGATTCAAAAGGAAAGACTTGTATTTCGTGCAAAACTTTTTAATTAATAAATGCAAAGCGCTTTCGGCTTATTTGCCATCATCAGTGCTTATCTACAAAAATTGTGGATGTAAACTTACAATTTAAAAAAATATGTTATAAAATCTGAATAAGACTTTTAAGCCAAAAGTTAAAATTGTATATATACGATTGTTTGAACAAATTAACAATTACAAGAAACAAACAAAGTGACAAAAAACTGGTATTGGGGATAGTGAGTGTGGGATAGGCCCTTACAAATCAAATCTGATCTGATCTGATCTCCAGAAGCAAGTTAGCTTGTGTGGAATTAAGGAATTATGCCACCTTCACTATTCACAAAATTGAAAACAAGTTAAAAAATTAGTTAAAATTTAAAGAACTTTACAAATAGAGGGTGACTGTGGAAGATATATTGAAATTTGAATCTAAAATACAATATTTAATATGAAGAAAGTTAAACGCAGAAGGCCAAAGTAAAAAAACTGAAGGTTTTTTTTTATATATTTTATATACATTATATTTATAAAAAAAGTCTACCTACTGTCCACAACGTATCCAACAAGTTCCTGGTCATCCTCACTCCCAAAATTAGATATTTCGGGATATTTACAACTTGCTAAATCATAATCTTAGTATTATTAATATTTTCAAATTTAAATTTATCTATTCATTTTTATTCAAGTTGTTTTACCGTTTCCACATGACAGTGGTGACAAGCGACACTTGAAGACGTTGACTTGTCAAATGTCAAGAGAAGGAGGTGCGTTCACCTCAGTGTGGAACATATTTCTCCGAGTGTGATTCGAGTGATTGGAGGTGGTTAACGGAGATCAAAATTTGTTAGTATTTAATTTAAAGAGTTGATTTATTGTTAGCTAAATTTAAATAAATGTTTAATATAAATGATATTATTATTTTGATGTCAAGACAAAACAAAAATGTCACTCGCGTGATTCTGATGTGCCAGCCGGGGCTCTGCAGAACATTCTTTCAGAGAACCCAAAATGGCACAACTGAACCCGCGGTCCCTAAAGGTGAATCTGATGTTTAGTCCTAAAAATTACTAAATCACTCATCAAGCGTACTCATGGTTGAAAGAGACAAAATAATAGAGAACAAAAAAGTTTTAAACAAAGGATTACCATGGTCCCAAAGGTAGGCTCTGATGGGTGAAATCGAGTTTAGGAGGGGATGGCTCTCGAAGGCTTGTATTGGGTGACTCGGACCTACATCATCATATGCTGCGTTTGAGAATCCACATCGGATGCATTTTTTACATCTCGAGCGTTTTTTTATCCACATCTGACACATCTGTCCCATTACATTTACGTATACTGAATCACGTGATCAAAGATTTTTTACATCTCAGATGCATCCGATGTGGATTCTCAAATGCAGCAATAGAGGGTTAATTGAGTTGTCTATGGAGTGGTATGAAATTTCTGTTAAGGTTCACTTGAGTGTTGAGACAGAGGATATTGTTGTCTCTTACAAGAGTAATTTTAAAATCTTCATGAAAATCTAATAAATTTAAATTTTTTGTGTTTAAGTTAACTAATAATTTGGAGTTTTTTGTTGGGCTAAAATTATGTTGACTGAACCTTAAGTGATGTCCGAATGCAGATGTGTCCGGCTTCTTGATGTGCTCGCCTATCCGGACTCTCAGAGATCTACAAGTTCTGCCGATATAACTGGCATCGCAATCGCTGCATTGCAACCTGTATACTCCACTCTTATCTAACAAATTCGTTTTGTCTTTTGTATTGACTAGATGGGAGTCTAGTTTATTAATTGATTTAAAAGATACTTTGATGTTATATACGTTGTTAGCAAAAATTTTTGAAATGCTCTTAAGCTCAATTCCACCGATGTACAGTTAAACCATACATAACTAAACGACCCATAAATTTTAAACTCTGGTTAGATATGTCATATGTCATTCTAGAGATTTTGTTGTTATTTTTCACTCTGCAGTTTTTTTAATAAGAGTTAAAATATTTTTATTGTTTATCTTTGTGAAATAAAAAATAAATAACTTTTCGGTTTTGGTAAATTAAAATGAACGACAAACCGAAAAGGCCTAGAGCCGAAAATTTTTCCATTAACGAGAAAGCGCTCCTAATAAATTTAGCTGCGAAATATTGCAATATTTTAGAAAATAAAAGAACAGATCACATTTCTACAAAGCAGAAAAATGATGCCTGGGATAGTATAACGAAAGAATTTACTTCAAATTCAATAGTTAATAATAATAGAAACAAAGATAGTCTTAAAAGACTATATGAAAGTAAAAAAAAAGAAGTGCGTAAAAGAGTTGCAGACGAAAACGTAGAAATAAAAAAAACGGGTGGTGGGATCCCTCCCAAAATTCCTAATGATCCATGTCAGGATGTGTTAATGTCGATTATGAACAAAAAAACATTATATGAATTAAATAGCCCATGGGGGGGGGGGGGGTGATTCTAGCACCCAAGGAACTGTTGACGATGTTCCAGAAGTAATTTGTGAATTAAATTTGGCAGGACCATCAAAACCATCCATGGTATGTATATTATGTATGTGAATTCTCTTAAGTTTGATAATACATTTTTTAGATGTGTAATCAATCCTCGTGGAAAAAATATACACCAGTGGATTTGAAGTCCCCCTTGCACCCTGCTTTAAAGACTGCTAGTTGTGATAATGATGTAGTTATAAATAATCTTCAACAGACTCCTGATTTAAACCACAATAAGAATAATGAAGTTCTTCAAGATAACAGACAACCTAGAGTCCAACTTGATGTTGGAAGGCGTAGACCAATGCAGACAGTAAGGGCATTGACCTCATCTGACTTAGCCAAAAAATATAATGAACTTATTGATAAGAAATTACATATTGCTAATTTCCAAGAAACTAAAGTAAAGCAAGACATAGAAGAAGGCAAAATTAGAAAGCGCTTACTTCAGCTAGAGGTATTGCTAAAAAGAAAGCAACTTAATTCACTGGATAAAAAAAATTAAAACTATTTTTTTTTAAATATTTTTAGCTACCCAAACATGAAAATTAGAATATACAGGTCTGTTAACAATAACTTAATTTAAATGTTTCTCAGGAAGTGATTCAAAAAAAAAAAAAATAGAAATTTGGTACATTATATCACACTACATAGGATTTATTTTAAAACTTGAACATACAATCTTATTATTTTTTCTTACATTGTATGCATTCAACTCGACAAATAAGCAACAGGGCTTCATTTTCTGTGCTTTGTTTTGTATAAAAATATTTTGACTTAACTCAGTATGTAGTTACCATCCAGCATCCACCGTTTCATTTTTATTAATTGAATCACATCTACCTGAAGTTCATTGTGAAAAGCGCTGTATAATTTTAATTTTATATGACAGAATTTGTATTTTATTTTTATTAGTTTTAGGTTTTGTTGAACTGTTAATTTATTTGTTGTTAGAAACTAGTTTTTTGTTTTTATAGAATATTAATTATTTTTGTTTTTATAGAATATTATTTATTTTTGTTACATTTTATTTTTTTATTCCAAATAAAGTATTTCCTGTAAAAATGATTTGTTTTAATTATTAATATATTCTATCTTTAACAAATCAAAATAAGCAGTTACTCTTCTTTGTTTTTGAAAGTTATTGAAAATATTTTCCAAGAAAAATATACTTATCAAAATGGTGTAAGTTCATTGTCACAATTGCCAAAGATTATTTAATTATTGCTGTATTAAGAGGCCGAATAGAGATGATATAATTTAGGCACAAAATTTGTGCCCCTTCTCAAGATTAATAGGTGCAATTAATCGAACACAAGTTCCTGATTAAGCTACAGGAAGATATTGTTTTTGATTGATTCAATACTTTAAAAATTATGTAGGTACTAAGTATTCCATTTAAAAATTACTTGTACAAAAAAAAAAGGCAAATGGAATGTTTCCATACTATTTATTTATAGATAATACATTATAGTGATATTTTTGATGTAAATTGAAAATTAGAAACAATTGGTTTCAATTCATATTATAAAAAGTTCCAAATTCAACCTAATACTATTACATTTCTGAATTGCCTATGCAATATTCTATTTACATTACTTACTAATAGTTGAACATCAGTAGGTTTTCATCTCATCTATTTAAAATCGGTGCCCTCCTAACAATCGTTTCTGATCTACAATTATTTAGTAAATATTAATCATTTGATATTGTCACGGGCCCTTTGGTCATGATATGGAGTCACTTTAAATAGTGACTCTATGTGCTACCTGACTTGGGGAAATAAAAGAGCAAAACAACAATTTATTCACAATATATACAGGCCTTACCATGGGCTAAACATTTATATATAGGCTTCTATTTGGCACTTATATGATCCCTATAGGAGAGAGACTATTATGAAATATGTCCAGATTCCTCTGTTCCCTGTATGAGTGACTAGGATGAGACTGACTTTTGTTGACCCGGCCGATTTTTATATTTATCGAATAAGGTAAGAGTCTCGCCTAACATCTTTACTTTTATCGAGGACGTACTTATGAAACGCCAGTATATAGTGATAGAAATAGCCTGAGTCAGCATTTTTAGTTAAAGCTTACACCTGTCTTCTTATTTCAGTTGCACTTTGTTGTTGCTTAGGACCGATTCCACCATTGTGTTAAACGAAGTTTAAAATGACATTTTTACATTAACAATGTCATTTTCATCTCCGTTTAATACAACGGTGGAATCGGCCCTTAGCTATGTAAAATTAAGAGTATGTTTTGCATTTTGTCTACAAATACTAGAACAATTTACTTTCTTACTTTATACATAAATTTCCCAGCTGAACATTGGTTTTTCGCGTTTTTAGAATTTTTAAAGATAGTCCAAAACAGATGCAAATTAGATAACTCATAAATTTTTTTAATCAATATCATTTTCATCACAACTGGACTCTCATTCAGACTCATCACTACTAACCGTTGTACCTAAATTAATAATAATTGGTTCTAGATCAGAAACATCTAATTGCTTATATTTTTTTCCAATCAGAAACAATTATGTTTTTAGTGTCTTACATAATTGTCCCACTGAGTATCGGTAACATTATTCAAAGCTTCCAACCAAGTCAGAAATACATCTTCCAGTGACGACTTTGTTATTATTTTCCTGCACTGTGACCACACCATCTCTATCGCAATGTACTGGCAGTAATATGGAGGAATTCTTAATATTTCATACTCATATTTCTCAAAGTAATATCTATGTAGGTAGAATTTCTTTTGTGGTAGATTTTGATATACAACTTCCCAAATCTGATTTTTCATACCATTGATTGGATAATTAATGCTCTTTTCTTGCAACCATTTTATATTTTGTGCAACTAAATCGTTTCACAATTTTGTTGAATACTTAAAAACTTTTCAAATATTAAAATATACAAATTTTTAACAAATTGACAAATTTAAAATTATTTTGATAACTGCCACCTGACATAATAACATAATGTAGGGCAAGTTCCATATGACGCCATATGGAGTGGGCAGGGCATGAGAAGAGTCCTGTCAAGTCAGAGAACGAATGTAGTAACATCTCGAACCCATTCTGTCACTCAGAGTAAAAATCATAACCTTAATCTATTATGTCAGTCAACGGTCAGTTAATTATTATGCGTTACAATAGAATAACATAAAATAAACTTTCAGAATTTACTTATAATAATCTATAAGAGTTAAATAATTTTAAAATACAAATATTACCCAGCACAAACCCACAGAACAATAAATAATATGTGCCATTCATTGAAATATCGAACGCGACATATCGAACGCGACAATCACACTCCGAAAATGAACTCCGAGCAATCTGAGTTTCTACTCGAACTCACGGGTAATAAATCTAAGACTTTACCACTGTACACACACAATTACAAATGTTCAAAATATTCATTAACAAGTAAATTTTGATAGAGTATATTTGCTTGTACTGGAACATCTGGTACACCATCTACTTCTATTAGATAATTTAACTCTTCAATATTAATATCATAAGCTGGTGGTGGCTCAGGCTCATTCATGGCTAGAGCAATGTTATGTAGCACAGCAGTTGCAGGAATAACAGCAAGTATTGTATCTATTTTCAACCTTAGGCCATAAGCAAGAACTGGGAACCTCCTTTTCCATACTCCAATTGTACGCTCTACTGTATTTCTAGTTCTTACCAAGGATTCATTGTAAAGCCTTTGCTTTCTTGTTATTGGATCTGCAACTGGTGTTACCAGATAATTTTTCTGTGCATAACCACTATCAGCTAAAAAAAAAATCTATTATAATATATTTTTAGAATTGCCACGTAATTATCATTTAAATTTCAAAAAATGTTTTTTTAAATTATTAGTTTTTTAAATAGTTTTTTAATAACTTTCTGATAAAGTAACATTATATATACCATAAATTCTGTATTCTGACAAGTTGCTAAAGTCAAAGTTAGTTATTTGGTGTTCTGTAATGAAGATATATTACAATACAATCACCACTCTCTTTGGATCTAAGCTTCTCAATCAAATTATAATGAAAATAAAAATTATTTATAGTAATGTTAATCACAGAAGTCAGTAGATTTAATGCTATAAATTGGAGACTAACCCATTAAGACACAGTTTGGATACATTCCATTTTCAAAATTTCTTCGAACTGTACTATTAAGAAATATGGTATTGTCGTGTGCTGAACCTGGCCACCTAGCTACTACATCAAGTAATTTCAAATTGGCATTGCATATTATTTGTGTATTTACTGAAAATAATCCTTTTCGGTTCCTAAAAACCTCGGCATCTAATCCACCTAGAAACACATAGATAAATATTAATAGTGTTTTGATCTGTCATAACAATAATAAAAGAGCTCAAACTAGACATTTCTAAGTTAAGCTCTTTTCAATTACGGAAAAACTAAGCATATGTACTTGGAGATATTGCTGTTGTAAACAAAAAACCTAAGTTCTACATCTTGTGCAAGTTAATAAGGACACAAATAGTTTTATAAATAAAAATATGAATTTTTTTAAGGTAATATCAATTTTACGGAAAAGGAAGTGAATAGGGGTTTTGGGTGGGTAAAACAACAACAAAAGTTATATTATAAAATATTGTTAGGGCAAGGAAAATTATTAGAACTGAATTGCTGTATTTTTGATAATAAATAATTTCATAAGCGAAAAAAGTTCAAACTAGACAATGACCCAATAATAATTCCATTAATATTGGATTCCTAGTAGAGTATAAATTATAAGTACTAAACCAACCAAAAACTAAATAATTTTTACCTGGGGATTGAATGCGAATGTGTGTTCCATCAATTGCACCTAGTACTCTAGGAAAAGACGCAATTCTAAAAAAATCTGCTTGTACATGAATGATGTCTTCTGGACTAGGCATCTTGACAAAACGATTGTATAATCCTGCCAGTGAACAAGACACTTTTTTGATGATTCTTGAGGTAGATGATATAGCCATTCCACTAAAATCGGCAATACTTGCCAAGTGTCCAGAACTTGAGTAGAACCGTAATGTGGCCAGGAGTTGATTTATGGGAGATACACTGTGGTTTCTGTAATAAATAATAGTTATATATAGGAACAAAAAAAAATAAACATCAACATTTTATTCCCAAACGAAATAAATACTTACAAATCATGAGGAAACTCCAAATCAGCTTCTATCAGTTCGAGAATTCTTAACACAGTTTCCTTGGTCAACCGAAACCGTCTAAAAAAGGTTAAATCGTCCATATCAATAAAATAATCTGGTCTAGTTAATGTTCTTCTTGGGAAACCAAATTGAATTATTTCTAAGATGTCTAAATCATTTTCTAAAATTTCGTCTTCTGAATCCATTTTCGTAAATCACAACACACCACAAAAACAAACAAAATCAAAATAGGTTATGTGATAACTAAACTTTTTAATTTACCAAAACCGAAAAGTTATTTATTTTTTATTTCACAAAGATAAACAATAAAAATATTTTAACTCTTATTAAAAAAACCGCAGAGTGAAAAATAACAACAAAATCTCTAGAATGACATATGACATATCTAAACAGAGTTTAAAATTTATGGGTCGTTTAGTTATGTATGGTTTAACTGTACATCGGTGGAATTGAGCCTTAGCTAAGTTATTTTCCCAGAAGGGGATTGATATGTAAAAATTATTAATGTGACTCAAATTGGGGTAGGCTAACTTTTGAATTTTCTTGAACTTAATTTTGGTGATTAGAGATTGGATTATGTCCGGGTCATACCCGTTGTTGAATGCAATTTGTTTAAGTATATTTAATTCTTGAAGATAATTAATTTTATTTAGAGGAATTGATAGAAGTCTATGAATATAGCAATAGAAAGCAGACATTTTATGTTGGTGGGGATGATTTGAAGAATAGTGTATCACGTGGTCTGTTTGGGTGGGTTTTCTATATATGCTAAATTCGAATTTGTTACCTTGTCTATAGACAGAAAGGTCCAAAAAGTTCAAACAACATTCTTTTTCGGCTTCCAGAGTGAATTTTATATTGGGATGAATAGTATTGATAGAGTTTAGAATATTAGAAGCCGTGTTGGCGTTACCATTTATTAAGCAAAAATGTCATCCACGTATCTGTGGTAGATTAACATATTTTTATGTTGTGGAATAATGTAACTAGTTTCTCAATGATTCATAAAGATATCAGCGATTAAAGGAGATAGGCCACATCCCATAGCAAGGCCATCCGGTTGTTCATAGGTGATATTGTTAAAAGTAAAGAAATTTTGTGATAAGCACAAGTTTAAGAATTGAAGAATGATGGTTGTGTTATTGACAGAAACGTTTGCACTTCTCAAAACCTCCCGAACCAAAGGCATAGTCTCAAACCTTGGGACTGAGGTATACAGGTTGCTAATATCGAAAGAAACCATGGTGCAGTTGTCAGGGATGTTGAAGTTTTTGATTTTATTACAAAATTATAAGCTATTACTTACCGAGTTGGCTGGTTTAAATTGTGTGAGATCATGAATTAAGTTGCAAATAAAAGTGGTGATTTTTGCAACTGGAGTGTTGATGAAACTTACAACTGGCCTAATGGGCATGTCTGTCTTGTGGATCTTTGGAAGTCCGTACATGCGAGGCATGATTGGATTAAATGGTACCATACAATTTGAGGCTTGAAATTCAGCTAAAAATCTTTGTTTAATTTAAGTAAAGCTTTAGTTCTTCTAATGAAAGTGTTGAAAGGGTTATTAGTCAAAGAATTAAAGTT